>JAOWCC010000577.1:116083158-116325613 GCA_030867875.1 Actinernus sp. WN-2022
GTATGAACCCTAGCTCTAGGTGAGTGAGAACTCGTCCGATGGTTAGGGTTTGGTTTGTGGTTAGGATTTGTCGTAGAATTAACGATTATCATTATTTCAAGCGTGTTTGCCATTTAAGGATAATTGTTAATTCAACGGGGAGAATGCGTTGAACATGACGAGTTCATGGGACTGAATCTCACAGCGGGGTGTGGGCTACATTTCGGGGTTGGCATATCAATAAGTTAATTACATTACATGATCGATCATCGCTTAGTACTTTGCGGGTTTCGAATGTGTTGGTTCTTGTCACTGGAAACTTCGAGAAAAAACATGAGCCCGCTAAGATTAGGAATAGTTAATTATATGAAACCGAGTTCTATTTTCACGAGCCGGCCAAAGGTCATACCAGAAGCAGCGCTGGAGCAACATTCTCTTCCTTTGAATTCGTTATTCCGACCTTCTAAGATATGGTATGTATATACATGCATCAGGAGTTCCGGATTTCCGGTTGGATCACACTGCATTCTGGGTAGGTGGGCTCAGAAAAGTGGGCATCAACTTCCAGAGCGGCCATATTGGATTTGAGCGCAGTCAACTTGGAAACTTTATTAATCCCGTTCTAAAGCTTAAACATCGACTTAGAACTCCCGAACTGAAGAATCTGTAAAGGTAAGATACTCCATGTATTAGGTAGTAAGTTTTTGAACTTGCAAAGGAGCAAAAATTGACTGCACTCAAATCCAATATGGCCGATCTAGAAGTTGATGCCCACTTTTCTGAGCCCACCTACCCAGAATGCAGTGTGATCCAACCTGAAGTCCGGAACTCCTGATGCATGTATGTAGGTTCTAGCTTTTGTGCAGGAAATACGGGGTAAGTGATGCCGCTAAATCATGTTTTTATTTTCGATAAATGATCAAGGTTTTCAACAATTGGACATTTGACTGATCAACACAAACCTGACAAACGGAGGACAAGTCGGTAAAATTCCCGCGTGGTTTCGCTCGACAGGTTAGACCTTGTATCCGAATGTTGTTTCACATTTTCAGTAAGAGATTTCAGATGAACAGACACACTTTATAGCTTCTAGCAGATATGGCTATTATGAATTCCCTGAATCTCAGACTACTCAGTAGGCTCCGTTTCCAGCCGTGGGGGTTTCGGTGAGCCCACGATCCTCGAGAAACGACACCCCAACGGCTGAAACCGCAAGCCTAACTGCTCAGTTGATGGACATTTTTTTAAATGGCGCCAATTTCCTAGAATATTAAAGAGTGCCATTCATTTCAGACAAATCCAAAGCATTAAAATTCTCCATAGCAATTTGCAGACTAAGCAGGTCTATCGTAATTTTCTAGATGTGGGACGCTAGTTTGGTTCATTAGAAGAGCTTGAGTAGCCTGAATTTTAGCCATCTCCTCTGGTTCCACGTTGGGCTAGGATGGGTGTAAAATGTGTCATTTGAGCATATCTTCACCGTCTTTAAGTCATTCGTCTTGAAGATTGGCATCTAGGCTGGGACAATTAAGGCAACTATTTTTATGTTCATTTTGTGAGAAAATTTAAAATGATGACGTCACAATCGATGACGTCAATACATCACCGTATTAAAAAGTTTAACATATGTATAATTTCTATAGCTGGTTTGAAAGAGCTTCTCAAGAGATGATGAAAGCCGCAAACCGTTTCTTGATACGAGCAAAATTCATCGAGATATCACATGTTTAGTGAATTATACATGCCCCCCCTGAACCAGAATGGTATTGAAGTATTGTTTGGTATTGAAGGCTAGCCGGTAGGGCAAAATGCTATCGTTTTCGATTTTTGGATTTCAACCTCATAACGAAAATATTTGCGATTGTTAAATTATGACGTCACACATTGGATGACGTCACAGACAAGTTTTGTGCATTAACTTAGGATTGAAAAAGGTTTGAGTGAAAAAAATTGATTCTCCTTATTACCCGATAGCTTGGTGATATTTCTGACAAGGTATCGGTACAATTTGGTACCACACATGTGACAATTATTGATTAGATTTAAGTTACTGAAATTCGGGGGAACTTACCCTTCGACAGCAGGTTTTTGACAGAATTATATATAATATATAAAAACATCATATCTCAGCTAATTTACGTCGTAGCGACAAACGGTTTTCAGTGTTGAAAACGTCTCGAGTATATCTATCAATACCCCTATGTAAAGGAAGTCGATATTTAAGAAATACGACATTTAAGAAAACATCAATATTATGACATCGTCGATTGTGACGTCATCAATTTAAATTTTATCACAAAATGAATATCAAAATATTTGCCTTACTTGTCCCAGCCCAGATGCCAATTTTCACGACAAATGACTTAAAGACGGTGAAGATATGCTCAAATGACACATTTTACACCCATCCTAGCCCAACGTGTTCGTTCCTCCCGAGAGAGACGTGAACTTTGGGAACTTGCCGTCGTCAAGCGTTGTCAACTTGTTTGAAATTGTAGCCACGCGATTGGCTACTCAGTACAATAGGCGGCACGTTAGACCCCGTGGGGAGAATGTAACGTATCTGGCAATTTATTGACTGTCCCTCTGCCGGAAAGAGAAATTTTGACAGCATGCCCGAATTGATGCTAACACGTAGTTTCTGACGAAGAATGAGAGGGCTTTTTCAAAGAAATGAGTTCGTTTGGAAGAGTTAGGATAATGATTTCTGAAGTCTGAAAACTTCTGGGATAAGAAAAACTATCTATCTTTCACCTGACGGAGAAAATTACGCCTATCGGATGGGTTTTCGTGAGAAAAATCGGCCTCAAGTGCCTCGTGGTTTGAATTTGAGTGTGCAGCCTTTCCTTTCTTTTAGACAGAGAAGAGAGAAAAACCCAAAGTGAGATAAATGCCCCCATAACCGCCATTTCAAACCCCAGAGAAACAACAGGACAACAACAAATAATATGTAGTCACACAGTGCAAATACAGAGCTTGGGTTGCCTGTGCTGCGAGTGTGAACAAATAATCGATTATCAACAACCCCGCGGACGCGACGGGATAAAATGTACATGTTTACAAGACAGTCGGCCGGTTACTGTGCAGGACACTTTCAATCCATTTCCAGATGTTTTCCTTACGAATTCAAGGTCTTTGCCAAAGACAATCACTCAACTGAAACTCAACGATCAACAATCGTGAGTCCAAAGTGAATCCTGCCGTCTTCTCGGATGAGTTAATTATGATAATTATGCGAAATTATAGAATATGAACTAATCAAAGATCACTACCAGGTTTTCTGGTAGTGACGTCACTGGACGGCATTATCGGCTATTGGATTCAGACGTCTCTCTCGGGAGGAACGAACCGGAGGAGACGCTAGAGCTTGAGATCCCATTTTGGCTTCGTAATTATATAAATAACGCCGTATAGTTATAACGTCAATTACCGTGACTTTATAGACGAAATATTGGATATGTATAGCGCCTTTGTATAAGGTTTAATAATAACTGTTAAGTGCCAAACCTTTTAATAGCGGGGCTAAATAGATGGATATATATAAGAATTGTTTCAATTTGTTATGATTAGTTTTAACAGGTTTTATTGGCTTCTTGGAAGCACTGAGCGGAGCAACTTGGCTGTAAGGCTGTTACTCTGTGAGAAATACTCGGATTTCTCCTGGTGCGTCATCGGGAAATAAAATATATATTCAGGAGAATTGTTTTCAATTTGTTAAGGTTAGGTTTAATAGGTTTGATTGGCTTCCTAGAAGCAACGGAGCAACTTGGCTGTAAGGCTGTTACTCTGTGAGAAATACTCGGATTTCTCCTGGTGCGTCATCGGGAAATAAGATATATTTCAGGAGAATTATTTTCGATTTGTTGCGTTCATTATTATCAGTTTCATTTCCTCTATGACTTCTATGGGTTCTCATGTATTCAACAATTACTTCTGGAGCTTCATATGTATGTCGATTGGTCACAAGAATCTCCTCCAGTCTTTCAGTTTTCTATGAAGGGTGAGCAGGGTCAAAAATGTCATTACATGATTATACGTTTTATGTTTCCTTCTACTTCTAATCAGTATTTGAAGGGGACGTGAAAGAACCTGTTGTACTACTCGAAAAAGAGCAGGGGATTGTCACCCGGTACAGCAGCCTGGCCATTGCACTAACCACACTCAACATTGTAAACTGCGTGGCAGCTATTAGCGCCGTGAAGCAGTCTGAAATAATTCACTGACGGGATATGTCAGTCATATGTAAAGCGCCATGAAACTGTGGTTGATATGGCACTATATAAATGTGGCCATTATTTATTGGGCTGTGTTGACGTTTTATTGGGTCGTGTTGTCATTTTATTGGGTCGTGTTGACGTTTTATTGGGTCGTGTTGTCATTTTATTGGGCCGTATTGACGTTTTATTGGGTGGTATTGACGTTTCATTGGGTAGAGTCGATGTTTCATTGGGTCGTGTCGATGTTTCATTGGGTCGTGATGTCGTTTTATTGGGTCGTGTGACCATTGTCATTTTATTGGGTCGTGTGGACGTTTCGTTTCGTCGTGACGTCGTTTTATCCGATCGTGTCATTGTTTTATTGAATCGTGATGTCGTCTTTTCCGATGAAGTCCGGGTCGTTGCGACGCTGTTTCATCGGATTGCCGTTGTTGTTTTATCGGGCTATGCGCCTTCAGAACGTGTTACCTGCGGTCGCACCCATTAGTCGCCCATTTCCCCGCCATTTTGCTGGATTTGCTGGGCCGGGCGCCATTGCTACCTTGAGACGAGTCGAGTGTCTCTTCTTCAGTCTTTGGTTGCCGAAGCAATGGAAGGCAAGGAGAAAGACTACTAGATCTGTATTGTGGCTTGCCCCAAAAATTGTGCGGCCCTGCAGTTCTCTGGTCTCACAAAATAATGACCCTCCCCTTGGATAAGCCTATAAATATATATATATATCCCCCCCCCCCTTCCCTTTCCCCGCTCTTGATCTATAAAAGAGGAGCATATACAAAATTGACCCCCCCCCTAAATGGGAGCATAAAAATCGTGACCCCCCTACAAATCTAGTAAACTCCCCACCGCTAAATAATATCCGGTCCCTTATACTTTTTTGTTTTAGTTGTGTTGCAGTCCACCAAAACTAATTTTGAATAAACAAATAACTAAAACTTATTTAAGCACATGTTACATTTTTTTCATAAATAACCAAAGGAGGCTAGGATGAGTTCAAAAATAACACTGATGGAAGTCGATTTAAAAATCGATGTTTCACCGCTCTGAGAATTTCGTTCCGGGCTAGAACATAATCAGTCAAAAATCATCAGATTGTCACACATGTGCAGTAAACACGTTGTGTAGATGAAGTGTATTACTGGGTAGTTTTCTCTTGCCACGCAATAACAATGTATCTTTTCATAAATCATTCGTAATTATAATTTCGTACGGCTCAGCTCCACTGAGGTGTTACGACTTATCTGTATATGTTTTGCATTTTTATTAGCAGAGAAAGCAATGCCCTTAATCTTTTTTTCATCATCCAATACGTCCAGAAAGTCTTGCTGCCAAAACTACGACCGCGGGTCAAACTCCAATCTGCCGAGTTCAGCTATTACTTCGCTGTGAGCTTGACTCGAGTGCGAGTACGAAATTTCATTTTGCACTCAAAATATATCATTCACAAGGAAAGTAGAGATCTTCAAATACAGCTAAACAATACTGGAGTCATGAAAACAAGGTAGCAAGAGTACATGTATGTGTTTGCTTGTAGAGTTGTGAAAAGTCGCACTCGTAAACCGAATTAGAATCTAAAGGCAGTACAACTGGCTTCCTGCTGAGTATTATATTCGAAGCATCGGGGGAAAATTCGTGGGCTCGATTGGGTTTTTAATGCGGTAGAAATTATGAAATTCGTTATCCAAAGTGTATGTATACTTCTTTTATGAAACTTATAAACAATCGAGAGCATTTTAGTTCGACTAAAAGCTGGCCTTTAATTTATGAGGCCGTTGATAAACAAACTAATCATAACATTGGCGCAAAGTACCATGGGCTCGGACACAGGGTCTTTAAGTAACTCAGTCAGGACGCTTTTAAAAGAGTAGATATTCACTTATTATTTTTCCTTTTACGATTAATAATGTTATTTATGACTTCCCAGGTTTTTTTAATATTCAAAATATTTGTGGTAATAAAGTTTTTTACTTAATTATAAACGAGAGCAATAAAATATTATTCCTGTAGTAAAAATGTGCATTCTTTTAAGCCTTTTGTTGTCCACGATTTAGAGAGTTGCTTTGTTTGCGAGTTAAATTGATTTTAAGGGGGCATGCTTATTTGTTATTTGATTTTGTTTATTTTATTATAAAACACGTAGAAAATAGTGATAACCGTTACATTTCGGCCAGCCGAAATAATGGTTCATATAAATTACCCATTACCGTATAATCAGTCTTTCTTCGTTGTTACTGTTTACACATTTTCGCTGATTAGATCCCTCCAAGGTGATCCGGTATTATACTTCGTCCGTTGGTCCCTGCAGTTTTACAATATATTCAGTTACATAATCAAGTTAATGGCTACAACTACTAAACACTGCCATTTACTATAACATACCTATACTATATAAATAATTGAAAACGTACAACACAAACAAGAAAAACTTATTGTTGTCAGAACTATATATAGCCAGGCTTCAATTTGAGACGAGCTGACTGTGTTGACAAATATTTACTGCATACCTCAGCTGTAATTGGCTGATGGAAGCCTCAGCCCTCAGTGCACTGGAGTGAATAAAAAAATCAGCACACATCACGCCATCATGACTTTGCAGTCCTCAACAAACTCTGGAGAAATGGCAAAATATTTGTTTGGTTTTGCGCTGCTGTGCCTTATAAACTTTATCAAGGCAGATTCAGATCGCGATAAGCTTGAGTATGGAACCTTTCCTGACGGCTTCCTTTGGGGAGCAGCCACATCGGCTTATCAAATAGAGGGAGCCTGGAATACAGACGGCAAAGGTCCAAGCATCTACGATAGCCTTGTCCACGATCCTCGAAGCAAAATGCTATTTAAGAACCAAACGGCAGACGTGAGCTGTGATAGCTATCACAAGTATAAGGAGGATGTCAAGATCCTGAAGGATTATGGAGCTAATGCCTATCGATTCTCCATTTCATGGGCCCGAGTTCTCCCTATTGGAACTACCGCTCAGGTGAATCAAGCGGGCATTAACTACTACAACAACCTGATAGACGAGCTCAGAAAAGCAAACATCGAGCCAATAGTGACTCTATATCACTGGGATCTCCCTCTTGTGTTTAGTGGAATCGGTGGATGGCTGAACCGATCTATGGTTGACTATTTCAACGACTATGCTAAGGTTTGCTTCCAGAATTTTGGATCCAAGGTAAAGTACTGGGCCACAATCAATGAGCCTGAAGTGGTTATGCTGAGGCATCCGCTGTACATGAAGGGGTACATAAAAAACCAAACAAAGCTCTCTATTCTCCAGTACCAAACACTGCACAACCTGATCCTCGGCCATGCAAAGGTCTACCGTACTTATAGAAATGAATTCCAAGCTACACAAAAAGGCAAAGTTACGATCGTACTCAATGCAGGATGGGGGGAACCAAAAACATCCACTGCAGCCGACAAAGAAGCAGCCAGAAACTATATGGATTTTACACTCGGAGTGTTTGCTCATCCGATATACGTGAACGGTGATTACCCGGCAATCGTAAAGGAACTCGTAGCAAATAAGAGTGCAGCCATTGGAATACCTAACCGACTACCAAGTTTTACTGAGGAAGAGAAACGGATGGTCAAAGGCAGTACCGACTTCTTTGGGTTGAATCACTACGAAACATTTCTGATCGAAAAGAAAAACTACTACGCCGGCACTGCAACCCCTCAAACTTTAAACACGGATGGTAACTACAAGAAGAGTCATGATCCCACATGGGAGAAGACGGGAGCTTACGGATTCAGAGTGGTTCCCTGGGGAATGCGAAGATTGTTAGCATTCATAAAGACAAACTACAACAGCCCTGAAGTTTACATCACTGAGAATGGATGCGTAGAGCCTGGAGAGGCTGACAAGAAAGGCAAGGAACGCTTGGAGGATAATTTCCGTGTGAGCTTCTACAAGCGGTATATCAATGAGATGTTGAAGGCCATGAAGATCGATGGCGTAAACGTCAAAGGGTTCATGGCGTGGACCTTGATGGATAACTTTGAGTGGGCCGAGGCATATCGCGCGTCTTTTGGAATCCACTTTGTCAACTTCTCTGATCCCAATCTTCCTCGGATCCCGAAGAAGTCGGTGTCGTTCTTCAAGGAGCTAATAAAAGACAAAGGTTTTCCTAAAGCGAAAGGGTTTCCTTCAGCAAGTCCATACAACTTCTGGTGCGTCTTGGTCTTCACATTTCTGGCGTCACTCATAGTTTAGACTGAACTCATTGAGATCAGTTGTTTCTACCACCTGGATGACGTGATTTTTAAAGTGATTTTTGAAAATACTGTACCCTGTATCAGAAGTCAATAAAAAATAATAAGCTGTATTCATAGTCTCTACTTTTCTGGTTTTCCTCGTATGTTTCTACAGCCCTCCTAGCCGTCTTCCTGCTAAAATTTGCTTGGATACCATTTCGAGCCCAGGCTGAATTGAATGGCCTCGAGATCGTGCTCATCAATGCGTGCACTGTAAAAACCGGTTTGACGGCGGTAAACCGAACAGACTAACGTAAAACCGGTTTGACGACGGTAAACCGAACAGACTAACCAGAACCGTTGACAAGGCTCGAGCATGTTCAACATGAATTTGACAGTATTTCGGCATAGCCTTCTGTTCTCTTTTACTGAGCTAGAAGACGGCTCAGTCTGCTCGCAGGGTGGTTTCTAGCTCTCTCGTGCGGATCAATCCCTTGTAGTTTACGCTAATGGCAGTAAAGTAGAGCAGGTTAAACCACAGGCTAACCATCCTCCCATTTTGTGTATTTGTCACTGATGTTTTAATAATCCATCATTTCTTAGCAAATTGTGAAATAAAATACCTTTTGACTTGATTCTGTTGAATATGTGTTGATTTAGCGCGCGCTCATAATACAGCTCGGGTTTCCTGTGGCTCCTGATTGTTTTCATATAGCTCGGGCTTCCTGTGGCTCATCTCGCCAACTACATAAAAATACACAAGGCAGGCAACTAAATTCATCGCCGACAAGCGAGACGCGCGAGAATTTTGCCGAAAAACGAAAACTTCCAGGTTTCTGTTCCCTCTAACATTCCAAATATTGAAGAACAGTAAACGAGCTACGTTTTTGGTGGTAATTCACGGTGATATCGAGTGTTACACACTTCCTAGAAACTATCAAACTGGTCCAGATTTTCGGCGATATTTTTTTCTCCCTATGATCCGGACAGATATGAGCCATCATAAGGATTTATAACGGTCATCACATTCAATTTTTTTAAATCAAACTGTCGAATGATCTCCCATCTAGAGTCCCCAGCGAAGAAATGGACAGCTGACATATTTCCTCTAATCTCCCTCGTATGGGCTGTTTTGCAATTTGACACACCACGCCGATGAAGTAGTTTTCGGCAGCTTCCGATAAACGAACCGGAAGAAAAATATCTTGAAGACTTCGCGGGTTAGTTTGTTTACAAAAATATATATGTCGCACGACCGCTAAACTCTCGTACTATAATTTAGACCAAATTTTACTCCACTCTACTAGTATTACCATCAGTAAATTCAGCACAAATACAGTTTATCACATCATAAAAAAATATTTAACTAGCAAATTACCGTGTTTGTAGTGAGCTTGCTCGTTCCAAGAGTGCCAGGATCTTTGAAATTTCTAGTCGAGAGTGTGAAGAAGAAGTTCCACTTTCTTCCGATTTGAAGTAGTCGATAATTCCACCACAAACTGGCACAAACATTGAGAAGTTGAAGCGAATTCGCGAAGCGAAGTCCAAAGCCAAAGAGTTAGTCCGTCCATCACTTAAAACCTTGTCTAACACTAACAGTTCCAGCAAATGTCCAACATTTGCTCGTCGTTTGTCGAAGGCAAAGAAACAAATCCTGCTAAATATTGCACAGCGCCGTTAAGTGTAGAAAGCGGCCCAGAAGTTCGTCCGAGACAAAACATTCTCGGGCCAGATTCAGGAGGACACTGATGAGTAGATCTCGGATGCAAAATGCAAAAAAGAAGTTTGCCGAGGGCGGGAATTTGGTAGCACACGCGCGCGTGCAAAAGTTTTTTCGCGCCTTTTGTGTGAACTGAGTAAACGTTTGTACGGTGGCCCAGAAGGGACAAGGCAACAAACAAAACAATTCTGCAAACAAGAAGCAATTGCACTGCCTCAAAAATATCGCACTGCAAACAAAATATATCGCACTGCAAACTAAATATATCGCACTGCAAACTAAAAATGTACCGCACTGCAAACTAAAAAATATTGCACTGCAAACTAAAAATGTATCGCACTGCAAGCTAAAATTAGTAAAAATGTATCGCCTTGCAAACTAGAAGTTTATCGCACTGCAAACTAGAAGTTTATCGCACTGCAAACTAAAAATTTATCGCACTGCAAATAGAGCATAAAACCCCTGCGCACGCACGATGCTTGTCAGCGGTAGTGAACAGCGGGCTCAAAGGTTTCCCGCCAAAACTATTCCAAAATGGCGTCTGGAATTAGGTGGAAGGATGAAATTCGCGAGACTGTGAGAGAAGAAATATCTCGTGCACTTGCGACTGCAAGCCCCAGCACTGTTTCTAGCAATGCTAATACACCGGGGACCTCATCAGGAACAGTTGGACGAATTTCGGCCACTGGGTCTTCGAGTGATAGTATAAATACTTTGACGTTTGAGGAATTTTACCGAAAGCGAGAAAAAGCAAGACAAGACGATTTTAACCCAAAGTCTAAGAAGAAAAAGCAAAGTAAGCTGAATATCTGCCACAAGAACTCCGTAAAGAAAGACGTAGAAGTTAAAGTTAGTCTTGCTTACAGAGTGATTGCATAACTAAGCCTCGTCGTGGGAAGACTCAAATAATTCAAGTCAAGACTTCCTCTAGCAAGGAGGATATTATTCTGAAAGCTGTGGAAAAGCACTCAGACTTTGACCAAACATTCCACGATTCCGTACCCTACACGTTACTATATCCAGACTTCAGAGAAGCAAATTTTATACCAGGAACCAAAGAACTGTTTTCATTATCTGCTTACAAGGATGCCATAGGAAAGGACTACAAGCGACTGACATTTTATCTAATTCCTTGCAGTGAGTTTTTTGGCGACTCGGGGTCAGAATCAGATAACGCAAATTCATACAGCGGTACTGGTAACGATCAATGGTCATTATCAGCTCAGTCACGTTCCAGCTGTTTTCCAGGTGTCTCAACTTCGTCCACTCCTCACAGTTCTCAGACTCCTAACAGTGCGCCAGATGGTCGTAAACCTCCAAGAGAGTTGAACACGTGCGATGATCTATTTGAAATACCAGGTAATAACTAGTTTGCTTTTATTTTAGAGATGTAGCCTGCCAAAATTCTTTTATTCAAAGCGCTAAACAGGTGCGACTGCGAGGTTAATATTTTTTAAAAAGCTCGTCTAAAAATGTGTTTTGGATTTCCCACCAAGAAATTGGAAGCTATTTTTGGCAAGGTAGGCAAATGGGCTAGATTGCAGAATACCCACCACTTATTTGAATAACAATACCTTCTATTGTGACATGCAACGTTCTACGAAGGGTCAAGACAATGGTGGTGGGGTATTCTGCAGTCACTCCGCTAGAGCAAATGGGTGAGGGTCTAGGCTGGTTTGACTGTAAATAATGAATACTGATGCTGCCGGTAGCTGGTATGGTACATAGGGAAAAACAAAGTTAAATATTGTGTTTTAAATGTTTGAAACAGAATACATTACTTCATTATTAAACAATTGCAGATACACCTGATGACTTTGATGACGAAATTCTACAATTCGCAATACAGCAAAGCAAAGAAGATCAAAAGTTGGATGATAAGGCACTATCGCCTCCCACATCACTGGCTGAAGCAGTAGAAGGAACTTTGAAGACCTTCCCAAAAGAGAAGTTTTCAGTGATCGAAATGACAAGAAAGAACATTGTACAAAGGACATTTGAATGTTTAGAAGATGAAGATATTCATCCTCATGTAACAGTGAAATTTATAGGGGAAGATGCAGTTGATACAGGGGGGGGGGGGGGGGGGGGGTTATGAGAGAATATTTCTCTGAGCTATTTCGTAGTCTTTCAGATTTTAGTGAACTAGTTCGTGGTAAGTACCCATCCATACATAACCTTCAGGCATGACTTAAATGCCTTAAGTCAAGGGAAGTTTGAATTGTTAGGGAAGTTAGTTGCCATTGCTCTTTTAAATGGTTGCCCTGGGGGCCTCATTTCTTTATACCATCACTGACAAACGTTTTGTTTGATATCCCAGTAAAGCCAGTTCTAGAGGAGGTACCAAGGGACAGTGAATTTCTTCTACAGCTTACTAATATTGACAATTGTAATGATGAATCATTTTTGCAGGATGTAAGTGATTTCCCAGAGCGTTTTGGTATGGGCTATAATAAAGCTGTTTTGTCTTTACAGGACAAAGATGAGCTTCTGAGTGCATGTGTTAAGCACATTGTTGTAAGTAGTGTTGCTGAAGAGATTTTCAGCTTTAGAAAGGGTCTTGCCAGTTTTGGTGTTTATGATATTTTATGCCAGTTTCCAAAAGAGAGTATCAAACAATTTGTGCATTGTGAAGTTTCTGTTGAAGAAGTAAAAGCTTGCTTTGAGCCTTCTTATTCACCTTCAACTAAGTCTGAAAGGCTTGAAGTAGAAATAGAAATTATCTACAAATGGCATCAGTTTTTGAAGAGTGCTAGCAAAGGAAAGCTGACATATGATGTACTGCCATGCTATAACTGGATAACGGATGAGACAGGTCCAAAGCATAAGGTTCTCACACTAGGTGATGTTTTGCAGTTTGGCAGTGGTTCAAGGTACCCAAATTTTAGAGGCAAGCTATGTTTTGAACATGAAGTAGCAGAGAGAGGCAGGAGAATTAAGGCAAATACATGTGCAATGTCTATTACAATTCCAGTTAACAGTAGATACTCTAACAGTTGCAACAGTGGTGAATTTGCATTTCGTCTCATGGAAGACATATTCCAAGACTTTGGCTTTGGAATGCCCTAGGATTTGGATCAGTCTAAGGCTTATAAGCACGTGAAATGCATTGTGCTTAAAATTTCATTTTGTTCTGAAGATGGCTTGATTTAATTGTTTGGGATGTTTCCATAAAGAGTTAACCATCAGTGCCATGATAATTATATAATATATGGTTTATAATCATTGGCTTAGTTTAACGTTCATCTAGTTTTCATGTCTGATTATATCTGACAAGTGTCCATCACATATAATTCACTAGTTTGATGCAGCAGCATGTTGAATCCCAGGAGAATAAACATTTAGTTTTCCTCGTTCTGAAACTGCTCAGTGTGAGGCTTGACATTGTGAAACTTGTTTCTTGCCAACATAGTTGCCTCGTGAAACTAGTGAATACTTGTTAAACACATGAATTAAGTTATCATTTTAAGTAGACATGTGTAAGCAACATTTTGATTCTTGCATGGAAAAGTGTTTGCTGTCTACAAGCTGTTTTGAAATATTTACACTATATAAGTTTAAATTATGTATGTTGCATTAATTGTTTAGTTTACATTGTACTCACTACATCTACCGGTTCTTTCTTATCCCAAAATTATGTCATTTTTTGGAGGGTACTTGGCATAGGAGATACAAAAACTTCCGTGTTTATGTAAAGTGCCCCCCCCCCCCGAGTATTGCCCAAGTTTGTATAATTTTGGGATAAGAAAGTAGTGAATAATTATGTTGAAAATGCAACTAATTTTGAAGGAAATAAAGCTTCAATTTCAACAAATGCAAATACGTTCAGCTTTCTTTATATTCTAATTAATCTCCTTTTTTCGGGGCGGTATTCCCTTTACGTTTCAAGTATACCCTTGTTTCAAAGTCTATCCCAGTTCACTGTATACTAGACAGTCACTATATGTTTATGGCACACTAGGTTTGGCAAATTTGACTAACTTCTGGAAAAGTTTGCCTGCTTCTTGGATAGTAGCTGGTTGAGAAAGCCCATTTTTCTCCATGACATACAGGAAATACTCTTCCCACACTTGGTTTTCTTGGACTGACTCAGCTGCTTGTAACTTGCCTTTCATTTCTGATAGTTTTTGTGAAGAGACAGGAATCAAGCAATCTGTGTGTCCATAATCCTCTGGCAAAAAATACATTACATCAGGGCTAGGTACACCAGAAACAGTGGCATGCTTTGACTTTCTGATTCGATGTATATTCAAGTAATCTTTTGTTTTGTCCAGGTCGCTTTGGATCAAATCAGCAAAACAAAACCACAACGCCTCTTTATGAATCTCACTAGTGAGGTCAAGAATGTCAGATTCGTGAAGGAAGCGTTGCTTCCTAAAGAAAGACCAGAAACATTCGATTCTTTGGTTACTTGTAACTTGGGACATATTTGTGAGCATTAATGCCTGCATATTCATCCAATCCATCAGCACGGAAATAACACTGCATAGCAGCAACAAGTCCATTTTCAGTTCCAAGGTCGGTGTACACACGTACTGGACATCCTCGTGCAGCTTTAACATAATTGAAAAAGTACTGAACAATTACCTGAGGATTTTTGTTTGACCGTTGTACTTCAAGCCACAAAATTCTCCTGCTGAAACCATCAACACATCCGTGGATTGGAAATCCAAATAATTTAAGTTTATCATAGCCATCTATGTGCCAGCAAAAATTGGGCCCGGGTGAAACGTAACTACGACGATGGAAAGAACGGCGTTTCCTTTCTTCCACACCACGAGAATCAACCTCGCGTAAAATAGACTCCACTATACGTCTAGGAACATGGATATGATATCTAATACGCAAAATGTGCCACATACTACGATAACCATTCAGGCTATCCGGTCCATTTGCTATTTCACGAACTATTATTTCCTTGACGCACTGCAGAACATTTTCGTCTGGCACATCACGACGCTTGAGCCCGTAATCATTTAACCTTCGTTTAAGTGTTCTTATATTCATGCTTATTTCATGATGTTTTTCCAGCATCAGTATGATTTCCTTGTACCTAAATCCTTTATGGAAATAATGCTCGATTAAGTCCCTTTCTGAACCATTTGGTAAAGCTTCATGAAAATCATGTTCGCTACTTCCGGACGCCATTTTGGATTGTTTTGGCGGGAAACCTTCGAGCCCGCTGTTCACAACCGCTGACAAGCACCATGCCTGCGCAAGGGTTTTATGCTCTATTTGCAGTGCAATATTTTTTTAGCTTGCAGTGCAAATTTTTTTAGCTTGCAGTGCGATACATTTTTAGTTTGCAGTGCAATATTTTTTAGTTTGCAGTGCGGTACATTTTTAGTTTGCAGTGCGATATATTTAGTTTGCAGTGCGATATATTTTGTTTGCAGTGCGATATTTTTGAGGCAGTGCAATTGCTTCTTGTTTGCAGAATTGTTTTGTTTGTTGCCTTGTCCCTTCTGGGCCACCGTACGTTTGAACTGAACAAAAAAAATCCAAAGTGAGCAGTGAATTGGAGAAAACTGAGTGAGGGTTAGCTAGAAAACCGTTGCAAAAAGTGTTCAAATACTCATATATTTGGAAGCAATCCGTTAGACTACTACTTAAAGCACAGGGAGTCCCTAACCGATAGTAGAATATTGGAAGATTGGATCGAAACGTTGGTTTTGATGCGTGTGGGTTGCATGTGGTTACTTTGCCGCGCGAGAGTAGTTGTGAATTTATCGTAGTCTGTTTGTTTTTATCCCAAAATTGTTCATTCGCAGCCTAAAATTCGGACAATAAAGTTATCTGGCTGTAAAATGAACCAGCTAAATGTGTAGCTTATTTATTATTCTGTAGTTTGCATTAGTTTTAAGACACCGGATAATGTTTTGAGCGAGATTTGAGCGTTTCAGTTCAACGATACCTGTTCGCTGATTTTCGCTGCCGATCACCTTTATAAAGTATTGAAAGGGAAGACACAGCGTTCAGAAAACCGACCAGAAGTCCTTTGCAAATTTCATAATCTCTAATTCAATTCACATGTGTGAGTTGTTTAAGCATTTTCTCACTCCTGGTGTGAACTTTTTGGCAAGCCTTATAGTTTAGGACAACATTTGAACACATTTCATTTTCGTTTTTGTGAGCCGAGGTGTTTACTTTTTCGCTGCAACGTTGTTGACCAAAAAACGACTCAGTAGGGGAGGTACCAGGAACATTTAGTTTGACAAAAAAATCCCTTCGGGGTTATTAAGGGGTTGAGTCGTTATGAGTCACGAAAAATGTCGCGTGACGTATCTCCCTTCCGAGGATATGGTAAGGCATGTCCCGTCGTTCCCCGTGGGGTTATATGTTGCAGTCAAAAATTAAAACCTCGGCTCACCGTGTCTTCCCTTTCTAATACTTATACAGTAGTGAAAATGAGAGAACAGGTGTCCGTGAACTCAAACGCTTAAATCTCACTCAAAACGTTCTCCGATGTCTTCAAACTAATACAGGCTACAGAATAATAAATAAGCTACACACTCAGCGGGTTTGTTTTACAGCTAGATAACTTTATTGTCCATTTTTCGGATGAGACAGTACAATTTTTGGATCAAATAGCGAAAATCAGCGAACAGGTATCGGTGAACTGAAACGCTTAAATCTCGCTCAAAACATTATCCGGTGTCTTAAAACTAATGCAAACTACAGAATAATAAATAAACTACACATTTAGCTGGTTCATTTCACAGCCAGATAACTTTATTGTCCGAATTTTAGGCTGCGAATGAACAATTTTGGGATAAAAACAAACAGACTACGATAAATTCACAACTACTCTCGCGCGATACCTGGTAATACCAGGAGCCCATTACCAGGAGCGTTCCTCTGTTATGGGTTGGATCCCCAGCACAGGAGTAGGTGAGGCTATTTTTAGAATTGCTGGTTTTCACTTGACGTCTAGCCGCCATGTTGGTGCCCTTAAACAATAGATTCCTCGTTAGCTTCTTTTGTTGGGGCACCAACATGGCCGCCATGCCCTTTGTCGTTTGAATCTGTGGGGATTGAGTGAAAACCAGCAATTCGAATTCCCACGTTGAAGGTGAGAAGAATGATAATGAATAATAATGAGAAGTGACGTTAGCTATCTGATTGGCTAAGACAACATGGCCTTTGTTTATTTCGCGCGAAATGCAATTCTAAAAATAGCCTCATCTACCTCTGTGCTGGGGTACAGACACAGTGGGGAAGATGGACGCTCCTGGTAATGGGCTCCTGCTAATACTAGTAGAGTGGAGTAAAATTTGGTCTGAAATCATAGTACGAGAGTTTAGCGGTCGTGCGACATATATATTTTTAACCCGCGAAGTCTTCAAGATATTTTTCTTCCGGTTCGTTTATCGGAAGCTGCCGAAAACTACTTCATCGGGGTGGTGTGTCAAATTGCAAAACAGCCCATACGAGGGAGATTAGGGGAAATATGTCAGCTGTCCATTTCTTCGCTGGGGACTCTAGATGGGAGATCATTCGATAGTTTGATTAAAAAAATTCGAATGTGATGACCGTTATAAATCCTTATGATGGCTCATATCTGTCTCGATCATAGGGAGAAAAAAATATCGCCGAAAATCTGGACCAGTTTGATGGTTTCTAGGAAGCTTTTACGAGTGTGTAGCACTCGATATCGCCGTGAATTACCACCAAAAACGTAGCTCGTTTACTGTTCTTCAACATTTAGAATGTTAGGGAGGTAGCAGGAACCTGGAAGTTTTCGTTTTTCGGCAAAATTCTCGCGCGTCTCGCTTGTCGGCGATGAATTTAGTTGCCTGCCTTGTGTATTTTTATGTAGTTGGCGAGATGGGCCACAGGAAGCCCGAGCTATATGAAAACAATCAGGAGCCACAGGAAACCCGAGCTGTATTATGAGCGCGCACTAAATCAACACACATACAGCAGAATCAAGTCAAAAGGTATTTTATTTCACAATTTGCTAGGAAATGATGGATTATTAAAACATCAGTGACAAATACACAAAATGGGAGGATGGTTAGCCTGTGGTTAAACATGCAAAGCTTCTTGGCTTAGACTTGGATGAGAATCGAAATTTTAACCATTATACCGATAATCTTTGTAATAAGTTGTCCAAACGAATCGGTATTTTTATAAACATTAAGTCATATCTTCCATTTAAAGAACGCGTCTTATTTTATACTGCTATGCGGATCAAGCCTTTATTAATGTACTGTAGTATAGTTTGGTCTTGCTGCAACAAAGATAATCTGGACAGAGTTTTATCTCTCCAGAAAAGGGCGGCCAGAATTTTACTAGATGCGCAGCCGAGACATTCATCTGTGAATCTATTTAATTCTCTCGGTTGGCTGTCATTTTATACTGAAGCTTATATCAGGAAATGTGTTTTAGCTTTTAAGCGTTGTGTTGGTGAAACGCCAACCTACTTTAATGATATGTTAGTGCTCAATAGTGATCGTCATTCCCGAGTTACTCGTAATGCGCGTTTTAGTTATGTTTCTCCTAAGTACGCGCGTAAAACAGAAGGTGGCAGATCATTTACATGCAGTCTCAACTATTAAATGCTGGAACTCCCTACCCTTCTATATTAGATCAACCTCTTCCGCAAAAGGAATGCAATACTTTTATATCATTTTCGAAAGCCCAATTTCACGTATCTTAAAGTCTTTTCGTATTTTCATTACTATTTATAGTTAGTGGTATTTATATATAGCGTTTAATGCCTAGTGAATATTGTTCTATCATAATTTTACCTTTATGCCCTTATAATTGTAATTTCAATTTTTTGTAGTTGTTAGCTTTTATTATTGTATTTATTAGCTTCGGAGGGCCACAAGTTTGTCAGTGCTCCACTATTGAGGCGGTTACCCTCTTTAAATAAATAACGTTTTCGTTCATTCATTCATTCAACTGCATTGACATTTTAAAATTTAGAAGTGATTTTCAATGAAAATATTGTATGAAACAAGCTTAGTGAAACAGCTGTAATTTATACGAACTGAGATGACTACGAGATACTTAACATTTCTCGTAGTATGTTTAACAAATTTTCGATAGATCACGGTAAAACATTTTTACAACAACAATGAACTAAAACTAGTGAAATAACAGGGCCAAGAAGTGACTAGGGAAAGTGATCCTATCGTGCGTTACTGGTCACGCAATCAATCGCAATCTACCGTGGTATATCCTCAGCCAATCAGAAAACGAGAAAGTGGGCAGTTGTTGTAAAAATATGTTATTATATAAACTACAGTGTTCTACGAGGATTTCCACGACTGAGAAATATCGTATTTGATAATTTTACGTGCGTGGATATTGCCTCTCAGCTTATCTACTCGCTTTATTAGGCAATAAAATTGATTCATTTTAATGAAAATCAGTACCATGCTTTCAAACAGGTCGAATAATATATTGCGCTTGGAGTCGCTCGCTTGTGATATATCGAGTTGAATACTCGAAGAGAAATTTGAATCTTAGCTATCTCTGACTGTTCAACATGCCTGCGTGCTGTTGAAATCGGAATGTGTAGTTAGTAGCTAAGTATGTGAATAACAATTTCTTCGGATTTGACTTCGGAGTCTAAGTATGTGAATAACAAACAAAACTTTAAAATAAAGCTGTCTTTGATCGGATAGGCCGGTGAAAATAATGGCAGAGCAAATGGAAATCAGTGTAACATAGAGATATACAGAGACAAATTAGAGGAGGTAAAATGTAGATGGTCCAAATGAAAACTATTGTGTCGAACTAAATAGTACCAGCTATAATCTCCGAAACCGTGCGCTTTTATCTAAGCTACTCTGATCTGTGACTGCTATATAGACAAATGGCAGAGTCAATCGTGCTATATGTAGAGGTGTAGCGATGTACACCGGTTGCGAGGGCGGAAACGATATTTAGTAAAGTTTTCTTGCAGGAGCCGCATTTCTTGTTATCTAGTCTCATGTAGAAGAGAGGCGTATTACAACCCATCTAAAACAGAACTATTTAGATTATCTTTAATATAGTTTTATTACGTCAATCGATTACAGTGACGGTTTCTATTACTGTATCGTGAGAATGACATATGAATCTTTGAAAGGTTTTGAGTACTTCTGCGAAGAAAATTTTGGCTTACAGAGAATACTCTATGTTCTATGCTTGTTTAAAATGGTGACATTTTGACCTTTACTGACCCATGACCGCGTAAGAAAAAGCCTGGGTCGATTCTTGATCTTACGTCATCCAACTCATTCGACTTTGCAATAATTTGAATAAATATTTAGCATTTACTCTAAAATAACTGTTTTCTTTACTAACAACTCACAGACTGTGTATATTCTCTATATATCGATGTTGTTGTGATGGAAAGGCGCCATGGAGAACAATGCATTAATGAGGTGACGTAAGATCAAGAATCGACCCAGGCTTTTTCTTGCGCGGTCATGGGTCAGTAAAGGTCAAATTTTCACCATTTCAAACAAGCCTAGAACATAGAGTATTCTCTGTAAGCCAAAAATTTCTTCGCAGAAGTACTCAAAACCTTTCAAAGATTCATATGTATAAAAATTGCAAAAGGGGTTAGTTGCACTTTAACTAATGATATTACAATCACGAATTAATTTCTAACGGCACCTGAAACAACCATGCAAAGAGGTTGATCAAAGCCAGGACCCGGATAATTCACATTATATAGAACCTGCACCACAGGGATGAGAGGCGAAGCATTTAACCACTGCGTCACTCCGCTGCTCCCCTGTCAAATACAGGCACGCGCTGAGTTTATCGTACAGTCAGCAACTGCCTTAGCCTGAAGCTACCTCGCAATTCCGCGACGAGAGGCTCTATTTAGTCAGGCTACAAGTGCCTGTATCACGATTTACTGATCATTTACTTTTGAGACGCCAATATAACATGGTATTGGCGTCTCAGAATACCAGCCTCTGATTGGCTCTTGCGCGAGCCCTTGCAGTTACATGGGTTCCCGGTCTAGTTCAAAAGTCGTTTTTCAACAGCATGTATTGAGCACGTCGTGGCAAGATTTCTACAATTTCACCTTCAAATCGTTGTAAATTACAAGATAAGAATTCTTCAATCCTAAAGGTAATAGGTTGGCATTGTAGTTTTCGTCAGAAATCTAACACTCGTATCCGCTAAAGTACAAATTTCACCGTCTCAAAGCAGTAAAATTGCAAAAGTCGTTCAAACCAAGCCTCAAAGTCAAAGCAAAAAGCCTTTCTTTCAAAGAAAAAAAAACCACTTCTTTTAAAATTAGATAACCCTTAAATTCGAAATCACTTATCATTTTTGAAATTGATGTTTATTTGACAATAATTGATGTAGAACTAGAAATTACGATCAGCATGAGTTTGGTGCTTCATTCTCTTCTTTCTTTTAACAATTCCCGACTTAATTGTTGAATCGCGATACAAAACTAATTGCGATTTTGAGACGCCGATACCGACCAACCTCGTGACCAGGGCCTTCTCGGTCAGATCCAAGATGGCGGCTACTCCGAGAGAAGACCCTGGTAAAGGCTGAACTGTCACGTATTCTGATTGGCTCTTCGGTTATGACGCAAAGGTTGCCTAACAATGCTTTTTATTGGCCAAACGGGCTGAGACCACGGAGATGATTCGTATATAGTTTAATTTTATCTAATTTTATCAATAAAACGATTTTAAATAACCTTAAACCACATTGTTTAGGTAGAGCAATAGATGAAGTGTATTACTGGGTAGTTTTCTGGTAAGTTTCATCAGTGGGAAAGCCAGGAGAAGCCGTTTAACTTGAGCATGTGTTATCGATCGCTTCGCTTCAACGCTAACGGAAAATGAACGGCTTTTTAGGATTCTCTTCTAGCTTAGATACATCCTAATAGCATTGTGACACCCTTCCACTGTTTCTTTATCCAAGTAAACTCTATTTCGAGCCGTTTAGTAGACCTGTTTTCACTACATCGTACGCCGCGTGGAAATACCGTTAATCGCATTTAGCTCACTCCGGATTGGGATACCTATGGTTTGTAGGCACGTGTTAACATTTCCATATTTAGCTTGGCCGCCATAGTGGATGCCCACGTCACGTGATTAAAATCTCCTGGATTTCTGGAGATTTTTGGTCACGTGATTCAGCCTTTACCAGGGTATTCTCTCGGAGTAGCCGCCATCTTGGATCTGACCGAGAAGGCCCTGGTCACGAGGATGGATACCGACTATTATATTGCCGCCCGATACGAAATATATTTTCTCCCAACTGGCCGGCAATATAATTCGGTATCGGCGTCTCAAAATCGCAATTAGTTTATAGTATTTGGGTCGCGTCAGGCAAAAAAGGCCCGGACGAAATAATATGTAAATGTTTGTGAAATTGCACGGTTGGATGGAAAATGTGGGGTGCGGAGTATGGAATATGCGGAGTATGGAAAATGGGAGTATGGAAAATGAGGAGTGGGGAGAAAATGAGGAGAAATAATCAAATAATTACCCTGGATGAACACGAACACGGTTGCATAAAGAATGAGGGTGTATCAAGATCAATCTCGTACCCAGATCCCATTTGTTTCTTACTGCGCATGCTCGACGAAAAAATAGGCTCTGGAAGAATCCGATTTTTATGTATTCTGATTGGCTGTTCTGAACAATGCAATTTCACCGGAAATCAAACACAGCCTTCGAAAATGGATTCCACATTAACAAAAAGAACCCAGAATATTTTCTTCTCAAGCATATTAAGGCCTGACTCGCCTGTTAATTTCACATACCTTAAGGCTACTATTTATTGCGGCAACTAATCTTTGCGATTTTTCGCAAATCGCAAAGATTAGTTGCCGCAGTAATTTCTACTCGCCAAATTTACCCTGTTTTGCAGTTTAAGCAATAAAGAAACGGTTATTGTTTTGTTGTAAATGTGGCTCGTTTTGTTGTTTAATACTACCATTTGCAAGCTATCGTTAAGCGTGAACCTTTTTCCGCGTTCGTTTATATGATTTAGCGCTTAGCGCGAAGGAAAATCTAGCTGAAAAGTAGTACTCCTTAGGCTTAACTTGTCTTTACTCAGGACTGATATTTATTTGCCATTTTTTCCTTTGCAAAATCGCAAAATTAAAACACTCGCGAAATACGCAGTTTCCTAAATCGCAAAATTTAAGTGTCGCAATAAATAGTAGCCTTAAGGTATTTTTATTTAAAGGGAGGCTTCCATCCAATCTTTGTGAAACTCGGTAGGCTGTTTCTTATCGGTATTTGTAACAATATGAACTACTTGTATCTTTCAAAGTGGTGTCACGTGACTTGAAAACGACCGTTAACGGTTGAAACCTTGGGACAAAAACGGGGTACGTAAAGTGAACTTAAATGAATCTGTTTTCTTCATTCTTCTATGACTCATAATAAGGGCTTGAACGATGCGCCTTTTAATCATGTCCAGATCATAACGAAGTAAGTGATTAAAGGAAACAGGTCACGTGACATAGTAAAAAGTAAAATATCTTATAATATAAGTGTCCGATACCACCTTAAAAGGCGCAAATGCAATGAAATTGTCATTTTAAACAATGTAATAGCAAAACAAAGCCAAATTTTCCTGTGTAAACTTCCCCCATTTCAAAGAACTCGTTTTATGACGTCACCAACTGGGGAATGTCACGTGACACTAAAGGAGACTTCCATATGATTAAGAAAGTCAAATATTAGGTATTTTCATATTTTGGACAACTTACATATAAATATATCGACAGAGAATTGAAGATCTTTAAAATCTCTGCTGGGTGTCTGTTAAGGACGAAAATCCAGGCCTTAAAGGAACAGTGCCACGGTAATGCGCACGCGTAACACGTGATTATTAATAATGAGAAAGACAATGGAAAATCACGCTGTTAATATCACGTCACGTCAAAACTCAACTGATCTGGAACGACCTTTGGAATTTTCGCTAGCTTGATAGTTTTGTAATTTGCATCAGTTGAGAAGTTCAGGATTTAGAATCGTATGAACTTCCCACTGGACCATGAGATAGTGCTTCGAAGATCTACATGTATGGTATTCGGGATAATAGTTTAGGAACCACTCGGCAATGCCGACTCATAAACAAACAACAACTTCTGTGTGAATTATAATATTTCATTCTACTGCAGTTTCGCGAAGTGAAAGCGAAACTACGGGGAAACTAACGTTCTGACTTCATAGCTTTGGGGCTTTGTGATTTTAGGATGAGTTGTTGTACAATTATAAGAGCGCTTCCACTACAAAATCGGGGAAGAAAAGAGTTCGATTTTGCTAAACAGCGAGGCCTTTAACTGTACCGAACGAAGGCCGTGTTGACACTTCAATACACGACTTTCATAATGGCCGCCTCCTAATTTGCATATGTGATTTTCCGTTTCGGTTGTTTATCCACATTTATAGAAAATATGAACATTGCCATGTGAAAGAGCATGTCGACATTAGTGAACTTGTGAAAGTTGAGTGCTGTAGCTTAAAAAGCAATGAAGTTACAGCCAGTTGAAATTAGAGAGATTTGTATGAGAAAAACAACGGACGCCTTTCTAGCCTCGCTTACATGTTTTTCTAGATTAGAAATGCTCGTAGCTCAACAGCAACTCTCCACATTGCTCTAAAACTCAAAACTATTACTAGTTTAAATGTGATCTTTCATGTGGTAGCATTGGTTTCCCTCTACAGATTTATCTTCCAAATTATGCAAATTAGGAGGCGGCCATTATGAAAGTCGTGTATAAATACACGCGAATCATAGTACATTCAGCGACTTATAATTACAAGCAGAGTAAATGTCTCCCCTACATTCTCACTGTCTCCAAGTTTCCTAGACCGTTCATTGTTTCCCTCTCAAATGCTTTGGACGAAACTACCAGGAGACGGAAGCTTTCTTCTGTAGCCATTAATTCCTCCGCTCGACGAACCGTCCAGGGCAACCCTAAAACACGAACGGCGGAATGACGGAACGGCGGAATGGCCCAAAAAATCCTCAAAAATTCTGTTTTCCCCCTTTTTTGTCAAGCGTGAGCCTGAAAACAACGAACTATTTTAGGTCCCAGCCGTTCGCTTGTCAAAGTTGGCACTTTGACAAGTTGGCATCCGCAAGTGGCATGGGCAAAGGTTTTACCCCCGCTTAGAAGTAACTGTTGAAAATAGGGAGGCGATGGATGAAATCCATATCAGGCACTTAAAAAATGAATTTGGAGTATGAACTAGGTTGATTGTTCTTTCGCGTTACCTTCAACAAATAGCAGATCTTGTTTTTTAATTATCTGTACCACAACTGAGATATAGTAGAATAACGAAACTGCATATGGACAAACTCGTGTGATGGTTGGTTCAAACATCAGTACTAATTTGAGTGCAGCGTGCAGTTTAAAAATACTATTCTTCCGCAGACAGCAGTTTCGCACGTAGAGAATAGGCATTGCTTACTGGCGTTTGTCATGGTTTTATTCCCAAAATCATTATATTGAAGTGCAGTTGTGTTATTCGAAAGCAAATAGAAGGCTTACTCTCCGGTTCTTTCTATCATCTTATTTCAGTAATCTTATCATATAACGTCCACCTATATGCATGGAAAGCTTGATTTTGCCTTCTATAAATACTGTTTTCAAGTGAACGTTAAAAAAGCTTGAGTTTGCCTTTGAGCTGTCAAACAGAAGGTTTGAGTTTGACTTTTTTCTGTAAATTATTATTAATAAGCGTCACACGGCTAATTGTCATTGAGAGCACAGGAAATAAGAAAAGATACGCGTTTTGTTTTTGTTTTTACAACAAATGTTGCGAAAAACAACATTAAAGACAGTTACCTGTAGCAGAGCACAATACGCGTTGATGGTGCATGGACTATACATACATTATATATACAGTCGCCCACCAAAATGTTTTCCAGTTTGATATACTGATATAAATGTCACGTGATTGTACTGAGTAAACCAGCTACGCTTTCAATACTTTTTTGAGATCTTAAACATGTAATGGTAATTAATAAAGGATAAAGAGGTAAATAGACCGCATTGTGGGTCTTATGGGTGATGTAGCGATGTGAGCGCTCGTCTCTCACCGCTGTTGCCCGATCGAGTTCGAATCCGGGACTTGGTGTTACATGTGAGTTGAGTTTATTTGTTGTGTTGTTCTCTCCCTTGCCACGAGGGTTTCCTCCGGGACTGAAGGCGTTCATGCGCTAACTTTGACAAGCGTTTAGTTACTTCATTCTTACTAATATTCGCGAGTATTTAAATTCGCGATTTTCGCGTTTTGGAAAAAATCGCGAAAATTTATACTCGCGAAAAAAAGAGCGCACGAAAATTAAACCTGATACCATATTATATAAAAAAACATGATGACATGTAATCACAATGACGAATTGCTATTCTATGGAAGCTAAGATCAAAGTCCTTTACAGTTCTCACGTGCGTCATTTACCCGCCAAGACCACAGGCAGCCCAAGATCCCAGACCCCACCGAAAAGCTAATAAAGAAAAAAAAAAAATTCATATCCCGGAGTATCTTTTCCTATATGACCTTTGGAAGAAAACTTCTCCAAAATAAATTTATGTGGACCATTTTTACAGTACAAGGTCTACTGGCACGGTTTGTTTATCGATGACAGCTGTTGAGAATATCAATTTAACGTGGTTTGAACCCAGGGTTTTATAGCAACGTTCACGCCTTTTAATAACAGCAATCAGAATCCATATATATATATATGATAGAAAATTGAAATCGCTATAGTTGCAGTGCAAATCTAGGCAATATGGAAACACTGAAACTGACGAGCAATGCATGTAGCTTGCCGGACTACTAGATATAATGGGGATATTACATGTAGACGAGACAGTAAGGTCAGTAAGTAAACAACAAACTGATAAGGAGATTATAATCCCATTTGCTGGGAGACATAAGACGTTCATGTGCCAACTTGGACAAGCGAACGGCTAAAATAGTTCGTTGTTTTCAGGCTCTCGCTTGACAAAAAAAGGGGGAAAACAGAATTTTTGAGGATTTTTTGGGCCATTCCGTCATTCCGTCATTCCGCCGTTCCGTCATTCCGCCGTTCCATCATTCCGCCCTTCCATGTTTTAGGGTTGCCCACCGTCCAAGGGCACTTAATTCAGAGTCAAAAATATTCGCAAAAATTACGCAGACGAACGAAATACCATCTTAAATCCTAGGATATAAAACTAAATTACTATTCTAAATAGGTATAAGGTCAAATGAAACTTAGGCAAAGTCGATGGAAGAGTAGGATTTCTTTCACGTATCAAATCTCTCCCCATCTTTTGCAACCAAAATTCAAACATTCGCACATGCGCACTAAGGATGGACCTTTTCCATTTTCACAAAAAAGTTGAGAAGCTGTGTGGTAAATAAGCCACACTTTATACGCTACCCGCGAAGTTCAGAGCGTGACACTCCGGTGTTGTCGTGTCAAAAACCAGACAATGTCGAGAGAATTCACATGTCTACTCCAAGGGAAACGTCACATATCGAACGTCCAGCGAAGTTTGGGGGTGGGGGGGTTTTGACTTGTGACATTTCTCCGTGGAAAAATCGATAGTTTTCAGAAACATCACATCACATATCTCTGCGACGCTATGTAAAGACTCCTGAAGAGAAATGGCAGATTGCGGTTGTCCCAAATGCGTGTATCTTAGGGTCATTAATTTTTCTGGCTATTTGAAAAAATGAAAAATGAAAGCAGTTGAAAGAAATCAAATTTCATTTTTCAATAAATATTGCGAATGTCGATTTTCAAGTCTAACTGCATGGGGACAATTTAGCTAATCATGTAGTTATGCGGGTATCAGCGGCTATCCCGAGGGGGCGGCCCCCGGGCAACCCAGGGGCTTAGCAGGGGATTTTTAGCAAAAACATGCCCCACACGCGGGGCATTAGGGCGCTTTTGCGTTTTCGTCAAAATACCCCGGGGACACACCCACGGGGTTTGCACGTAATCTGCTGTCTCAACGTTCAGCGGTTTTCGCCACAGGACTCGCTCGATCGATCGACGTTCTTCGATTTCTTTGTCCTTGAGGTAAGTCATATCATTATCATTCAAATTAAGAGATTAAATTAAGCCATCCACTGTCAGAAGACAGAACAAAGAAATAAAGGATAATATTCGTATAAAACTATTAAGATTTTTGACACTTCTAAAACGTTTAGCTTCTCATACTTATAATATGTTGCCCAGGTTGCCCCAGGGGTGGGGGTTTTTGTCACAATTTTCTGCCCCACCCGAGCGGTTTTAGCATGTATTTGTCATGGCTGCTGTGACAAATGCCCCTGGGTGGCCGGAGGCCGCCCACTCGGGATGGCCGCTTATACCCGCATTACATGAGGGTCTTTTCGCTGAAAACTCGATCGAAAATAGAGGAACATCGTGGGGACGCCGACTTCCTAATTCTGGGTCCAAAGGACAGGGACTCGAGGGTTAACAGGAAGTTGAAGAAAGGCCAGATAAATGCAGACCGGCCGTCGCTTATGTTTGATGTAACGTAAGTTAATAAAACTTCTTGAGCAATGTACACTTTATTTCAAACACGTGAAGTCTCCATTTTGCTGGAAGCTTAAAGATTATGAGAAAACTTTGAAGAGCAAAAAACATTATTGGAATACTTTTCAAATGTTGATCACTAGGTCGACAATCAAAGAGAACGATCTATTTCCGGTATGGTAATACAACTGATTTATGATCGTTTGAATATATATAGCTTAACTTACTTAAGATTGAATTTTAACTTTCATACTATTTAATATATAAGTCAGGTGATATGGAGCGGTCTTCCAAAGATGGACGATTTAAAGGAGCAGTGTCACGGTACTGCGCATGTCACAGTCTCCAGACATTGAATTGACAGCTGCATTGTGTAACATCCAATGAGAATCAATCAAAATAATTTGCAGGAAACGCCAGACTGTTCGGGTGTTAGCCGTATTCACAGATTGTAGTTATGCACAGTATATGGCGAGATTTACAAGGATTTTATTCTTCCTACATCCAAGGTAAACAGCATTGAGTAAAGAATGGTATCTATATTTCATTACTTGCTTGTATATTTTGCTGTTTCCAGTCGGAAACAGTCCGAATTTGACCAAAGTGAAACAAGCTGCTCGCGTCCGTAGATATATATTTCTTCGTTGTGCACTTTTGACATGAAATTATTCTCCAAATGGCACCATTGTTTTATTTCTACATAACTAATAACACAGTTCTCCGCTGTAAAAAATATAGAACATTCTAAGGACGATTTCTTGTCTTAAAGTTTGGAAACGTAACACATACATTTGCGCTAAAAAGTTCAGTACTTTCGGACTACGAGTGGCTGTTTACTAGTTTGCACTATCGGCTGTTATGGACTGGAAACTTACTTTCACAGCTTAATATTTATGTCGATTGGTCAGAAAGATATCTTGTTTAAGATTCTATGGTTCTTTCGGCATCAGGAAATTTTTAAATGGGAGTTTTCGTACAGTATTTCAAGCTATGCTGTAGCGTGAGTTTAGTACGTAGTCACAAATGTCCGTGAAACCAATAGCACGTTAGATCATTATTATCAGTTTGCTCTATGGGTTCTCATGTATTCAATAATCACTTCTGGAGCTTCATATGTATGTTGTTTGGTCACAAGGATTTCCTCTTTCAGTTTTCCCCGTTAGTTTGGACATTAGGGATTTATTCTTGGAGATTTCGTACAGTTTAGCGACCGTGTTGTCGAAAGTTGAAAAGTTCGCTTGTCATCAAAGTGCGTAAAACTGTCACAAGCGGTTTCATAGCAGTTAGATGTTTGACTCTCATGTAGTCGATGATAACTTATTTAGCTTCATATGTATGTCCATCGCTCACAAGGATTTCCTCTTTCAGTTTTCCCCGTTAGTTTGGACATTAGGAATTTATTCTTGGAGATTTCGTACAGTTTAGCGACCGTGTTCGAAAGTAGAAAAGTTCGCTTGTCACGAAGTGCGAATACTGACAAGCGGTTTCATAGCAGATCAGTCGATGTTTGCAGACTCTCACGTAGTCGATCATAACTTCTATAGCTTCATATGTATGTCGATTGCTCACAAGGCTATCGTGTTTGAGTTCATGAGGTTTTTTTTGCCAGCAAATAAAGGTTTTATCTAACTTTTCGTACAGTCTTTGCACTCCGGTCATTTCATATAATTTCAGCCTCGTTTCTAAGCCGTAGATATATATTTCTTCGTATCGCTGTTGAAAACCGCCATATCATTATAATACGACTTGAAAAGTTGCCATGTGTTTCGTGAACTCTATTGGACATCCAAACCCTCTTCGCTTCTGGTTGGAATGCCAAAAAAAATCCAATTTCTTGCGTTTTTCGGCTGCTGTATTCAGAGTACTGAGTGGCCGTTTTCCCCGCCGGTAAGCATCACTTATGCTTTTTTGTTTTAGTTGTGTTGCAGTCTCAACGACTAATTTTGAATAAACAAATAACTAAAACTTATTTAAGCACATCTTACATTTCCATAAATGACCAAATGAGGCAAGGATGAGTTCAAAAAGAACACTGATGAAGTCGATTTAAAAATCGATATTTCACCCCTCTGAGAACTTCGTTCCGGGCCGGAACGTAATTCTAAAATCATCAGATTTTCACACATGCGCAGTACTGTGACACTGCGACTTTAACCTTTCTTCCTTCCCAAAAGGTCGTTCCTCTTTGATAGTACAGGGAAACAGCTACATGTATGATCATTATGGTGCGACTGCTTTTGGTAGTACGCGCATTGTCTCACAGCTATCGCATCTAAGGGAGCGGTCATTAATTACTGGGGGGAGGAGGGCCGGTAAAATATCTAAAACTAGGACCCAAAAATGTTGGCCATTCCCAAAACATCAGCCCAAAAAATCTTGGCCCTCCCCAAAACATCAAAAAATGACGTCTTTTTTTTTAACAAAAGAGGAAAGCATTTCTTTTGTTCTACTCCTGAAAACCTCGTTATCAAGCAGAATGTTTGAGGTCTCGAACGTTGCCCATTAGCAGCATCCAGCACGCGCTGATTGCTGGTTAAGGGACATTTCCAAGGTGGAGCTGAATGGTCGATTGAAGTAGCCTAAACATATTGTAAAAGTTTCATTGTTAAAATAGGCGCCCACAAATTTGTGACCCTCCCCAAATCGAAGCCCAAAAAATATTAGCCCTCCCCCTAAATTTACCGGCCCTCCCCCCCAAGTAATTAATGACCGCTCCCTAATTTCCTATGTTTTTGAGAACTCACCGACATGGATAGCGGTGAATCCAAAGGTTTCATGATGAATTCAACGTTCCATTACCCACCAAATAGGACTCAGAGGTTGTGACAAGTTGTTTAAGTTGGAATAAAAAGGCGGACATGAATGGAAAGATGGAAAGAGGTAGTGTATGACTTTTGAAAAAGAATCGATAAACCTCTGACGTTCCTTAGGGGGGTGGGGGGGGGGGGGGGGTTGAAAAAGAAACTTCGCTGGACGTTTTTCGTGGAAAAATCAATATGTGACGTTTCCCCAAGAATGGGATATTTTGATAAGCTGGCTTCTTGAAACGTAAGCAATGATTTCAGCTAAAATCCTGAAGGATTAACGGATCAAGTGTGAAACTACATCGTACAGAAGGTATATAAAATTTATCAGATGAAATAAGGCACCAAACTAGCGGGATGGTGTTTATACACATATGTAGTAACGCAATTCTTGTTTCTCGTTACGGCACTGATTTCCTCAGTGTTTGTTACTAACAAACACTGAGATCAGAAACGGTTTCAGTTAATATATGTTTTGGTTTTATACAAAGCTACGGAAGATTGGGACGAAATAAACACTGACACTCACGGCGATCATTGTTATCATTGCGAAAACATCGTCGGCGGCTTTTCAGTTTGGTAACAGCGATTTTTTTTTCAAAATTGAGGCGAAATTTTCGCCAGCAAAAGGCGACCGCTTTTCGTTGTTTTCGACAAAGGCGATCGCTGTGTGCCGCCGGCGAATAAGGGCGAAATGGCGATCGCCGTAACTTTGTGTGACAAAGTTTTAGTCTTCAGAATTTAACACATTATCCGCACCACCCTATTACCCGCAGCAGCCGTGGTTTGGTGAAAAATTAACAGATAACCCTCGGGTAATAGGCCGAAAATTACGGGTATTTGCCCATGTTAACACGCTTTTTCGAGTCGTGGGATTAGTTACGTTTTTGCTTATAGTGAGTTTTCATATCCTGATACACCCTCATTCTTTCATTCGATTGTTTACGCAACCGTGTTCATCCAGGATAATTATTTGATTATTTCTCATTTTCTCCCCACTCCGCATTTTCCATACTCCTCATTTTCCACACTCCTCATTTTATATTTTCCACACTCCGCCGCATTTTCTACACCCCACATTTTCTACACCCCACATTTTTCATTTTCCACACTCCGCATCTTCCATTTTCCACACTCCTCACTTTCAATACTCCTCATATTCCATACTCCGCACCCCACATTTTCCATCCAACCAAATTGCACCATGTTTTTATACTTGTGGTGCGATTACAATATGCATCGCGATTACAATATGCATCGCGAGCGCCACATTGTGCTACTAAAGGCCTGTTCAAACGGATGTAACATCGTCCAACATGTTGGATCCAACATTGTTGCACGATGTTGCACGATGTTGAACGGGGGTGTTCAAACGGATCCAACATCAATCCAACATGTTGGATAGTACCGTGATATCGCAAAGGATTCCGGTGTTGTTTACGTTCGCCTTCGTCTTCGCGATTTCTCGGCCGAGTTGAGCTCGTAAGCATGTTACTTTGGCTTTTATGTCTGAGATAGTTATATCTAGTTTTTCTTCCATCTCTTCGTAGGCCCTTTCTCTCTTGTTCCTGATGTGATACGTCCCAAAGGGAAACTCTCTCTTCTAACAGATCTAGCAGTTCGTCAACTTCGGCGTCTGACCACTTTCTCGTCTTGCACTTTCTTTCCCTGTGTTTACAGCCTTCCTTTTTACATTTTTAGGAGTTTTGCTCCTGTTTTCCTGCTCAAAATCTTCTGAAAGTACTTCCTCTCCGCCATCATGGTGCAAATTGAAATGATCGCCTAATCGTCTGTTAGTAAACAAAATCAAATCTCCATGGATACAGCGCGAATGACGAATGAAGTGCGCGTGCGCGAGTCCAACATTGTTGGGAAAGCCGTTCAAACGGATCCAACATGTTGGGACATGCTTCATCGATCACGACAACAAAAGAAATGTTGGACGATGTTGGATGAAAAGTTTGACTAGTTTCAAACTTCATGCAACATTGTCCAACATCATCCAACATCGTCCAACAGGGTGTTCAAACGGATCCAACATGTTGCATCCAACAATGTTGCATGATGTTGTGCCAACATGTTGCATCCGTTTGAACGGGCCTTAACATGTAGTGTTGATTTATGAAATTGACCAGTGAAATCGAAGACGAAATTTACACTATTTTTACACGAGGCGCAAATGATTCCTTATCAACAGACGATTGTTTCAAGGTGTAACTTGTACTATTGCTAAAATCGATATCATATTATGAGCTACGGCGAGTAGAATGACTGCAGATTTTTTTTATTTCGACCAAAAAGTGATCATCTCGTTCATCTTATTTATTATTTACTCTTTAATGCCAGCAGGCATAAATGAATGGCATACATCAAAATCATACCCTCTGACAGGATTCCTAATTTTTGTGGTCATATTTGTGATCAGGCCCTTGCATCAAAATCACGTAAATTTCACCCCTGATTTTTGTTGTCAATTTCTTGAAACTGACATTTATTGTTAGGAATGAAATGTAGCGCTTCTCGTCAAGAATACAATACAATCTACAACCTGTTATTAGGAACACCGTTGTAGGAATTATTTAACTTGAATGTCGTCCGGGCCCTTTTTGCCTGACGCGGCCCATTTGTCATTATAATATAGATACGATAGTACGCGCGCTCTGATTGGCTAAAAAGCCATGTTTTATCAGAGTATATATATAACATGGTTTGCCGTGTTTTATTGTTTTCAACTGACCGTTTTCCTTTCATCGCGCGCGTAAATCTATATTCCATGTTTTATACTATCATAAAACACTCTGGTCATTTGAGAACACTCGACAAATGTCGAAAGCACGCGCCTTCGGCTTGTGCTTTAACGTTTCTCTCATGTTCTCAAATGCCCATCGTGTTTTATGATAGTATAAAACATGGCTAAGGCTTCTTTATTTGTTAAATAAAACAAACATAATATAAAGTCTCTAACTTTTAATATTCCAACTGAGCGCACAGCGTGCTGTGGTCACCAATAAAGCACTGTCATTAGCCAATCACCTGCCAGTTGGATTTTGTACTCATTAAAAGGCCAGAAATCACGGACACTTTGCGACCGCTATTAACCGAACAGTGGAGTTAACACAACGACACAGAGCATGCGCACTATACCAAAAATAACAAAGATGGCGTCGTGTGGCACTCGACCACAGGGAATCCAAATGCATAATGAGATATCCGCCATTTTGTCCGTGATTTCTGGTAATGTGTGCACGAATAATGAACTGTCATAAAACACGACGGTCATTTCAGAACATAAGAGAAAAGGTGAAAGCATAAGCTGAAGGCATTTAAAATGTCTTGAGTGTTCTCAAATGACCAGAGTGTTTTTCTGACATTAAATGACACATGGCCAGTGGCTGCTGTACATGCTTTATGATATAGATCATAGTTAATAGAATGGAATGGTTAGGAAATCCGGCAAACTTGAAAGGGGATAACAAAGGCGCTGCGATTTATGTTGGTAGGGGGTAAGTCAAAAGATTGTGCACGGTCATAGTTCATTAGCGTCCCCTTAACGACTTAACCCACACGTTTCTATTGGCTGATTGATGAACATATTGGAATTTTCTATTGTGTTTTGTGCACGGTAATGGTCGAAAAAAGCGAACAAAGACATATAACAAAGAAGGTCGCTGGGTTTCATAACCATTCCACTCTATTAACTGTGTATAGATTAAGCACGCGTTGAAAACAAACAATCAATTCAAAACAATAAACCTCACTCGCACATGGGTATATACTCAGATAAAACAAATGTTTTTAGCCAATCAGAACGCGCGTTATATCGTGACTATGTTATAAGTTGATTTAGTATAAACCAACTAGTGGACTATTACAAATCCTGCATTCTGATTGGCTACCCTACTATAGGTATATTTGTGATAGCCCATGGTAGAGAAAAACCGCACGCATTTTCATGAAATAATAATATTTAATATATAATTTTCGATGAAATACCGGTGTATATCTCTTTCTAAAAAGTGATATCTTCACGTGTGAAGATATAAATGATATCTTCACACGTGAAGATATCACTTTTGAAAATATGACTTGCTTTCAAAGATTTCTAGCCTTTTTAGTAGTAGATTTAAACTGGTATTTCATCGATAATCATATATTAAACAGAACATTACATGGCCGCTTGGAGATACGAATTTTATCTTCTCGTGTTGATGAAATATCTTACTCGTTCGCTGCGCTCACTCGTAAGATATTTCATCAACACTCGGAGATAAAATCCGTATCTCCGCACGGCCATGTAATATCCTCTATTTCTTCAACTTCAATTTGTTTCTTTCTGTTATTTCTACTGTCCGACTAGTTAGTTTATACTAAAACAATTAGACCTCTCGCCCTCATGAGCTACGAGTTTTAAAATAGCCCATTCGGCTGCGCCTCATGGGCTATTGACTCGTAGCCCATTCGGGCTGCGGGTCTAATTGTTAAATAGTCAATTCGCTATCTTATTAGTATTGCTTATTTTATTTTAATATATAATTTTCGATGAAATACCAGTGTATATTTCTTTCTAATAAGTGATATCTTCACACGTGAAGATATAAATGATATCTTCACACGTGAAGATATCACTTTTGAAAATATGACTCGATTTCAAAGATTTCTAGCCTTTTTAGTAAGAGATTGAAACTAGTATTTCATCAATAATTATATATTAAACAGAACATTACATGGCCGCTTGGAGATACGAATTTTATCTTCTCGTGTTGATGAGTATCTTACTCGTTCGCTGCGCTCACTCGTAAGATATTTCATCAACACTCGAAGATAAAATCGGTATCTCCGCGCGGCCATGTAATATCCTCTATATATTTTGCCGGTTCATCATCAAATTATCATTATCGTTTTGCTATTCTTATTTGCTTTAGTACAGTCAGTAGTGATCAATTACGAGATATATTTGAGGAAACAACTTTACTTTTTAAAATAATCACTTCATACCGGAACTACGTGTTTAATAGGATGTCTCTTGAAGCGAGAAACCGCGAGTTATTATAATTAGAAATATAAATCGGGTAAAAGTTTTTGTTTGCCCCTCTTATTTGATTACTGACTGCACTAAGCTTACCTCTGTTTTAGTGAATATAATTACTTTATGTTTTACTACGGCAAATTTCTTCTATTTGTGGCTTTAGCTTCAAAGGACTTCCTGGCATGTTTATTTTAGGCCGGAATAATTAATTAATTACAGATACTTCTATTGATTTTTATATTAGTTGCTACTATGATTTGGGCATTATCAGTTGCTAAACCGATCAGATCAAGAAAAATCTGAACAAGAAACTAATAAACACTTAAGGCTGGTTCACACGTGTAACGCAAGCGCAAGAAACATATGCACGTATGCGCATTTGTAGTGCTTATCCAAGATGGTGGACGAGTCTGAAGTGTTGTTATTCATGCTTTCTCTCATCCTTTGTCATCGTATGCGTCGAAGAATAGTGCAGAGACGGACAAGAAGGCCAAGAAGTTATTGGGTTAAACTATTTTTTTCGGTAATCTTTTATACCAAGCGAATCATTCAAATGGGCGGAAACGAGAACAGGCTCACTTACCGTTCTTTAGTCCTTGCGTTTGCGCTTGTTTCACCAATGTTCACACGGGTTAATCCGTGAAGTAAGCGCAAGAGAATGGAAAAGTTTTCATTTTCTTGCATTTGCGTTTGCGTTTGCGTTTGCGTTAGAAATGTTCACACGTACTTTTTCTTGCGCTTGCGTCTGCGCTTTCGTTACACCTGTGAACCAGCTGTGAATCGATTATTTTTAAACGAAGCCTAAATCTATTATTTTGGCCATCTTAATCACAAAATATAGTTGTCTATGATTTAGACCAACTTCATATGACAAATTGAGACCAGTTTTTAGAAATAAAATTCCTTTTATCTGAGTTTTAGTAAACAAATATTTATATATTTCCAGCCTTTAGCTAACCAGTGTCACGCTCGACACGTCATACCATCTTCTGTCACGATGTGATCACGTGATACATTTGAATTGTATCACGCGCAGGATTTTGAGGACTGCCACGTGACCCCGGATCAACCAATGATATGTGACTAGCATGCCCACAAGCCAAAATGTATTTTAATTAAACTTACGTACGAGCCAACGCCGAAGATTACAGAGGGACATATAATAGAGGTGCGCCAGTAACTGAAAAAGGAGGAGGGACAAAAACACAAACAGCACAGCCCACGCTGGTTCCTTTTCGTAGTCCAAGACCCTGTAAATGTAATGCGTGCCAAATGTACCAGTTCCGCCCGCCGCCCAGTAAACCACGGTGAACAGAATGTAGATCGACTGGAATGCGTGGGAATAGAAGAAATGAAGAAAAAACACTGGAAGGTTGCTGAGGAGAGTTTCCATGGTGATGAACACGGAGTTTAGGATCAAGAAGGTGACATTGTATCCGTTAATGCCACTGTTATCGTAGATGACAGACCAGTAAACAAGAGTAAGTTGAAGGGACCCAGTGCTTGCGACTGTGAAGATTACCCATAACACCTTGTGGAATAGTCCAAGCTGGTCTTCCTTCACAAGTCTGTTTTGCCACATGCGGTTCGTCATCAGGCCATCATCATCATCTTCTCCCGAGAGACCAACGATGTAAGGTTCCGACTCCGATCTCCATGCCCCCATTCGATAGCCTTTTGCCTCGGCAGAGAAGACGTAGATTATAGACAGCACACCGCCTAACAAAAAGTGAAGTGTGACAAGGACGAAGAGCCAGTTGCTTAGGTACAGAAACCATTTCCCATTATCGTTCTGAGGCCCACTAAAGATCAACCACGCCAGACAGTAGTTACCGACGATCAGGCGGTACAAGATGAACGGACCCATAGGAAGCCACTGTGGAGAGAGAAATTTACAAGGAATCGAAACGCTTCAAAAGACAAGACCCAAGAAAGAGAAAACCAAAGAACGATATTTCTGCGATAACATTTTTAGTCCTTGTCCGTTCTTTTACTCACAGAGTTGGCTGCGCGCTAAGGAAAACACTATTAACGCCAATAATGTGCTTTATACCACAAACCAAGTACAAAAGGATTTTCTACATACAAAAAGAGTGCACTTGAGGTCTTGAGATCTTAGATCTATAATTAAATGAATAATTTTAGTTTTCGTCCGGTGTTTAAGTATTAGTCAAGCAAGGGAGGCGTGACAGGACTCGAAGTAATAAATTGGTCGCCAACTTTTTTTAAGTTAAAAACGAGTACGTTTGATTTACAATCATGATTATCTCCATGATTCTTCTGACTGACAAGAGCACGCGTATTGAAGTTCACCGGTAAGTACTATCATTCGGTAGAGCAGATTTCGTATGAGTGGGACAGACTACGGCATGTCCGTAACCTTACCGTAACCGTTCCGTAACCCACACCGCGGCAAAATGTCACGCGCATGCGTCTTTGCCATTTCTTGTCGGCGCGCTGCCGCCCCTAGTTTCCCGCGAAAACTGAAATGAAACAACATGCACATACCCGTGATTTTAAAATTTCTGCTTAAAGTATCCATTTGTGAACTGTTTTGTCAAAAAAATAAGAAAACTACTTAAAAGATAAGCCTAAGACTTTAACAGGTTGAAGGTTTCTTAATTTGTAATTCACTGTGAGTTTACTAAGTTATAAAATTATTTACTAAAAAGGTTAAAGCCCTCAGTAATTGGTATTTGATAGCAGAGCCTTCGTTCTTTTGGCCAGCGGAGCATACCGTTTTGCCGCGGTGCACACAGCGGTCAAACGTCTGCGCATGCGTCAAAAGTCTTGCAACAACAACATATTCCAAAACAAATTCAAAGCGAGCCCGCGGCGTCACTGTTCACACACCCGTTTTAAAACCTTGATAACTTTTTTGGTAAATTACAATTTTTTTGGATAAACTCACAGCTTGAAGTTTGTTCAATTTCCCGTCGACTGTGAAAATATAAAGCTTAACTTTTACGTACTTTTCTTAACTTTTTGGGGTAGAAGTTCACAAGCCGAGTTTTTTTTGAAGCACCGGGTTGTTGTAATATGTTTTACGGTAAATTTTGCGCGGGAAATTGGCGCGGCCGCCCACCAGACTGACCGTAATACGCACGCGCAGACGTTTGACCGCTGTGTGGCCGTAACCGTGCTGTACTGCCGGTAACTCTGTAATTTGATTGGATCAGCAGGACAAAAACAATAGGGAAACCATTTCAATGTCACAGCATGCCGTACAGTAAGTGGTTGACCATTATATTTTTGAGAGGGGTTGGGCATTTTATCTTGATATAATTTAATCAGTTACGGTTAAAAGCTCTGTAAGCTTTTTTAAATCACACTGACCTGTCGCTGTTTTTCTTCTTCTACGGTTTGTGCAATTCCCATACATTTGTCTGTAAATTCCCGCTGGCTTTGACTCGTTGTTACAGCCGACAGACAAATGTATGGAAAACTGAAACACGATTGCACTCTTCCCAGCACAGCTTTGATCAGTTAATCTTTTACTGACAGATAGAAGAATCCTTGGGACTCGACCTCCAAAATGGTAGAAATAGGCTTTGCGCAAATAAACTCAGCCTAAATGCAACCAAAACTGAATTGTTACTCGGTGGGTTCCCACCAGAAATTGACAAATTTTCCTAAATATTTATCCTCAAAATTTATATCACGTTCAGCCTCTACAAATTACAATCTGAGGGGCTCCTCAACAAATTAAACTAACCCTCGTACGGTCACGAACCAATTTTGGTAAAAAGGCTTTTCGCTTTAATGGGGCAAAGTTATGGAATGAACTGCCTGAGGTTGTAAGGCAATCAACTAGTTTAAATAACTTAATTTTTAACCTTTCGAAATCGAGTTATTTTTACCATATGTAAATGTGTTTTTTTATATATGACATTCCTATTTTTCTTATTCGTTCCTGCAATATGGCTTTCATGTAAAACAGTTTCATATTTTAGTGTTTTTATCTATATATGTAACTTATTTTCCATGTATAAATAAAGATGTACCTGGTGTTTTAAGTTTGCAGACAGTGAATATTTCAGAAATTCGGTTTTACGGAAATTATTTGGCATCGGATTCCCATACAAACACTGTATTTCGCGCCATGTTTGCACACCTTTCAAAACGTCGGAATTAACCGCGAACTGGTCTATTTGAATTCTTTTAATAGACGCTTTCAAGGGGCTTGATTTCTGCTTCATTTGTCTCTTTCAGGTTCTGCTAATATGTTATCAGTTAGCGCCATCTTGTACGAAGCTATAGAGGGCTGCATGTTTCAGTCGGTTCTTTTCCTTTTTTTAAAGACTTTATAAATCTCAATTAAACGACTGACTGGTCAAAACATCGATCATTTTGTTTCTTAGTTTGTTTCTTATCGTTCGAATTGATTGTTTCAATCTGGAGTTAATGTAGCTGACATCCAACTAACGTAACAACACTGAAACTAACAGAGAATACGTTACCGCATTATACATTATACAAATGTTCGTCTGAAATTCAGGCTAATATGGAATCGTTATTTATTATCATATTTGATTCATGCGTGACGGGCGGAGGAAAGAGAATTTACATCTTGGATCTTGGATATTTACTTCCATTCTTACATATGAAATATCATCACATTGTACAGTAAAAACTTGCATGTCACTCTAAATAAAAGTAGAAGATAGAAAAAGGATCCCTTGCGCATACGGTTAATGTATGAGTCACATTTCTCGGTCATCAGCTCGTGTTCAAGTATTCACTGCCACAGTCGGTCACACGACACTGCCTTTTCCCGCCATTTTATTTTTGAAAATTAAAATACGGTTCTGGCTGATGGTTCAAAAAATAAAATACATTCATAAAATGCATTTGTAAAGTATCTTAGCACTGCAGAGGTATTCGATAACACTTATGACTTTAATCATTGTTGTTTATTTCGCCAAGCGGGAGACCGCCTAAAGATCTATCTGCTCTGAGTAGGTTATTAGCCAAAAAGACGAAAGTAAACACGTTATAATTGTTCACAATACGAGGATAAAAACCCAAACGAAGCTAAGGCGTGAACAGTTTTACTAACCATAGAAGTCCACAATTTTGGGCAGAAAAATGAACCAAATTAACAAAAACTATCGCTGCTGTAATTTTCCCGCCGATTAATTATACACGCACACTTAATCATATTTTTGCGGAAATGGCGCAAGATCGGGTAAGCCAATATTAATTTACCTGACTTGCAAATATGTGTATATTCTTTATTCGAGCCAAGCGTTTGAAAATATTTCATTTTTCAGAATTCGAGATGTAAATATTTAGACGCTCGCTCATCAAGTCGGGTCTCGAAGCCTCAAGTGACACCCTTTCAAAGGTTGAAGGCAAGTTGTTTTCTCCTCTTACCTACGCAAAAAGCACATTCGATTTACGAACCATTCTTACCGCTAGCTAGATTCTTATTAGATGGAGGTGGTAACCTTTCCCGTAGATTAATAGTAAAATTATACTGAACATATTCAGTAGTATTATACTTACTGGAGAAGTCGTGAATGCGCGAACGAACGGATATCGAAGTTTGAAGTTCTGTGGGTGAAGGTCAGCAAACTCGAGAAACATTATTCCATTAATGCGACGTCAGTTATGATCCTTCATTCGTTGCTTGTTTTTTCGCGCGGCTTTCATGAACGCCGAGAAGTTTCTGCACTGAGAAGTTGCCGCTTCACTTCCACTGTTCACGCGTGCATTAGACGAGAACAATAATTTAATCCACTGAAGAAATTATGCAGTCACTACTGTATGAAATCAGTTATAAACGCGTGCATGAGTAAGCATAAAATAAAGCACATTTATCGGTGTCTGGTTTTGTTTACATTTTAACTTTTGTCCTTAACGGGCTGCGGGATTTATTTTTTGGGCCCCAGTTTAGACAGTGAGCAGCAACTTTACCATGAGGACTTGCGCGCCCAATCCAAGATGGCGGACAATGGTGGCGGACATGGGGAAAGGAAATTGTTCTCGGGGTGGTGCTAGTAAAATTTTGACAACTGTGAAGACGTAATTCAAGAAACCACGTGATATTGCCATAATAACGGGAGGAGTGGGTCAGTAAGAAATAATACGCAGTGGGTGGTATTACGAATTCGGCACGCTTTTGCAGTCGGATCGTGGGCGGATTTTCACTGAGTTTTCTTACTAAACTGGATTTCTAAATGGAGCCGAATATAAAGAGTTTGAAAAATCTCGGAAACTCTTATTTCCTGAATAGTGCAATTTTGTTCGGGTTGCGATATCTAGGAACGGAAACAAATATATCGCCAACCAGAGGACCAAGATAGTGGGCCGGGGTCTTCACCGAGTGTTTTGACAGTTCCACGTCAGAAATTTTGGCGAGTTCCAAATTTAAAATTAGTCAGTAACCGCCAGTTTCGTTAAAAGCCTAGTAATAGTCCTCTGATTGGCGATATATTTGTTTCCGTTCCTCGAACGGAAGTATAATTTCACGCTTGGGTGTCCCCCCATGAAAAAAGGCGATTTGCATCGATTTGGGTAGGGGCGGGAAAATTTTGGACCGCTTTGGTCGGTCTGATTCTTACAGATCATTGGAAGGTTTGCGCTTTTGGGGTCTTGAGGAGGCCGTTTGGCGGTGATAAATTTGATGGATTTTCCTAAAACTCTGGTCAGATGTTGCTTGATAACTATTCCCTCCTGTACCCGGCGAAAGCTGAATAGTGAGCGAAGAAGAAAAGTGCCGATTTTTGGGTGATCTTTGAGGTAAGTCTGTGCTTTGGCGAGGTCGAGTTGCCTACCTAATAAACTGCTTTAGAAGGCCCCAAATCGCCAAAAAACCACTCACACAACTTCATTAAGTATCAATCTTTTATTATTGAAGATTTGTTTCGTAGGAATCGGAAAAATGAATTCACACCGAGCAATTATCAAGGGCACCCAACGAGTACTTTTTGAAATTCGTTTGAAACCAGTTGTCTGCAGCTCATCTAGCCATTTTAAGGCGCCTACTATGTCTTTTGACGTATTCCAGAAAGCTATTAGCTATTCGGATTTTCTAGGTGCAAATCGTGTCAACCGAAAATACTATGGCAAAATATTCCCGGCCTACGAATTTGTTAGAAGTCTAGAACATAAACAATAATTTTCTAGCCCAAGTTACTTCATCGGTTGCAAAGTTTTGTGGAGGTACGAATTTTTTAGGGGTTCTTTTTTCCTTTAGGCAATTCTTTTAGGTGACCTCCATTTGCTAAAGGTTTATTCTTTCGGATTTTAGATTTCAGAATTTCTTAGAGAATGAAAATGTGTTCTCGAAAACTTTAGGTGGCCGCTTCACTAAATGATTTGTGATAATATGTGGGTTTTCTTCAATCCAACCAATGTTTTTTCCCGGATCGTTCTGACTCTATTGATCAGACGAAAACGTACGAATATTTTAGGGGAAAGCTCTTACTCTATTGATCAGACGAATACGCACGAATATTTTAGGGGAAACCTTTTAGTCTCCCTTTTCTTCTATAATTTTCTAGGGATTAAAAACAAATTTTCTAGCCAGTATTTCAGAAAACAATTTTCTAGTGACAATTTTTTGAAATCCGAAAGTTTTAGGCTAACTTACTCTCCCGAACAGCTTTTTAACCGAAAACTTCGTTGGGTGCCCTTGAATTATATAAACTCTTCTGAGATCGTTATGAAACTAATCGATAAACCACAGGTAACCCAATAGACTAATAAGCGGGAAATATACGTCGAGTCTGGGAAGTCTGTGCTTTCATATTTGAAAAGATCCCCTTAATTGTCATTTCTCTGAAGAGAATATATACCAGGATATATAAATCGCTTCGAACATTAACAACAAAAACATATCCTAATGTTTTTGTATCGGATAAAGAATCAAGGTCTTATAACTTTTAATTAGGAAACTTAAAATTCTCACATTTCACATTTCACATGTCTCAAAGGTAATAAACCAGATAAACGATCGAGTACTGAATCGCACTGTTCAGGAAACAAGCCAGTTTCCGAGATTTTTCGAACCCTTAAGAATACTAAAAATCCCACGATCCGTGCAAAAGCTACCAGCCTCCTCGTCGATCTAGACTTTGGCTTAGAGAGGGCAGTAGAACCTCTGGCACCCAGGGTATGCAAAAGCCGGTCCCGAATTCGTAATAATCTTCCGCAAAGTGAAACCTGAACCGTAAGTTGCTGCCAGCCACCCACAGCGTATTATTTCTTTTTTTTAAATGTTACTGGCTTGTGTGGAATCGAACTCCTAATCGTTGGATTCGAGGCGCGCGCTCTAAACCACTTTACCATAGAGCCGATTCACTTGTAGACAAGTTTCAAAATAAGGTATATAATGTATAAGTTCTGAGCCCGTGATCTTTGGGAACTAGCCGTCGTCAAGCGTTGTCAACTTGTTTGAAATTGTAGCCACACGATTGGCTACTCGGTACAATAGGCGGCACGTTAGACCCCGTGGGGAGAATGTAACGTATCTGGCAATTTATTGACTGTCCCTCTGCCGGAAAGAGGAATTTTGCCACGGTCATGACCGAATCGGCAGCAAACACGTAGTTTTTGACGAAGAATGAGAGGGCTTTTTCAAAGAAATGAGTTCATTGGGAAGAGTTAGGATAATGATTTCTCAAGTCTGTAAACTTCTGGGGTAAGAAAAACGATCTACCTTTCACCTGACGGAGGAAATTACGCCTATCGGATGGGTTTTCGTGCGAAAATTCGGCCTCAAGTGCCTCGTGGTTTGAATTGGAGTGTGCAGCCTTTCCTTTCTTTTAGACAGAGAAGAGAGAAAAACCTAAAGTGAGAGAAATGCCCCATAACCGCCATTTCTAGACTCCAGAGAAACAACAGGACAACAACAAACTCTTAAGGTAAGTTTATTTTCTTTATCTGAGAATTTTGTGAAATAATAGTCACACAGTGCAAATACAGAGCTTGGGCTGCCTGTGGGTCAATATGCCAGTGAGAGAATTGTCTTTTGCAAACACTCTTATCCTATTATACTAATCTAATTATACTAATGATCACTTGGTTATAGTGTATGATGCCTTACGGACATGATGCCTTACGTCTCTATTGGCGAAATTTATATTATATACATCCTTTCTAAAACGTTTCTTAATTCTGAAATTTGTACATATGTGTACAAATACCATGTGTGAACTGCATGTGTGTGTTTATACCCTGTTGTATATGTATATATATCATTTTTAATTGTATTCTTTCATACACGACCACATCAGCAATTGTGCTGCGTTTAAACAAACCGTGTTTAAATAAAGGTTTTTGTATTGTATTGTTGTATTGTATCACCTAGTGAGGTATGCATAAGCTTTTGTTCGTGCCGCATGCATGGCCATGCCGGAATAATCGCGATGATTGTTCTGATAATTTTCTTCCACCGGTTAGACTTTCCACAAGTCGCCATCTTTATGTCTTCTTTATTATGTTTTCGAGCGACCCGAGGCGGGAAAAAAATAAAGGTCTTTGAGAAAGTCTACCCACCGGTATGCCTTGGCTGCGAGTAACCTCCTCCGCAGGCATCTCTAATTTTCGAAGAAATCGTGAATTGGGTTACCTGTGACTCACCTGCCACAGGGAGCCCATAATCTGATTTCTTCAAAAAATAGAGATGCCTGCGGAGGAGGCTAGCGTGCGAGGTGAAGAAGAAACCCTGTAACGTACTGAAAATAAATAATAACCACAAAACTGATCATATTACGTGCTGAGGCAGGGCTGAATTTGGTTGGCTCCAGAAATGTGCCGCTAACCTTACCATTTTATTCAGTACTGTAGATAGTTCACGTGCGTGTAGACTTTCTCATAGTCTTCCGTCCGCCTTTTTGCGATTCAGTCGCCTGACTCCAGGATAAAAAATTGCTTTGCTCGTCTGAAAATATAATTTGTGGTCGACTTGTTGCATTAGTCTCATGTGCATATAAAAAATACGTATATGCCGCCCCCTTTTAATCAAACGCATGAAAACGAAACTGAAATACTCCACAATCCAGAACCATAATAAAAAGTTTAACGAAATAAGGTGCTAAAATGGGTACTGAATTCTTAATAATCTCGTTACTGACTGAATCAAGCGCAGTAGCTTTTTTACTCTTAAGCTTTTTGGACAAATTACGTACTTCATCAATGGTAATAGGATCGTCCAAAACTTCAACACTACTCCTAGCCCAAATATGAAAATTATTCACAATTTGCGCTTCATTACTATTACTACCGTTGTGAAACTAACTTTATTTAGGTCTTTAAAATAACCGAACCATTCTGAGGGAGATATATCACTAGACGCATTTAAACATTTATTCGACTTAATGAGATTAACGAGTTTCCAAAATTCATTGGAGTTACTATTCTCTAAATTGAAAATTTGGTCTAAAATTGAATTCCGAAACTGAGCTCTGGTCCTTTTAATAAGCCGTTTATACGACTTTTTCATTGAAAAAATCTATGCCTTAAATAAGGATCATTACTTTGAAACTAAATAACCTAAATTACGAACTTCCTTCTTAGACTAGATTTGAATAGATTTGTTCTTGTTCTTTTTGACACTTTTTCTGTTCTTAACAGGAAAAACATTCCTCGAGGCACGCACAATAATGTTAGTAAAATCAGTTACCACTGAAATAATTAATATTGAGTGTTTCATCCTCTAATGAGTTGAATAAACTACTTAACTGAGTATCAACCTCGTTAGACTGAATCGTGTTAATAAACTCGCTTTTTAAACCGTCATTCCACAACAGCGCTAGAGGAGGAGAATGAATGTCCATATCCTTTTCCGTCGAAACTGGTAATTTAGCGTCTAAGACAAACGAAAGAGAACAATGGTGAGAAAATTCTGTAATCTGTGAAATTATAAAATGATTTATACGCGGAAACAAATTATGAGAAACAATCGCGTAATCGACAACGCTTGCTCCATTGTAGGTATGACACGAAAACTGACCAATTGAATATCCCTTTGTTCTTCCATTTAAAATTAATAAATCATTGCCAACACATAACTCAGATAGTGACCTGCCATATGCGTTTATCTGGGTGTCCCGAGAAATTCGCGGTTCTAACGACCCAACGACAGAATCCAAAGAAATGTTGAGGCGAGAGTAATTTACGATGTAATCTTCCAAATTTCCAATTCGTGCATTGAACTCTCCACACAAAATAATATCGCCTTTACAGAAAAAATATAGATGCTGTTCTGTAACACTTCATAATGATCTTTATATCTAGTCGCCTTTCTCTAGTAGAGTTATGTGGTGGAATGTAAATGCTACAAATAAAAATATCCCGCTTCAACCCCAAAAAAAATTCAGTATCTCTTTGTTGACGAAATTAGTCTCTTTCCTTAATGACGATTTTACCAATACCGTAATTCCAGCAGAATTTCTATGAGAATTTTGTTGTGGTCTCCTACACTTTGAAAAACAATAAAAACCCTCCACGTTAAGGTCTCCACGATCATATGGCAACCACGTTTCAACCACGTTGCAATTCCTGCAAGGAAATCCTCATCCTCCAAAGTGCCATACGGACCTTCGATATTCCAACTCCAAAAACTCCAAAAATGTCTACTCGACATTATACGAAGCCATTAAACCTGTAGTTAGAGAAACTAGTTATGAAAGCTAAGCTACCCCTTAATTAGTCAAAAGAAGAAAAGAAATAAAGTGAGATAGGAAAACCTACTATACCTGCCTTTGCACTTGATGATTAACAGGCGGAAAACTAACCTGTGGAGTACCAAACATTAACCCTGGCGGGGGTGGTGCTGGAAACATAACACGCTGATGAAATGTGTAAGTTCAAATGTTTGATTGGAAAAACTCGTAGAGATTTACTCTTAGCTGATAAGTGACCGAAGGCTGCATATGAACTTACAGGGATGAACTTATCACTATCTCAGTGCAGCTTTGTTGTTTTTCCACTTCTACAAAGTCCACGTATTTAAACGTAGAGGCTATTACCCAGTGAAAGATTCTCCTATAATTTTTCAGTAACAACCTTCAACAAAATGAGTAAGAACTAGAGATTTGCCGCGCGAGATTCTGTAAGTGCGCAGAAAAATCGTTTTCGAGCGGCTCGTTTGGAGGGTTAGAATCAACCTAGCGTCCTAATTTTAGGCAGACGTATAGTTCAAGAACTGCCCTTGTCCATTCTGGAGTCTTGTCGGCAAGCGACAAGGAAAAGTTCGACATTTTTGGCAAATATTCCGCGAGTGTCGTGTTCGCAAAGTGGCCGAAGTTTCCTGCCTTGTTGATTTTTTTAGTAGCTGAAGCGAGCGCTTCAAAACATCGAGAAACAAACGCCCGAAACTCCCTCATATCGCCCAAAAAATGCACATTACACCACATAAAAGTGTAAATAGTTTATTTCACTACGAGTTTCAAGGTATCTGGGGAACATTCGACCAAATATGAGGATTTTTCGAGCCATTTAGCGAAGTGTTTCGGTCATTTTATAGAAAACCGATGAAAGCATACGATGACGTCACATGATTCCCACTGCCACAGGGAGCCCACGCGCGGGTGGGCTGCCTGTGGTAGGCCTAGACAGATTCTGCTCGGCAACTTTTGAGCAACTTTCACGATTTCGAGCAACTTTTTCGCTTTGGAGCAACTTTTCTTATAGTGAGCAACTTCCGAGCAACTTTTCTGAAAATTAGTATATTTTCAACATATTTTCACTGTTTTAAAGTCTTTTAATCAAATTCAAAAGTATTTTAAAGTGCATGTTGGGTATGCTGTGGTGTTAGGTTCCAAATATGGATGTCCAATCCAAATAGGGCTGGTTATCCTGTGGTAATATTACATATTCCAAATATGGTACAGTTTCCTGTACCCAAACCAAAATGGCGGACGCCACGGTGCTTTCTGACGATGAAGAGCAAACTCAAAGCGATCCAATCCAGGCTGCAATAGATAAAGGTGCAGAGCTTTCGGAGCCTGACAGGGCTAATTGTCACATCGTGGCACGATTCAAAAATCATAGACGCAAAAAAACAAGTACGAAAATATGTGAAAAGAGTAAATTTGGGCGAGCAACTTTTGAAATTTTGAGAGCAACTTTTTCGATTTTGAGCAATTTTTGAGCAACTTTTGGGGATATTTTTGAGCAACTTTTCAACAATTTTTGAGCAGAATCTGTCTACCCCTAGCCTGTGGACTACTGTTGTAATTGACGTCAGGAAAGGTCATATCACAGTGCCACAGTGCGAGCTAGAGTTAATTATCTTTTGATATATTAGAGTTAACGCTGTGTGTGGGGTATGTCTTGCTGACTTTCACCAGCGCTTTCTGATAATATTTTCAATTTCTTATTTACTGTATTTCTACAGTTTTTCTACCCTGCGAGCAGAGCCTTCTTCAAATCCACGAAACGAGAGGAAAAGAAGGCTTTGCAGTATTTGTGTTGTTTTCGTATTGAGCATGCGTCAACGGTTCGCCCAAGATTCTGGGCGTGTCAAACCTGTTAAACCGGTGTCACAGCGTCCAATACATTACAGTAATAATAATAAGGAAAACATGATTGTATTCATAACCTTTTAAAAGGTTGTAGGGGAGGGGGTCGAAATCGCTAGAGGGGGGCGAGGAAGGAGAGGGGGGTGAATTCACTAGCGATTTCGTGCCCCGGGGACGAATTCACGGCAGGGGGGGGGGGGGGGGGGGGCGAAATCGCTGGTACACCGGTTTAACATGTAATGGTCCCTGCGCGCGGCTAATTTGCTTGTGCTTTTCCATCAATGCAAACAACTTGCTGTTTGGCTGGCGATTAACGAGTTTAAAGTTGCATTGAAAGATAGCACGCGTAATCACACACCGCCGGATGTTAGCCCACAGCATGAACCCAGCCTGATCATCAGCACGACATTCCACTGACCATGCAGTACTTAGTATAATTGAAAAAATACAAACAGCAATTGATGAGCGTGATTTTTCGTGTGGATTTTTTTTAGATTTTAGCAAGGCCTTTGATACGGTTAATCATGAAATCTTAATAAAAAAACTGGAGTACTATGGTATAAGAGGTGTAGCTAAAAAGTGGTTTACCTCATATCTTAGTAACCGGCAGCAAACTGTAACAGTTAATAATGTAACGTCAACCCAATCAACTATTTCCTGCGGTATTCCCCAAGGATCTGTCCTGGGTCCAATATTATTCCTAATTTATATTAATGATTTTCATCTTTGTTCATCCCTCTTTGACTTTCACCTTTTTGCTGATGATGCTAATTTATTTTGTAAACATAAGAATCTTGATATACTACAATCTAGTATTAATAATGATTTAGCCAATATTCACATCTGGCTTTGTGCTAATAAGCTTTCATTAAATATAGAAAAATCTAATTTTGTTCTGTTTCATCCTCCTCAAAGGAAATTAATGTCCAATTTTGCATTAACATTGAATAATGAGCAATTACGACAAGAGAAATGCATTAAATATCTTGGCATATTAATTGATTCAAATCTTAGTTGGAAATTACAGGTTGAATACATTGCCAAAAAGATAAAAAGAAGTGTTGGAATATTATCTAAACTTCGTTATTATGTAGACATTAGTATCCTAACCAACCTTTATTATGCCCTCATTTACCCTTTTTTGATATATGGGATAATCGTTTGGGGTAACACATACCCGACAACTACTCAACCTCTCTTTGTTCTTCAAAAAAAGGCCTTGCGTATTATGACCTTTTCAAAATTTGATGAACACTCAAGCCCTTTATTTAAGTCACAAAATATTATTAAGCTGCGTGATCTTGTTACACTACATATTGCAGTTTTTATGTTCAAGTTCCACAATCAAATGCTACCTTCAGTCTTTAATACATTTTTTACCTCAGTTGGAAGTATTCACAATTATAACACAAGATCTGCAGCTAGACAGTCTTATTATCTTCCTAGAGCAAGAACAAATTATGGCAAATTCAATATAAGGTTTCAAGGGCCCAAAGTGTGGAATTCATTTGATTTACATGTCAAATCCACCTCCCTCAAGAAATTTAAAGAAAACCTAAAACCAGAATTCCTATGCAAATATTAGTCTCCTAGTATCATTCTGTTGTTCGATAAGTTTCATTGAAAAGCTAATAAGACTGAATTCTGCTTCTTTCATTCTCAAAATACTAAGCTGTAATTATTAACACATTTATCTTCTGTAAACTGTATTATGTAATATATTAATAAGCTTTGGTAGATTTAGTATTTGTGTGTGCGTGTGCTTGCGTGTGTGTGTGTGTGTGTGTGTGTATGTATTTGAGTACCTCCGACCTAGTATTGTAAATTACTGCATGTAACTGGATTCCTGGCATTTTTAGCTTTTCTGGTTATTTCGGGAACCCAGTGCCCTTTAAATATTTAAATTTATGATTGTAATAATTATATTTTTCTTATTGTGGGTACAATAAAATCGTTGTTGTTGTTGTTGTTGAGCCGAGGCCCAATGAGCCACAGCTGTACATGGCTGTTAATTGCTCAGGCAAATTCTTTCATATTTGCTTCGACAGGAAAGGGTTCACACTCAATTGTTAATGTGGCTGATGTTCCCTCAGTATATCTATAAGTATCGTTTACGATTTATGTATTTCATATTCAGCGAGATTCCTTTCTGTTTTATTCATCTTAAATGTGCATACGGTCTATTAGTAGTATATGTTTGTGTACAAGCTCCCATTCATATTATAGGTGGTTAGAGCGGTCTCTTTTCGTGTGGTCGTAAAGCGAGCTTGTTTCACCTACACAAGGTCAAATCTCGCCTCCCGGCTATCTCAGCGTAGAGCGTCCGTCTGACGTAGGGGAGGTCGCGGGTTCGATCCCTCCCGGACCAAACCCTCAGGGAGTTAAACTGATAACTGAAACGAAGGTGTTGTATTGCATAGCTAGACATTCATGTGATCTCCGAAATAAAAGAAGAATGCGGTATATATGCCCCTTAGCCGTCGGGTTCAAGTTTAACAGTCTGACAAAACTGTTACTTGCTAACAACGTGTGGTTGATCAATGCCATATTTACATCTACCGCGGTACATATGTAGCCTCCTCCGCAGGCAACTCCTAAATAATAAGAAACAAGGAATCCCGGTCCGCACAGGAGAGTTTTACGGGAGTTGCCTGCGGAGGAGGCTAGTACATATATGTGCATGCATATTAGTATATGTTTGTGTACAAGCTCCCATTCATATTATAGGTGGTTAGAGCGGTCTCTTTTCGTGTGGTCGTTTCACCTACACAAGGTCAAATCTCGCCTCCCGGCTATCTCAGCGTAGAGCGTCCGTCTGACGTAGGGGAGGTCGCGGGTTCGATCCCTCCCGGACCAAACCCTCAGGGAGTTAAACTGATAACTGAAACGAAGGTGTTGTATTGCATAGCTAGACATTCATGTGATCTCCGAAATAAAAGAAGAATGCGGTATATATGCCCCTTAGCCGTCGGGTTCAAGTTTAACAGTCTGACAAAACTGTTACTTGCTAACAACGTGTGGTTGATCAATGCCATATTTACATCTACCGCGGGTACATATGTAGCCTCCTCCGCAGGCAACTCCTAAATAATAAGAAACAAGGAATCCCGGTCCGCACAGGAGAGTTTTACGGGAGTTGCCTGCGGAGGAGGCTAGTACATATATGTGCATGCATAATAGTATATGTTTGTGTACAAGCTCCCATTCATATTATAGGTGGTTAGAGCGGTCTCTTTTCGTGTGGTCGTAAAGCGAGCTTGTTTCACCTACACAAGGTCAAATCTCGCCTCCCGGCTATCTCAGCGTAGAGCGTCCGTCTGACGTAGGGGAGGTCGCGGGTTCGATCCCTCCCGACCAAACCCTCAGGAGTTAAACTGATAACTGAAACGAAGGTGTTGTATTGCATAGCTAGACATTCATGTGAATCTCCGAAATAAAAGAAGAATGCGGTATATATGCCCCTTAGCCGTCGGGTTCAAGTTTAACAGTCTGACAAAACTGTCACTTGCTAACAACGTGTGGTTGATCAATGCCATATTTACATCTACCGCGGTACATATGTAGCCTCCTCCGCAGGCAACTCCTAAATAATAAGAAACAAGGAATCCCGGTCCGCACAGGAGAGTTTTACGGGAGTTGCCTGCGGAGGAGGCTAGTACATATATGTGCATGCATAACTGATTTGATTTTAAGCGGCATATACATGACAGTGTGCGCACTGGGGATGTAGTAAGATATTGATGAGATATATAGATGTTTCTCAAAAATCGTTCCTTTATTAGCCAATATATATAAATATTATCCATCTAATATTTTTTCCATGTGATTGGTCGAATCGCGCAGTAACCAGTGAATAAACACTCTGTGAGCTTTCCGTATATTTATATCATTTCGTGAAAACTTACCGCAGATATGTTAGAACCAACAGCAAATATCTCGCCAATAGTAGCTCGACACTTTAATCTTCTCGACCATTTTATCAACCACATTCTGTAGGCGGCATTTATCTTCATCGAATAACTATATTTTCGTTCATTTTACTTTCTCGATTGCTTCAAATTAGAGTAGTTTTCATCAAATACGCCCAAGAGAGAAGATATAATTGCGATTCGTCAAGTTAGCCTCGAACTGATGTTAATATATTTTCTTGAGATATGGGCCTTCTGCAGAAATGCAATCACGTCATTATATAATTTTGTACTGGAAGGCAAAACAACTTTTTACTTAGTGCTATTAGCAAAACCTGTTTGTAAATGCTATATGTCAGAATTTGTTTGTTTGCCATCCAGTAAAGCCTTTCCCATGAGATCACGAGCTCAATTCATTGGTTATTGAAGTGATATATCAGCATGTGATTGTTTCCAGTAAAGCCTTTCCCATGGGATCACGAGCTCAATTCATTGGTTATTGAAGTGATATATCAGCACGTGACTGTTTCCAGTAAAGCCTTTCCCATGGGATCACGAGCTCAATTCATTGGTTATTGAAGTGATATATCAGCACGTGACTGTTTCCAGTAAAGCCTTTCCCATGGGATCACGAGCTCAATTCATTGATTATTGAAGTGATATATCAGCATGTGACTGTTTCCAGTAAAGCCTTTCCCATGGGATCACGAGCTCAATTCATTGGTTATTGAAGTGATATATCAGCATGTGACTGTTTCCAGTAAAGCCTTTCCCATGGATCACGAGCTCAATTCATTGATTATTGAAGTGATATATCAGCATGTGACTGTTTCCAGTAAAGCCTTTCCCATGGGATCACGAGCTCAATTCATTGATTATTGAAGTGATATATCAGCATGTGACTGTTTCCAGTAAAGCCTTTCCCATGGGATCACGAGCTCAATTCATTGGTTATAGAAGTGATATATCAGCACGTGACTGTTTCCAGTAAAGCCTTTCCCATGGGATCACGAGCTCAATTCATTGATTATTGAAGTGATATGTCAGCACGTGACTGTTTCCAGTAAAGCCTTTCCCATGGGATCACGAGCTCAATTCATTGATTATTGAAGTGATATGTCAGCATGTGACTGTTTCCAGTAAAGCCTTTCCCATGGGATCACAAGCGCAATTCATTGGTTATTGAAGTGATATATCAGCACGTGACTGTTCCCAGTAAAGCCTTTCCCATGAGATCACGAGCTCAATTCATTGGTTATTGAAGTGATATATCAGCATGTGACTGTTTCCAGTAAAGCCTTTCCCATGGGATCACGAGCTCAATTCATTGATTATTGAAGTGATATATCAGCACGTGACTGTTTCCAGTAAAGCCTTTCCCATGGGATCACGAGCTCAATTCATTGATTATTGAAGTGATATATCAGCACGTGAATGTTTCCAGTAAAGCCTTTCCCATGGGATCACGAGCTCAATTCATTGGTTATTGAAGTGATATGTCAGCACGTGACTGCACTGTAAAAACCAACTGGTTGAAACAACCAAAAATAATTGGTTTTGATTTGAGTCTGAGACAACCAAATATTTTTTGGTTGTTTCAACCATTTAGTTTTGGTAGAATTGATCCTTTTTTAATGGTTGATTTGACCGATATAGTAATGGTTGATTTGACCAAAACCTTTAGTTACTTTGACCAATAATTTATGGTCAAGGTGACCAATATATTTAAGGTTGTTTTGACCAATAAGGAATGGTGTTTTTGACTAATAATATTTGGTCAGCATGACCAATAATATATTGTCAAGGGAGTGAGTCTGAGACAACCAGTTCTGAATGGTTATTTTGACCAATAATAAATAGTTGAAAGTCTAAATTTATTTGGTAGAATTAACCATTAGTTTCTGGTTCTAGTATGTTAGTTCCTTTTTTCACTTTATACCTTCCAAAAAGAATAATACATAAATATACACTGCCCAAATATATGTAGCAATACAATCAGACATTACTTTTACTAAACAATATTTATTCCTTTGCAAATTATGTGAAATATACAGTACATGTACATGGCAAAAAAATAACTATTATCATGCATGCATGAAATATAGAGGAAGTACATATCCTACGATTAGATGTCACATAATTAGTTAATTCAACAGTTTACTTCGATTCCATTCATTATTTCAGCACCCTTTTCTATCATGTGCACACAACTTTTTGAAACTATATACAGATTAAGTAAAACCTGACATGTTAGATTTAAAGATTCATCGATTAATTAATTAATCCTACTAATTCTATTACGTACATACAAATTCAAAATTATATCTCGCAGTCTAGCCTGGGAAACCAGCCGACTCTTATCGCTCACCAGTCGCGAAAGAGACGTCTGGGAAGTGAGGCAGAAAATGCCATACTGATGATGTAGCAGATAGCCGTTTCACGATGCATAAATTAGTTGCAATTCTCAGAAGCCGAATGCGAACAACGGCTGCTCGTTTGCTTGGCAGTTGATCACCGTCACAAACAACTCATGAAATTCAAGCCTATTTAGCATGTGCCGGTGCTGTTGTTGGCAGACTGAGTTCTTTCAGCGGCTAGTAAAGCGAAATGTCGTACTGTCAAAAATTTACAAGAAAGGTACTGACTACTGTCGTAGTTGTTTATAATTTCATATCAGTAAACCTACATACACTGAGCTATCACAAAACACTGGATGAGTTGTTGTTGCGGCGGATAAATCGTTCAGACAGTGAATCTGGGCTATGAATAAACATAATTACATGTAAGTGTGCTATGAATCACGAACCAAGTGTGATATGAATCAATCACCCAAGCAAACGGGCAGCCTCGGTAGTATACCTGAAAATATTAAACCGCTGCATTCTGTAGCTAACCTCTTCGGCTACTGACCTGAAAAAAGAGCTGGCTTGAAAAGTGGCCTGCTGTGCTGTGTGTAGGTTTTGAAATTATAAACAACTATTATGTTTTGACAGTCGTAGGACAAATTCTCTTGACCGGGCCGAGCCGCTGAAAGAACGAAGCAAGCGAGCTACCAACACACGCTAAAATATATATAGGATTGAATTTCATGGTTGTTCATGACGGTGATCCACTGCCAAGCAAACGAGCAGCCTCGGTAGTTATATTCCTTGAAAAGAACTCTGTTGTTTGCATTCGGCTTCTGAGAATTGTAACTAATTTATGCATCATGAAACGGCTATCTGCTACGTCATCAGTATGGCATTTTCTGCCTCACTTCCCAGACGTCTCTTTCGCGAGTGGGGAGCGATAAGAGTCGGCTTGTTTCCCAGGCTACTCGCAGTCCAAAAAGTATCTTGCATAGTCCAAATCATGTTTGAAAAGTATATAATTTTTTTATCCTTAACTTGATCCTTAACAACTTCCGTTATAGTAAAGACTAAATCAAACTTAATCCAGCAATTCATGTGAAACCCGTCACGAAAGAGATATTACTATGAAAATCACAAGTGGTAAAATGTCACATCAAGAGCCAGCCTAGAGGCAGCGTTCGTCTGTACCACGTGATCGAAGTTTTGTATATACATGTACCACGTGCTGAAAATTATTGAGTGTCTTTGCTACATTGTAGTTTTTACGCTGAACGGCATGTTTGTTTGTAAAAGCTGGGTCAATATTACGAGGGAAATGTATTAGCAAGGATTCGAGCTCAATAAACCGCCTTTCGCTGGAATAAGGCCGACAAGCCAAGAGATCAGACATTGCGTGGTATGTAAAACTTCGATCACATGGTACATACAAAGGCTTCCATGGAGGCTGGCTCCCGACTGCACATTTTACCACTCAAATAATTTGGATAGTAAATAAGTGCCATTAATGCTAAGTATGATGTATAAATGAAAGTTGAAAACAAAAATATTCATGTAGAATCACTGGAAAACTTTTCTGTGCAGCCATGCAGCTACTCTTGGAAATGAAATTGTCTATACCTATTGGCAGAGAAATCCCCCTCCCCCGCTTTTCAAGGAGCATGCCAGTACTCTAAAAACACAAACATTTTTGGAGTGGCCAATCGGGTACAAGCTACATGTATTAAATGTATAACAGCTTGGTTATAGCATTATTATCACATTAATAATGTTTATGCCACCTTGGGAAAATGGACACATGACCATTCCTTCTGCAGCCAAAGTCAGGGACTGCACATCCTCAAGTGTGCCTGACAACACCAGTCATGGTGACTTGCTCTCCTCCACTTCATGGGCAATATCAGTCTTAGCATCGTTCTATAAAAAATGAAACATACTATTTGTTATTGACCTGGAAGCAATTTGGCATCCAAACAATGTTTACAAACCCCTGGTTTCTGCTTTAGAACAGAAATTTACTAAAATAATTCGTTTTAAGCCCCAGATCCCTGTACAAGTAAGAAACTAAATAAAGAACTTATTGTATTACATCACCGTTGACAACAACATTCTCATGAAACAGGCCACAGTTAACTAACGGCATAGGCACATGCATTCAAAAGTCGAGAAATTATCGTAATGACCAGGAGGTACAATGCACAACCATTTACAGAAATTAGTTATCCCTTGTATGTTCCCCTGAACATACAAGTGTATTATTCTTATGAAAGATTGAATTTATTGCTCAAAAACTAAAAAAATTCTCTGTAGTAGTTTTTTTTTAAACCCTGAAATATTTTGTTAAAAACCCTGACTATTTTACTTTCTCTAAATAAATCTTCACAACTTTTCTTCTTTTGCTAGCACAATAATATTTAGTTTGTCATCAAGATTTTGTAAGATTTGGTAAATAATTTTAACCAGCTTGGATTCTAATCACTTCTATTGCCAGAAAGCTACACATACAGTACCGTGCAAAAAGATTTCAACGGGGGAAGTGATATATCCTCTGAAAAAGAGATATATCCCCTGAAAAAAGGATATTTCCCTTTTGGGGGAAGTTTCAGGGGATATATCCTTTTCAAAAGGGGTTATTTCACTTCACAAAAAAGGGATATATCCCTTTTAAAGGATATATCCCCAGGGATATATCCCCAATTAGCGTTGAAATCTTTTTGCACGGTACTGTACATGTGTAAATGTACAATCCTTTCAACATTGACAACATTTATTTTATAAGGTGAGAAAGTAAGAATCTAAATTTTTGCCAATTTCAGCCCAAGGGATTTTAATAAAATTTGCACTGCGTATGTCTCATAAGTTTGAACAGTTTCTATTTCTTAAAAAAAATGAAGCCAGGAATATTTTAAATCAATTCTGGCCAACTGAAGTCCTCAAAGGAGTCCAGCCTACACAAATGCAGTCTTGAACATTTACCGGTACCTGTTCATCCAAAAAACATAGACCATGCAAAAAACTACACAGGTGCATTTGAACAGATAAAAATAAGCTTGAATTTGTAACAGGACCTGGAATGTACGGCACAACCACGGGGCTGATCTAAGCCAGGACCTGGCTACAATGTAAATCACGGACTGAATTGGAATTTAGCATGTTGGTTTTTATGGAGGAACGAAAACAGGAGAAACCCGGAAAAACCCTTGGAGCAAGGGCAAAATACCAACAAACTCAACTCACAAACGGGGCCACAGAGGTGAAAGGCAAAGTGCTACCCCGAAAATATATGGATTCACCAAGGCCAATGGCTGGTTTACAAATTCACTAACCTTTTCCATTCAAATGGGCCATATACTATTCCAATTCAAATAAAAGTTTTGTTTATGAATTCATTTGAAAATTATAAAAAAATCAAACATCTTAGAAGGACAACATTCCCTAAACATACATGATGGGAGATAGAAAGGATCATGCAGGATTTTGTTGTTCTAAAATGTTTGATTTGCAAGTGATTTTCACTTGACCCTTGAGACACTGGCCCGGAGTTATATGCATGTGGCCATTGTCCATGACAGTGCTACTTTGTATATTTAGTAGCTTACCGGAAGTATGGGCCGGAAGTTATAATATGATTAACATACCGGTGCCCGCGAAGACTTCTGGGTAGGGCTGAGACACGAGGTTGACTATGTCTATTTTTATCATTATTTTATAGAATATACTCAAACACAACGCAATGTCCTTACTCCCTTAGTCTCCTTCGCAACCGTCGGGTGCGAAGGAGACTACAATGTCATAAGCTTGTAACTAGATGTCAATGCGAGTCGCCAATGTGTATTTAAGTTGTAATAAGACTTTGTTTTCACTCTAGATCTGCTCGTCAAGGTGAGAGATCAAATTTATTAACCCAGTAGTTGGACCCTGGGCCACATGCATTTATAATTAGTTCATCCATGAAATACTCATTTCTTTTTGTTAGTATTATTAAGGGACCTGCTGATCAACATATCTACTTGTAGGTAAATTAAGGATTACTTTAAACTTACCGTCTTAGTATAATCTTCGAACTGTACGTCTTTAGTGTTTCGTTTCCTCCAAGGATATCAGCCATAAAGAGCCATTCACGGCCCAAACGACGTCTTGGTGAATTCTTAGCTTGGTTTCAAAACTCTTAACTTAGTAACCTTCTGTAAATCTGCTGAAGTTGTAGGAAAAAAACCGCTCACAAACTGCATGCTTCGTTGTGGAACCGTTGAAATCGTTCGTCCGCCGAAATCTGATATACTCATGAGCGTTGCCGCTGACCGAATACTGTACTGTAGTTACCAGTCTCTATACTTCTGTACCAGGAGACACGGTTGTACTCGCGGAACAACTGCGGACTAGATCGATTGATCTTCCGGACTATTTTCATAATAATATTTCGTACTATAGTATTATTTTTCGTTTATTAATGCATAAGCAATTTACATGCAAACTTCCTCGCAAAGTAGAGATTTTTTAAAATACCCGGTTCTCCGCATCTGAGACAATTTCCGGACTCTGCTTTATCATTTTACCCACTCGCTGCGATCTACGGCATAGGAATCGGCTCAGGAAACCAGACTATGTAGTTTCAAAGAGTTTTTAGTTAACTCCAAGGAAGAGATAATTCAACTCCTTCGGTTGGGTGATTTTAACGCTTAAATTTTACTCCAAATTGTACTCCAAATATCTGAAATCACAATAGTAATCTTGTCAAATCGTTAATTGTTTTGTTTTAGTTTCAACATCCTGGTAAAGCCGATATTCCTAATTGAATGTACCTCATTTACTTGGTAAATAAGTTGAATATAGCAAAAGTCCAACCATTTTGAAAATGTCAATTCTACCATTAAGAAACGGTTATTTCTATGTATAATTACAACCATTTTCAAATGGGTAGATTGTACCATTATGATTGGTTAAAGTAACCATTTGTAATTGGTTGTTTTGTCGTAATTAATACAACTATGGCTAACCAATTAAAAAGATTGATCTGACCATTCTAAAAAGGTTAATTCTACCATAGTTTTTTGGTTATATTTGGACCATTCAGGATTGGTCAAAAGAACCATTAATAAATGTTGCAACCATTAAAATTGGTTGTTTCAACCAGTTATTGAAAGGTTAATATTACCATATTTTTTGGGTTGTATTTTGACCATTTATAATTGGTCAAAAGAACCATTTATAAATGGTTGCAACCATTAAAATTGGTTGTTTCAACCAGTTGGTTTTTACAGTGTGTTTCCAGTAAAGCCTTTCCCATGGGATCACGAGCTCAATTCATTGATTATTGAAGTGATATATCAGCACGTGACTGTTTCCAGTAAAGCCTTTCCCATGGGATCACGAGCTCAATTCATTGGTTATTGAAGTGATATATCAGCACGTGACTGTTTCCAGTAAAGCCTTTCCCATGGGATCACGAGCTCAATTCATTGGTTATTGAAGTGATATGTCAGCACGTGACTGATTCCTGCAAAAGGCCTATTAGCTTGGGCAAGTTCTTCAGTACCCGAATGGCTACTGCCCTGTTGTTCTGCTTGCTTTACACCTATAGATCATTTTACGGTTCGTGCGCAGTTTTTCAAGTCTTTTGTTTCAACTGGTGGGCCACCATTGTCTAACATCTGCCCGCCCGCTAAATAAACAAAGAGTTGAATGCTTGGTTTCTCCAGTTTCTAGCTCCCTATTGCTACTCAAAATCGAACCAGTCACCATACATGCATCAGGAGTTCCGGACTTCCGGTTGGATCACACTGCATTCTGGGTAGGCGGGCTCAGAAAAGTGGGCATCAACTTCTAGATCGGCCATATTGGATTTGAGTGCAGTCAATTTTTGCTCCTTTGCAAGTTCAAAAACTTACTACCTAATACACGGAATATCTTACCTTTACAGATTCTTCAGTTGGGAGTTGTAAGTCGATGTTTAAGCTTTTAAACGGGATTAATAAAGTTTCCAAGTTGACTGCGCTCAAATCCAATATGGACGCTCTGAAGTTGATGCCCACTTTTCTGAGCCCACCTACCCAGAATGCAGTGTGATCCAACCGGAAGTCCGGAACTCCTGATGCATGTATTGCAAAACTGAAATGATTAACTGGGGGTGTTTTTAGACTATTAGCTGTCCCTCATGAATCCCTGGGTGATATTGTCCCGGGGAGGAGTGGTCGCTTCAGGCTCCACTTGGACAATATCCGTACAGACTCAGAACGGCTAGGCTAAACGTTGGCGCTCAACCAAAACTAAACTCTTGCTCGTAGATATGCTTGACTTGTATAATGATTTCAGTGTTCTTGTTTAATAATCTAGAATTCATCCCAAAGCGAGATTCAGTCTGAGATGAAAACCAACAAATTATCTAGAAATTGCTGTCTCAAGAAACTCACAAACTGTTCTTATTTCAAATACAAATTACTGCTGCACGATGGTGAGAGATATTCTTGAAATTAGTGGTGATTGCCGCGTTGATTGTTTTGGCTGGATATTGAAACCGATGACGAAATTTCTTTGATTTCTCAATAATAGAGGACCAAACAATAGTTTCAGACGGTATTTTGTAATTTGCAACCTACAAACCGCATGATAAAATTCAGATTAGACCAAGTTTTGAAAACCGCTAAGGAAGCTCGCTAGACAAGTTTGAGAAAAATTGGATACTCATTTTGTATAATGATTACGTAGAGGAAATCGCATAAACGGCTGCTCGTACTATACGTGATTTATTGGCACTAAGTGATATTTTGAAAGTTCTGATAATAGCACGAGCCTTGATCAAGCGAATGTAATTTGAGGACTTTAAAAATATCACCCAGTGCTCATAAATTACGTATAGCATGAGCTGTTCATGCGATGTTTTGTTTATAATATACTGAGCAAACATTTGCTGAGAGCATGCGACTGTGCACTCAATAACCTTTTTATGCACTCGTTATTGACCAATCAGAATCCGTATATTTTGTTGAGTATATTATAAAACACGTTATTCACGTCTTACCATTTAATATTGCATTAACATTTTCTTTATTGCTTTTACTCTTGGATCACTTCAGTGACCTATTTGTACCACTCAGTTCCAGACTACTGAGCCCTTTGTAGTGCTTTCTCTAACGTTAATTGGATCTTATAAAGAGCCTCTTTAACCCTTTCACGCCGGTACACGTCATTTGACGTATTTCAGTTACTGGTTACTTTTGCTTTGATGATTTCAGTCTTGGTAGGTTGAAGGAGCAAGGCCCTGAAATTGTCACACAGCATAATGTATAGCCAAATGATCCTATTGAACTGCGTTAGTCGCATTAAACATGAAGAATTTCATCTAAATCCTCTTTTCTTTGCATAAGTTAACTACAGTTTACATTACTTCATTTCAGAAAAAAAGGCTAAAATCACACTTACAGAAAAAACAGTTTTCCTCAGAAAACTGGTTCGCACCAACACAGGGGCGTAAGGAGGTCTAGAAAAAAAATTGGGGGGGGGGGGGCAAAATGATGAATTCTGGGACATTTTCATTGATGACTTCTGTTAATCTCTCTTCTGGGACTGATCAGAGAGAGGGCAACTGCCCCCCCCCCCCCCCCCCCCCCCCCCTCCCCCCTCCCTACGCCACTGCAACAACAGTGTTATTCTCGGTAAATATCAACTATTGACAGTTACTTTTCTGTTTAAAGGGCAGAAGGACGAGCTCGCTAGTCCACGCAAGAAACAGGTAAGGCAAACTCGTTATATACATATCATAGATACTATATATTACTTTCAATTTATGTAAAAAAAAAAAAAAAAATTAACCCGCAATTAAATTTTAGTTAAATTAATATTTTGTTTAAATGACTCCCGAAAGATCCCTGCTTCTAATTTCCTGTCGAAGCAACGAGAATTCACGTGCACAGTTTTCCTTCGCGCGTCATTAGCCTTTCTCTTTCGACCTTCTATGGCTATTCCATAGGGCCCAGTTGTTCTAAATCCCATTCGCGATCATCCCCTTGATCAACCGATTTAATCTAAGATTCTACCGTTCTCTAGGTAAATGGGATCTGCAATCGGGATCACATAAATAAATGATTGCTCATTCCTCGTCAAACAATACGTTTTCTTACCCAAAATCAGTAGCAGTTAAAAGTTCAAACTAGTGATATCATAATCGGGCTTCGATTACGGCCAGATCAGGTGCTCGAACATACCATATTTGCACCTATTTTTGAGGATTAACAAGTGGAAAGTGTCAGTGTATATAGTACCCCAATGCTGACATACATTATTATACCACCGTTTTCATTGCTATGCGGCGTACGATGGCGCGAGATCAAAGTTGCGACGTGTAGTTTGCATCAGATTTCCGTCAATCGTATAGAGTGGGAAGGTAATTAACTGTGACGATTGGAGGTGAAAAAGTATTCTCTCGTCAAATCCTGTATTTACTGTTTCTTTTATTATTCGCCTTTTATTGTTTTTCTTGCTAAGGATTTTCTAAAAAAATGGATAAGCACAGAGTTCCGTAAAGTGATTTTTTCTTCCGTAAAACCTTGTGTCTGACTGTGCGCATTAGCCCGGTATTGTGTCGTCGTCCTAGACGTTCAACGCACCAGTGGGGCTCCCCCCTTACTCCTCCCCCCGGCCCTTCCGCTTTGTGCGATTGACGGAAACCCAATGCAAACTACACGTCGCAACATTGCGTAGCAATGAAAACGGCATAACATTTGAGAAGGAACTCGCGATAGAACTTTTCAGCTTAATGACCTACTGATCAGTTATACAAACGGTAAAGTTGTACTGTAACAGCTGTAAGTTAGACTGTAAGTGGAATTTAACATGTTTGATATAGTATGGATCGTCAAAGGTCACCTAAAACCACCCAGGGTTGACTCGTAAAGTGCTATAAGCCGATAATTGCAATTGATGCAATTAGTCTACAATGTGTTTGATAAAAAAATATCCTTAGTTCTCTTCGATTACAAACAGATCGATAAAGCATCCACTTAAGGAGTATTTGTGCAAAATGGCTTACAAGTGTCGAATATATTACCTTTAGCTAGTTTGATGCACTTATCAATTGAAATCCCCCCGGGACTAGGTGGGGATATGTGGGGCATTTGGTGGTAATTGACCAGCTTTTGTGGCCCCAGGGCGTCGGTTGCTTCACGTACAGTTTGTGAGAGGGGTGGGGATTTGACTGGAGTCTATTTCATCTCTAGTTCCTCCCATGTGGCCGAACGCGCCGTGGCGGCGATCGTCAGGTAATATTTTAGCCATCGTTTTTTCCGTTTCTTTACAAAAAGTCCTATACCATGGAAACATACATAATTTTTTTTATTCAGCAACTGGAACATCAAAGTTCTAGCGTGGCTCGCTCAAAAATTCCAACTGTACTATTTGCCAGAAACCAGGTGAAGTAAGTGCAATGATTGCATGTGACAATCCAGGATGCAAAATAGAGTGGGCCGGCCTCTTTCAGTTTGTTGGACTACAAGAGGGAGAGCAGCCTGAGGGGAAGTGGCTCTGCCCCACCTGCAAGCAAACTAGATGAACAGTCTTATATCGGAGCCTTTTTCAAATCAAATCCCCACCTAGTCCCGGTGGAGGGGGGGGGGGAGTCGGGATTTCAATTGATAAGTACATATTAAAGGCTGGTTTAGCGTACCATACCGGGCCTAAAAATAAAGATTGGTCTACAGACGCTGGCAACTAGTCCCTTCGTAGTTGATGTGACTGTAGTAAATGAATCCTTGTTCCTCACGATGAGTGACGCCGTAATGAGCTTTCTCAGTCTAGTCAAAACAAAAAAAAAACACCGTTATGACCTTCGTGCTTCGAAACAAACACTCAAAAGGTTTAATAGGCAACTTAACTCTAGACTGTGTAATAGAAGGATACATGCTCAAAGATCAAGTGGTACTTCCTCTAGCCTAACCATGTGCTCCACTGGAATCGTTGCCTTTTTGTGGCTGCCAGTGTTCCTTTAAAATAAACTGATAAACGACTGGGACCGAGTGTGTAAATACGTTTTCTGTTAATTAAATATTTTAAATATTAATTATTGGAGGTGTCTTAAAATTATAAAAAATTGGCAGCCCCCCCTTTATATAACTATGTTTTTCAATGACCCACCCTCTCGGTTTCTCAAGCACTTCCTTGTAGGATACCCGAAAATAGAGACGTCTAAAAAGGACAGAAATGAGAAGCAAGTATTAATGTTATTTACATCTGTCATTTCAGTAATTCCATTTTCTATACATATGTAATGTGTAACGGCCGATGGGTTCCCTGTGGATATATATTAGTACCAGAACGAGGTTCCACAAGGTCAGTTCGGGGTCGCCATGTTTTAGTTTGAAAGCCAGTTCTTCTCTTGGCAATCCCTTTATGTAGGACGACACGAATTTTTTACCAAAAATACAATAGAATACAACACAATACAATTCAATACAACAATAGAACGCAACACAACACAATACAATACAATAGAATACAATTTGGTAGCAATTCGTGTCGTCCTACATAAAGGGATGGCTTCTTCTCTTAGTTCTCACAATAATCGTAAGTACGGCCTCTTTTTTCGTTTTATTAGTTCATATTTGTTCCTGATCTCCTTATTTACCTTTGTTTTAGTTTGACGGTCTTTAGTGTGGATTTGCAATTGTACACGGATTTAGTTTTGTCAAAACTAGAGGTCTCTAACAAAAGTGAAGTGCTGCAAGCAGTAGAGTACCGTAAATATTCGATTAAGCGCCCTCCTTCAAATAAGCACCCCCTCTCGAATAAGCGCCCCCCCTTCCACTGCGTTTTCTGAAATTAGTGCCCCCCCCCCCTCCCCCTCCCCCTCTCTCGATATAAGAAATGCGTGTTATCGGAACAAAGTCAACTTTGTACAGAGGACGTCACAGCGTGTGAAGATCGACAGTCACGACTGTGCAACATACATCATACATAAACTTTATTTCAACTCGAATTTTCAGAGTAGCAAATACATGCTAATATCTTCGAGAAAACTACTGTTACTAATACTAATACTATTGTTATATTACTAATACTAAAAATATTTACAATGAAACCTAGAAATTATTAACAAATAGACATTACTGTAAAATTAGATTAGATTGTATTTACGGATTTCTCTCTTAAAATCAGTGATAGTTGTTAAAGATCGAAGATTATCAGGTAGGGAGTTCCAGAATTTTGCAGTCGAATATTTGAAAGAGTGCAAGCCATAAGTTGTTGTTTGAGGTTTAGGTAGGTTCAAAATATCAGTGCCTCTTAAGGAATATATTACAGATCTTAGAGTAAACATATCTTTTAGGTAGCCTGGATAGTTTGAAAATTTCAGAGATTTAAAAAGTATAATTAGCATATTCTGTATTCTTCTATTATATAGTGAAGGTGTTTTAGCTTTATATAATAGCTGGTTGTAGTTAGAATTCCTGTCATCGAACATAAATCTCAGAATACGCTTATTTAAGGCTTCTAATTTATCAGTGTTTCTACAACTACAAAAATGCCAAACCGTGGAACAATAATGGAAGTGCGGTAGGATAAATGCCTTATATAGGCGAAGCAATGTACTTTTAGAAATAAGCTTGCGAAATCTAATCATCACATTAAATTGATTATTAACCTTTTTACAAATTGAGGTTATGTGATCGTCAAAGCTAAGCTCATTATCTATGGTCATGCCAAGCAAGTCTATCGAACGTTTGACCGGAAAAGAGAATTCATGGTCAGTCTTGCCCAGCACCATAGCTTGATGTTTTGTGGGATTTACAATCATACCGTTGTCATTATACCAATTATTCGCAATGCTAACATCGTTCTGTATGCGTCTATCTAGGGCAGCAGGATCCTTGTCAGAATCATATATCTGTTCATCGTCCGCGTATGCGTTCAATTTTGTAGTTTTAATATGATAGAACAAATCATTAATAAAGATATTAAAAAACGACCCAGTTCATTTGTGATTGTTTCAGTTTGATCATTTGCATTAAATGCGTAAACACAATGGGTCAAGCAGCTGTTCTTCAGTTCGTTAAAGCAAGGAACATCCGTCAGACAAGGCTTTAATCCTTCTAGCCTTCCCACAGCACCGGGAAAACATCTGATTGTATCGTCTGTAACTATGGTGAGAAAAGAATCAAACAGAGAAATTCTGCTCGGATACAAGCCGTATTCACCGAGGAAACAGGGTTTTCTTTCACGACCCAAAGCCGTAAACAGCATCCTAATGTTTTGATAGAATGTTTCAATAACTTTTTGTGCAATATCCTACTTACCTAAAGCGATATAAGCGGGGATTATTGTGGGTATAGTTGAGGTCTCATTCGCTATGGACAATGACAAATTATTATGAACCGAAAGCGCGGTTGTAGTTACCAGCTCTCTGCTCCGATGAAATGCATGATAACGAGGAACAATGTAGGTCGAGGAACCCAAAGGAATTCATATGAACTTCGGTTTCGGCATTTCAAAGACATCCGAAATAGGTAAGTATCGTATGAAGATCGTCAGAATTTTCCAGTATTCAGCTCAGCGGCAGCTACAGTCAAAGATTACTTCTCGGTTCTCCAGTTGATGCGAGGAACTACAAGTCTCCGGAATTATCAGTTAAGTGCATGTATTCTAAGTCATTTATCTTCAGGAGTAGACAGCTTGAAAGCCAAATCGCTACCCAATGAATTTATAATATCCAACCAGAAGTAATTTCGATGGTTCTCGAGTTAGCATATTAATTCAGTCTTATGAGCCTGACACAAAACAGTAAAGATAACATGGAAATGGCATCAGATAAAACTACGACAGTCAATCCTGCCTAATCATAGAAACAGCAATAATCTCGCCCACAAATTTCCCACCATTACCAGTAATGTCAACGATTGATGGCAGTTCAGAGAACCTTATTACACAGGGACCCCGATTCAGATCCATGACAGCTAAGGGACAAGAACATATCACCGAACTGGAACGTAAAAATACCTTAGCAAAGGATAAAGAATTTCGTACCAAGCTGTGTGCCTTTGAAACAATTATGCACACGTATCTTGATTCAGATAAAATAAAAAAGGAAATGTTGATATTGACAATCGAAGCCAATGGTGCTGTTCAAGCCTTTGATGAATGGATTGAGTTACTACAAGATATAGCTCAGATTCAACACGCTACAAATAAACAGAAATTCCTAACCGATACCTATCAGGCGACTCACCGGTGGCAAGCTTAATGACCGGTGGAAAGTTGACATTTACAGCAGCCATTGCAGACCAAAAGAAGAAGCTGGAACAGTTAACAATCCAATAAGAGCTTGAAGAAGTCACAGTGCAAGAGGCTGTATATCAAAGGGCAGTTCATGAAGAAAATGGCTTGGATGATTTCCAGCAGCCACCATTGCCCACTGAACGCCATAATATGATGTCTGCCTTTCCGAACAAGCACGCACCGGAAGCTGCTTCAACTTCCATAGCCCTCCTAGCGCCCTCCACCTTGACCGATGCAGTCCCAATCACATCCCTGACTAACGTCTGGTCAGAGATACAGCCACACCCAGAACAACGACGCCCAAATTCCCCACTGCCACAGGTACCTTTAACCACACCTAAACTGTAGGACCAGGACTCTCAAGTTGACATCGCAACCAAATGCAGCCAGGAAGAAGAAGTTCCTCCACTTTCATCAGTATCTTCAGCAAACCCGCAATTTGCCCCCTTTGTTCCAAGGAGCTCGTTTGGCAACCAGCCAGCCTTTGTTCCATCGTCACCGCCAGTGTATGTTCTTTCCCACAGCGCCTCCCACAGGCAATCCCAGATCCTTTCAGAGGTGATGAAAAGGACAAAATGAGATTTTTCCTCTGGGAAAATGCATTTGATGCACTTATTGATTCTGTACCGATTACACCTCAGCAAAAGTGACACCTTTTATACCAATACCTAGATGGCAAGGCTAAGAAAGTGGTGGAGCAATTACAGTATATGGGTCACAATCCAGAGATGGCATACTGTCATGCACGGAAGTTTCTCAAACAACGATTTGGCCATAGCGCGGTAGTCGGAGCCAACTTTGAGAAGAAGCTAGTGGCTTCGCCAAAAATCGTACTCAATGATGCAGCAGGGCTAGAGGGATTCAGTGACTTCCTTCATCAAGTAGATATCGCCAGTGAACACATAGAACGCCTAAGGTGTTTAATTTCCCATCTTAGATCCAACCGCTCGTTGAGAAGCTACCATACATACATACATACTCTTTATTTATACACGGAGTCTCATTCATCATGAAAATTTCAAAGATGCTCTTCCAGAGAGCCGTGTGTTTAGTTCTAAGTTAATGATAATGACAATAATAATATTGACAAGATTAATAATAATTAGGTAATAAAAAATAAGAATGTTCTATTTAAATATGTTGGCTTCTTAAATACTAAAAAATGATGCGGTAGAATTAAAAAAGAGGCTACAAATATTTAGAAAACTGTTTAATACTTGTAGACTCTTGTGCTACTTTAGGTAGACTGTTCCATAGAGATGCCCTCTGTATGAAAAACTCTTTTTTAGGGCTTCGGTGTTGGGTCTTGTAATGAAGAGACTATTCTGAGAACGGCGCAAACTATGCTGATGAATTGTGCTTGTTTTGGTAAATAAATCAGTTAGATATGGCGGAACTTGGTTATTCATGGTTTTGTACATAACGCTTCCCAATTGGCAGTGGCGTCGTTCTTCTAAGTCTTTCCAATTAAGCATGGCTAAGATGTCTTTTGATCTAACGTCATTATTAGAGCCTGTAATGATTCTAGAAGCTCTGTTTTGAAGTTTTTGAAGTTTCTGAGAAAGGCCTTTACCCAGACTTCCCCAGACAGTGCTACAATAATCACAATGTGAGACTATCAGTGAATTATAGATAGAAATTAAAAGATTATAAGGCACGAATGGCTTGAGTCTTCGTAAAATACCAAGTGCCTTGGCAATCTTTTTAGAAATGTTGTCAATATGAGTCTCCCATGTAAGAAACTCATCGACGTGAACACCGAGACATTTATAAGATTTAACTCTATTGATTTGACTGCCATTTGTGCTTACGTTCGGATCATCAGGTATTGGGGCAAGTTTGGCGCGCGTTCCAAGAAACATGCATTTAGTTTTAGTAGTATTTAGACTTAATTTATTGGCGATAAGCCATTCTTGCACACTAATTAGATCATTATTCATAGCAGAGAGAAACTCCTCCTGATTGCTAGAGGCAAAAGTAAAGTTGGTGTCGTCTGCATACATACGGACATTAGACATTAAATCGCAATTTGGCAAGTCGTTAATATAAAGCAAAAAAAGTAATGGACCTAGAATAGCCCCTTGAGGAATTCCACAACTGACTATGTTTGGGTCAGACAGAGTGCCATTTACTAGTGTCATTTGGATACGATCGGTAAGGTAGTTCGAGAACCAGGATAGGGTTTTAGATTTTACTCCGTAGAGCTTCATTTTCGATAGTAGGATAGAGTGGTCAATAGTATCGAAGGCCTTTTTTAGATCCAAAAATATGATAGCATTTGTAAGGCCATTATCAATATTTAGGAACCATTCATTTGTTAGGTCCAAGAGGGCAGTTACTGTGGAATGTAATGGTCTGAAGCCCGATTGGAACTTATTTAACAGATTGTTTTCAACTAAGTATGTGTAAAACTGATTAAAAACGCCTCTTTCTAGAATCTTAACGACAACTGAAAGAACCGAAATGGGTCTATAGTTGTTAGGGATGGCTTTGGGTCCCTCTTTATGTATGGGATAGACTTTGGCTTTTTTCCAGTCTGACGGTAGGATGCCTTGCCTGATAGATAAGTTGAAGATATGTGTTAAAGGCTCTGCTACGGTTGAGGCGCAATGTTTCAAAAGTTTGGCCGCGGGATGTCGTCTAGTCCACTAGCCTTATTAGTTGGTAGTTTTTGGATGAGATTATAAATATCGTTGATGTTAAATTCCTTAAGGTCAAACTCCGAATCTGTTCGTTCAATATACTGTTCAAAGTTTACATTAGAATTAGGAATTTCGGACGCCAGTTTGGGACCGACCTCTACGAAATGGTTGTTAAAAACATTGCTTATTTCTTTTGGGTTCAGAACTTCGGATTTATCTCCCATAACAGACATAGGCTGCCCAGTTGTTTAAATCGAAGTGGTCTGACAAGGTGATTAAACGGCTTCAAAGCCAAAATGGTAAATATGCCTTCCCCTCGTTTAAAAAACTTGTCGCACGTGTGAGCTACGAGGCCGATAGGATGAACATACCGCAAATTACACAAACAGAGACCAGTGCAAGAAATACATCAAAGTTTACCAGATCCCTTGGTCGTCCCACACGCCGACGGTTCCAGAACTCTTCAGCTACTACCTTAGCATTACCTTCCAGTGAACCCAACCAATCTCCTCCGCCAAAAACAGCTGAAGACCAACAAATAGACACTGGCACTGCACCAGCCGTCTTCTGTTTCTACCACAAGAAAAGCTCTCATGCTATGGATGAATGTGAAGTTGAGTTTCGATCAACGAAAGGAGTTACATATCGCCAAGAATGTAACCAAGACAAACTTGAGTGTAAAATACGTAAACGGAAACATGCCACCATCCTACACGATTCAGCAAAGCATGATGTAAATAATGACTCGCATGTAACCATAGCCTACAGAACAGGCGCTTTTCCGATACGAGCAGAGCGAGTTCTGCCTAAACAAGCGGAGCGAGTTCTGATACCGATCCGAGCGAAGCGAGCCGCGAGAAGAAATAAGCGCCTGCTGCCATCTTACGAAAATTTGAATTCTTCCTTTTTCCGCATGGTTTAACATGTTTATTTAACATGTCAATGCTTTGCAAATAGGACAATGCGGAAGCGCTAATTCCTGTCTGACTCGACTTCCACGGCAAACAGTTGGAAAATAAGGCTTTTACCGCCAAAATATCTCGCCTAGAAAGTACAAATGTAGACTATTCACTGCCTGCTTTGTTCTTCTAAATACTTTCCTGGATTAACGCTCAACCGCTCGATCACTTCTCTCTCCATTTCTGTCAGTTCGCAGGTGGAATGTGCGACATTTCGTGACACATGACAGCGACGACAGCTAATTGACCAATCAGTATTTCCCGTACAGAATCTGTACGGGAAATGAAAATGTATAAGGGATCGCTGCAGGCCCTCCTTCTTCTCTCTCGTGCCAGTCTTCTTTTTCCATTTTCACGCGGCCAAATCATTTTATCACTTCCTTTGTGTTGAAATAACACTGAGGGCCTGTTTCGCAGGCTAATATAACCAGTTCTGCCTGCACACAAGTCCGTGATCAAAGCCAGTCAGTACGTTCATGCGCCAGAATAGTCCTCCTTCAGGTTTTCCACCAAGACAGTCCCACAGTGCGAATTCCTACTTACACGGTGTTAGATGATCAGTCTACAGACGTTTTCGTCACAGACTCGCTTTTAGATTAATTACATGCAAAGGGCCAAATAGTCACGCTTGAAGTCAATACAGTTGTAAGCATAAAAAGTATTCGTATACTAACAAAGTAAATGATCTACGTATCCAGGATGTAGAAGGTCACCACCAGCCTATCAAGGTTCTTTACACTTACACAACAAGGCCAGATTCCTGCCAATCAGCAGGACGACATTGTAACACCAGACATAGCTAAACAATGGAGTCATCTAAGAGAAATCGCCCACCACATTCACCATCGCCCTGATATAGAAATCGGCATGTTAATTGGACTCAATGTTCCAACCGCCTTCCAGCCACTGCATATTATATACGGCAAAGAAGACGAACCTTGCGCAGAAGAATACAAATTTGGATGGACAATCATTGGACGTGTGTGCCTTGATGAAGAAAACAATTACCAAAATTGCGCCAGAGTCAATTGTGTAGCCGTGATGAGAGAAAACGCCCACGACATGCGTAACATGCCTGTTAGTAACAGCCACACGAACAGTACTCTTATTCCATCCACTACAGAATCTCCGAATAAGGATGTGACAACTCCAAGACAGATAAAAGAAATGATGCAGTTGGACTATAGTGAGTTACATCATAGTCGTAATATCCGCGGGACAGAACAAGTCGAGTCAACGGAATATCGACGCTTTAGCACCCTCCTCAACGAAGGTATCCACAAGAACGACAAAGGCAACTGGGAGATGCCACTCCCTTTTAAGACTGACGAAATTATCTTACCAGACAACCGTGATCAGTGTGTAAATAGACTACTCTGTTTAAAAAGGAAACTTATGAGGGACGACAAGGTGTGCAGAGCCTACATCGAGTTCATGCAGAAAATCTTCGATCGTGAACACGCTAAACGCGTACCAACAGAACAACTTCAAAGTATGGTACCACCCGCATTTCGACATGTACCATCCCAAGAAACTGGAGCAGATCCTAGTCGTTTTCAATTGTAGTGCAGTCTTTCACGACGACTCACTCAACAGACACCTCATGCAGGATCCTGATTGGATGAAAGCCTTGATCGGAGTCCTCTCCCGTTTCCGTAAAGAAGAAGTAGCCGCGACATCGAATAGATGTTCCATAGTTTCAGCGTTAACCCTGAGCACATATACTTCTTACGATTTCTATGGTTTGACAACAACGACTTGCAAGGACCTCTTGTGGAGTATCGGATGAATGTGCACCTTTTCGGAGCAATTTCCTCTCCCGGCGTCGCACACTTTGGCCTCGGAGAAACAGCTAAGGTTGGACGAGAAGAGTTTGGAGAAGAGCCGGCTGAATTCCTAAAGAAGGACAAGATCCGTCAGCTGAGATCAGATCAGGGCACCAATTTTGTAGGAGCAAAGAATGAGCTCACCGCCGCCTTGAAGGATCTGGACGACGACTCTATCAAGAACTTCCTGCTGACAAAGGATTGTGACTGGATAGAGTTTAACATGAACGTGCCGTCCGCCTCCCATAAGGGCGGGGTCTGGGAAAGTTTAATCCGTACTGTCCGCTCAGTTCATTCTGGTCTGTTAATTGACCATGGCACTGACCCAACTTGATTACGAAGCTCGAAGAACCCTTACCACAGAGGAAGAGAACATCGTTAACAGTCGCCCTCTTACCGTCGGAAATATTGCCGACCCTGACGCGCCAAAGCCAATCGCGCCAAACCATGTGTTGACTCTGAAACTTAATGTGGTGCTCCCACCGCCTGGTAATTTCTCTCCTCCCGACCTTTACACCAGGAAGTGGTGGCGTAGAGTACAATATTTAGCCGAACAGTTTTGGCAACGAAGAAAACGAGAATATTGCCAAATGCTGCAGTGTAAACGGCAGAAATGGAACAAGGTCCACCGTAACAGTGAAATGGAAGACGTATTGATTCGTGGAGAAAACACCTCCAGGCCAATGGCCACTTGCAAGAGTTACAAGTATCTACCCAAGTACCGATGGCCTCGTACGTAAGGTGCGGCTTCTTGTTCATAAAGGAGGAACACTAAGTTTCCTAGAGAGGCCAGTTCATAAACTAATCCTGATCATCGCACGAGACGAAAGGGATGAATCTAGCTTAGACATATGAGGAAGTAGACATCAAGTTTTCACAGTTTTCAGACCAGACTTTACTCAGTTGCCCATAGTTGCCGAGTTAAAGTGCCTATATAACCCTTCTTGATTTTTTTTAGCTATGAACCTATGTTTTGAATACTTCTGTTTTGATTTACAGAGAATACTCAATGTTCTACGCTTGTTTGAAATCGTGTAAATTTGACCTTTTCTGACCCATGACCACGTAACTGAGTAAAAGCCTAGGTCGATACCTGCGTAGACCTTATCTCATTGATGCATTATTCTCCATGGCGCTTTTCTATCACAATAACATCGATGCATAGAAAATATACACAGTTTGTGAGTTGTTAGTAAAGAAAAATGTCATTTTAGTCAACATGTTAAGTATTTCTTCAAATGATTGCAAAGACGAATTAATTATATGACGTCAAGATGACGTATATACAGGATTCGACCCAGGCATTTACTTACGCGGTCATGGGTCAGGAAAGGTAAAATTTACATGACTTCAAATAAGCGTAGAACATAAAGTATTCACTGTAAACCAAAATTTGATATTACAGTAAATACAGTTTCGCTTTTGTCGCCTCTCCCAGGGAATGCTGGTAATCCGATCCTACTGACGTCACTGATCGATTGTTCAAGGTTGACGTCAGTCATCTGTGCGAAATTACTTCCGCTCCATGTATCGTGCAGTGAACATCGAGCCATTTGTCGATAAATCTACTGTTGTGAAATAAATAATTTCACCCAAACATTGGCTAGCACCCCTCTTTTCCTGAAAAGGAAAAGATGTTGGTAGGAAAGAAAATCAAATTTGTTGAAACGGGACCCGGTTATTTCGAATTCAAATTATCACGTGACTTTAATTTTCTTAACCCCCGTGCGGGGTCTGAGTCCGAGTCCCTCTGCCCGCGCGGGGTTTAAGCCCGAGTTTAGGCTGGGTGTTTTTTTAATACACAGTGTTCACAGATTCGCTCGGGAGATACGGGATTCGGAAAGCTGTGTTCAAAAGGACATCATATAACGGTATGTGTATTAAGTTAGAACTGCTTGTGCATATAACAATGAATGCACTGCATATAATAACGAATGCACTATACTGCATATAATGATAAATGTACCGCATATAATGAAAACAGCACCACACATAACGTAGGTAGTAACCACATATCATGAAGAGAACACTCTGGAATAATTTACCTGAAATATTTATCTAGTAGTATACATAGTTTTATTGGTGGGATAAGCAAGTTATCATTAACGTCAGAGGCTTATAATAAATAATAATAAAACTAGTATACCTAACAGGCAGTAAATGCTGCTCCACTCAGTTAGGGACCATGAAGTCAAGAAAGATACTGCATCCATTTTCATATCAAAGAAGAAGAGCGAGTCTACTCCCACGACTGACCAAGTCTTCCCTGAAACACCGGCCACTCCTAAAGACTGCTAAATTCAGCTAATAATTTTTCTCTTTGGTTAATATTACTAAGAGGATTTCAAATGAAAGTGTATTTCATCTTCAATCTCATGTGGCCCGAGTGAAGCCCAGATGGGCTCTTGTTGTAATTAAAGTTTAGTTAAATAGTTTCACATACATTTTTGTAACGACCCCTTAAAGGTCATTAATGTCACGTGGGTAAATAAAGTTATGCTTATGCTGTACTAAAACATGACTGTGAACAACTATTACTGTAGGTACTTCGATTTCATTCTGGAGGTTTTGTTTTCGATTTAAAGCTAGTCAATTGTCTAATTTTGAGTGCAATTTGGGATAAAATTCTCTCAGCCAATCCGAATTGAGCATATGAAATGGTGCGTACTCGAGGTATATGATATGAGCTCTATCTTGATCTGAAATCAGGTGTGTAAAGGCTCAAGGGTGTTCCCTAAAATTTGAGAAAAGGATCGTCGCCGGGACCTCGAAACCGTAATAATCTTTCAGACGACAATATGTAATTTTCATACATTTGCTTTTTCTACTGCTGATCCCAAAGAACTGGATTTTTTTTCCTAAATGTATTTGTATACCCTAGTTCAGACTGAACAGCTCGAAAACCATCACCTATCCAGCGGCACATGACCTATATAGGGTGTACTACCCCGGGCATTCAAGGATACTGAAGCTACGAGTTCACAAGTGTGGGCGGGAGCTCCCAGCACAAATGTTCCTTATAAAGTAACCCCCTGGAGTTAGTCGCATTCCTCTCCTACGCCAAATCGTCGCTGCTTTAATCAGATTACTACACAAGAAAGTCAAAAAGGTCCTGGAATACCCAGATTGATAACACGCCGATCTTAGTATGCATTGGACCAGATTCGGTGCAATTCTCCTTCGTCTTGAATGCCTGTTAGTCCAATAATCGTTTCATGCATAGAAGTTACGAATCAGTTTATCTTTTTTTAGCCTGAAAGGCGAGAAAAATATAATTGACTGGAGAAATAATTCCCAGCCGTATTACACAATTTTAAGCGGTGACCTCAAAACCCTGACCCTATCCCCAGGGCTTATAACCGGGATTTTACGGTATGTTGAGGAAATTACATGAACGCGAGTGCTAGACGTGTATGGGCACTGAGTGATATTTTGAAAGTTCTGATAATTGCACGAGCCTTTAGACGAGTGCATTTGAGAACTTTCAAAATATCACTCAGCGGCCATAAATCAAGTATAACACGAGCAGTTCATGCCACGTTTGGTTTATAATATACTGAGCACTCTAAATCCAGATATTTTATTGAGTATATTGTATTATAATACTTTAACAGTCCCTTTTTAATTTTAATTCAGACTCGCGCGCCTTTCGATTCAACTGGTGTTGTTTAAAAAAAATCGATGAAAACTGGTTCGTGAATCGTGTGGATGGGGCCTGATAAGCCTTGTGAACAGTAATTTTATGCAACAATGTACTTGGCAAACAATGCTTCCTAATGATTTATGAAAACAATGCACCTATAGTCCATTCCCTATAGTCTATGCCTACAGTGTAATCCCTATAATCTAGTCCGTCTAGTGGCTGGTCCCTGTAATAGTACCTTAAGGCATTCTTGCATGATTGGGGCTCCCTCCTGGCTGAAAGCGCATCTTATTCAAATTAAAAGCAAATGATTGAGAGTAGAAGAATATAGTTACAAACTTTAAATGTTTGTAAGTTGCATACGGTTTCAATTTTCAAGTTGCGGTATGAAGCTTTTCTTTTATAGTGGTGAGCACTAAACTACAAAATAATATATTCAGCTAATCTTAAACTGTCAAAAATTTGGGAAGAGTGAACGGAATAATGTAGCCTCCTCCGCAGTCATCTCAAGTATCGGAAAAACCGCGGAAAAATCGTGAATTGTGTTACTTGTGACTCCGGTAGAGAAGAGTAGGACTCTGATCACTACGGAGTCAGTGGAACACGAAAGACGAAAAGAGATATTCTTGGTTTGCATGTGACGTCATCAAACTGGTCTTTGTTTATATTCTAGAGATCAATATAATAATATGAAAATGTCTACACAGAAAAATTCACGTCGATTTGGTGTTTTGTTCCAGAGTTAAACAATTTTGAATTTTACGACAGAACATACCTGCGTGTTTTCCGAAAGGCATAAAAATCCAAGTACTTGTGACAATTTCATTTTTTTAAGTTGATAAATCCTTAAAAGTTCTATCCAAAGAGTTTTGAAGTGAAACTCAATGATTTTGAAGGGCAATTAAGCTATATTAATTTGTATCCTAGGTTTAAGGCTTTGGTACACTGCACACTAAAGTTATATAAAATTGTCATATACGTTCATTGGCTCAAAGCTCCGTTAGGAAATATTCTAATGTTCCAAAAATGGGTTATCAGCCAGTGTATTTTTGTTAATTCTACAAGGCAATATATTTAATTTAATTTCATCAATGCAAGCCAATTTTGCGATAGAGTGTGACATGACATTGGTCACTGTTCCCCTAGCTTATTTTCTTTCCTCTTTCTGTATCCGACAACGTTATACAACGAACTTTGAGCCAGTCTTTCTTCTTTCTATTCAGATATTCGAACCTTTTAAATAAATGTTCCGGTATTACAGCATAAAATAGTTTAGTAAACGAGCAGCAGTGTTTTATCAGTTTTAGACCTGATAAAATACGTGCTGCGAATTTTTCTCCGAAAATTAGAGATGACTGCGGAGGAGTAAAACATGCAAGTTTGTATTTTTTGGAATTACCGTTTCTTACGCTAATTAAGACTCAATTAAGGCTGAGTGACAAATGAAGCTGTTTTAAATTATATATATGGGTTTGTATGAGATTTTTAACGAGTATTTGGTTGTACCGTTACGCCAGAAATACTGAAATAAAATCAATGAAAACTTACCTGAAGTCTTTATCTGTTCTTCATTGCCATTGGGCTCTGTATGCAATTTCAGCGAATTCTGTTGAAATTTTACCCATCGACCTCTGAAGTTTTCATTGATTTTATTTCAGTATTTCTGGCCTAACGGTACAACCAAATACTCGTTAAAAATCTCAAGAAACCCTTATGATTTAAAACACAAACAGAGCTTGGGTTTCCTGTGGACATACTACACTCGACCCTTGACCAAAAGGCAGACTCGTTACCAAGTTGATGAATGACATCTTTTTTTCCTATTTCTCCTCATCTAATGAATGTGAGCTGACACTAGTATTTGCGTATAGACGTATAGTAGCAAAGGCTGACTACAATTTCCGGCAAAATGTAAACAACTATTGCGTAAAAGTACTTGATTTAACTTTATAGATATGCTGGCTATTCTACTTTAATGCGTCTAAGCTGTTTATGTTAGGTAGATTATCAAGAATTATTGGTCTTATTTGGTCCTACCTTGCCAAATATTCTTTCTTTTTTCTTAGCTTACTGCGCACTTTTTTAAATTCAGTATACCGGGTGAGGGGGATGGTGTTAGAATCAATTATCTCTAAAGCTCCGACTTGACTGAATGTGATGTTTTGAAAGATCCATGACAGCATACATCGGTACTTTTCATGTTATTGCGTCCCGCGGGAATCAGTGGCCTTACAGTATGTTACTATGAATAATATTTGTTGGGTACTCGTGGTTGATAAAACATCCTCATATGCTATGCAGTTACTTCTGAGTCTTGTGAATGGTATATTTGGCCTTAAACAAGAGGTTCAGTACAGCTGTATATGTTGAAATAAATGTCTGCCGGTCTTGGCTAGCCTCCTCCGCGGGCATCTCTAATTTTTGAAGAAATCAGATTATGGCAGATGAAGAAATGAAGCCTTGATCCGCATGTTGACTTTTGCGCCTATCCTTTTCACTTAAATTGCATACGAGTCCACAGCTTATCATTAAAATTGATAGTACATCAAGTAAATAGTTGAATAGTAATAAATGTCTTGATTTGAGAGTTGCGTCTATGAGTTATAAAGATTTATATTTCGAATATGCTAATGAATATGCTAATGAATATGCTAATGAATATGCTAATGAATATGCTAATGAATATGCTAATGAATATGCTAATGAATATGCTAATGAATATGCTAATGAATATGCTAATGAATATGCTAATGAATATGCTAATGAATATGCTAATGAGGTGACGTCACAGGGAATTTTCTGCCATTTCTTTCTCCTTGTGAATGAAACAACTTTCTGATTTAGACAAAATATTTTATATCTGATATAACAAACATCAAATATAACATTGATGTTCATAGAATGTCATTGAACTCTACCAGCACGTTTCAAGGGTATAATAATAAATGACACAACACTTAAATCAAAATAATATTTTACTATGCCGAATGAAAACATTTATGCATTTCCTTATACCAACCCAACCGGCACAGTGCAAGAAAAAAGTGGTTGGAAAGCTGAAGAAACACGAACTCGAACGTACCTCAATTGTGAAGGTGACCGGCCACCGGAAATGTTCAACTTTATCAGCTTAAAAAAAAGGAAATTCACACAAGTACATGTACTTGGATTTTTATGCCTTTCGGAATACACGCAGGGATGTTCTGTCGTAAAATTCAAAATTGTTTAACTCTGGAACAAAACACCAAATCGACGTGAAATTTTCTGTGTAGACATTTTTATATTATTGATCTCTAGAATATATACAAAGGCCAGTTTTGTAGGACTTGTGAATTAGATTTTTGATCTTTGATGACGTCACATGCAAACCGTAGTCATTTTAATAGGATTTTTATCCAAAGCAATTACTATCTGAGGGTTCGCACGTTTGTCTAGTCGATGATTTATATTATTTCACAACGTGTATTGAAGTGCCCGACTCAAGAACAGATGCAATGCAACACGTAATTTAAAATGGCTTAATTCTTCTTCCAATGGATAAAAAAGTTGCATAGTAAAAGAAAAGTTTAGTACTTGGAACTTGGATAAGTATCATAAAGAAAAATCAAGTAAATGAGAGTTGGTTCAACTCGGTGAATATTTATTGTAGAACTTGTTACGGAATTACTGCTTTTCTCACGTGTACGTCTGCGGATTTTCATATCTGATCTATATATTAGATTATTAAATACAAGCTGGCTATTATTAAGCGCCACTTATTACACCAAGGAATTCCCTGTAGCCTCCTTACAAAGTACATATGAGCCCACGCAACGCAGGATAAACTAAAAATTACGATGCCGGATTTCCTACTAGACGACACTCGAGGTATAGATAAACAATTTTAAATGCAAGGCTAATATTACGGCGTATTTCTTATCCACATTAAAATCGTTTCTACATAAAGTAAATAGTTGAATAGTGTTACGATGAAAAGCCGAATTTAGATGTTGCTGTATTTTAGTACATAATCATAAAATTGGTGTAATAACAATCTTCATCGTTTAGCGCAAACAAACGGAGCATAAAGCTTAGTACCCAACAGAACCAAAAACGGAGCTAATTATGACAAAAGATCAAAGGAATTACTTCACGAATTAAATAGCCAGTTCGCGGTTAATTCCGACATTTTGAAAGGGGTGCAAACATGGCGCGAAATGCAGTGTTTGTATGGGAATCCGATGCCAAATCGAATTTCTGAAATATTCTTCAGATACAAAACTTAAGATACCAGGTAAAAGATTAACTGATCGAAATTTGAGGGATATAGCTGTGCTGAGAAGCGTCAATCGTGTTTTCAATTTTCCATACATTTGTCTGTAAAAACGAGTCAAAGTTACAGACAATATGTCATTTATTTCAATATAGCGATACTTACTGCCACGTCATTCATTGCAATTAATGTACCAACCAGAGATCAATGGTTCCTGACACAAAGCGGTCTTTTTAAATCTTGGTTGGACATTAGCATAACGATTGTAATGTTTATCAACACGAAGTATCGATATACATGTATAATATATGTAATGGTAGTGGACTTATCATTTATTTCAATCTCTAAGATATGTAAGGTTATTCAATATATACGGTATGTAACGAAATCCCGGTGGGGGGTTCTTCAAGGTAAAAAGGGTAGGGGTGACCGTCGAAAAATACCCTAAAAAATACCAAACCGTGAAAAAATCCCACCCTAAAATGTACCTCATGGTCTAAAAATCACCCTGAAAATGGATTTCGCTTGGACAACCCCTAAAAAATACTATTGTGTTTAATACATTCAAGATGCCCTACCGCCCTTTCGGTTCTGATTACCGAATCTGTAGGCAATTTTATTCAACAGTATATCTAAACTTTAGATATAAATTAATTAAACAAGGTTAAAAAGTGAGGTTTCAAGCTCTGCTGAAGCCCATTCAGAAAGGCGGGGTCAGTCTGCCGGAAAGAACTGATACAAATATATAGTTAAGATAAAGAACCCATCCGTTTGAGTTTAGAGTTGGCGAAAAAAGTTCAAAATTCAGGAAACGTCTATCATAATCACGACCCTTGCATAGAATTTCTCCCGCTTTTGTAGGCATATATCAGTGAGCTTTCATATTTCAATTTTAAAGAAGCGCTCACATTTGGCACTCCGGAAAGCATCCTGGTTTAATATGTCGTTTTGAATACTTCCGGTCTGGACACTCCAGCCGCGCTACGATCAACATTAGGCTTCCGGTTCTCTTCCAAAAACACCAGGGATCCTTTTAATATCTGAATAATCACCAATGACTGTAATAGACTGTTAACTAAATCTTAAACGGGTTGAGGCAAAAGTAATATTCCTACAATGTGAACAGTAATTGAACAGTCTTCAACATTAAAATTTACCCGGCCGCGAAATCACCTCACCATTAGTTTCTTTTCTGAACTGAAAAATGTTTAATATTTGGATATATTTGGGAATCTTGACTTGGTAACAGATCTTTCAGTTATATTAATTACTCCTGGTTTCCCTGAGTTCATGTGAGTTGATCGACGCGTAGTTTGTGCCTTGCTACTGTCTGCACCGCTGTCTACTCTATAATCCCCTTCAGTATCACTCCCTCAGAGGACCGAAATAGTTTTTTAAAATTTTACCTGAAATGTCTGATCATGATATCCAGTTAATCTTCGAGCCAAATAAACATGTCCTAGAAATATAGTCTCGCAGTGTATGGGGCGCCAAGTGTAAAAAAAATATTTAGCTGTATTTGTACTGTTTTTTTGTGCTATTTAGTAAATCACAATTTAAGTTGCTTTGCAATTTATATATCGCAGATAGTGAGCTATGTCATTTATAAATCCCAAGTGAAGTAACTGTCATTTATAAATCGCAAGCAACGTAACTGTCATTTATAAATCGCAAGCAACGTAACTTTGTCATTTATAAATCGCAAGCAACATAACTTTGTCATTTATAAATCGCAAGCAACGTAACTTTGTCATTTATAAATCACAAGCAGCGTAACTGTCATTTATAAATCGCAAATGTGCGATATGTAAATCGCAAATGTGCGATATGTAAATCGCAAATGTGCGATATGTAAATCGCAAATGTGCGATATGTAAATCGCAAATGTGCGATATGTAAATCGCAAATGTGCGATATGTAAATCGCAAATGTGCGATATAATGTGATTGCGGGCTCAGCCTGATCAGCGGTATTGCGAAATAAATTTTGGCGGGAAGTTTTGCTTGATCAATATGGCGGACAGAAAAGCTCTTGTAAGACGGATTTCTACAGCAGTTTCCCGAGCCATTAGTGAGGCATTAGCCGTTCCAGAACAGAAGCGGAACGAGCAGGTAAGAAAATATTTCTATTTCATCCAAGTTATTGTGGCAATTCTCAGTTTGTTGGCCTCTTGATCGCCACGTTTATGTACGTGATATTAAAATTGCAGTGATATGTGATACGATCTGTTCCTGACCCAAAAGCAAAACTGCTTCTTTTTTTTAATTTTTCGGCTCACGTACTTGACTGGGCTAGGATTCAAGTTGTTTATAATTGCCTGTTATATGTCTCTTTCTGTGTAGAATGTTTCTATTCAGTCGGGAAACTCAGTGGTGAGAGGTGACCTGCCAAAGTTTACAGTAAACTCATAGTGGTGGTTTTCATCGCCATGATCGCAAAATTGGTTTGCATTGATAAAATAAAATATAGTATTTTGTTCCTCGTAATCGTAGATCTATCAAAAATACACTTAGAATCCAAATTTTGGAACGTTAAATTATTTTCTGACGGAGCAATGGGCATGATTTCACTGTATTGCTCATAAATCTAATAAAATGTTTCCAAAACCTTCGCTTTCCCTTGTAGTAATAACATTTAATGTCTGGTGATTCCTGGGTAGTATATATAGCCTTGATTCAGGAATCAGGGAGGTTTTTGATTTCTTTATCTTTTGGTTTTATCTACGTGAAATTTTCTGTGTGGAACAGCTTTGTACATGTAGCAGACTTATAGATTTTTGATGTCGTCACATGCAACCCGAAGAATTGTTAACTGAATATAGAATAATAATAATAATGATAACAATAACAGACTGTAACACTAACAGGTAATTTGACAATTTCAATCCTAGTTTTGGGTAAACAGATCGTATCACGTATCACTGCAATTTTAAAGTCACGTACATAAACATGACGATCAAGAGGCAAACAAACTGAGAATTGCCAAAATAAATTGGATGAAATAGAAATATTTTGTTACCTGCTCGTTCTGCCACTGCTCTGGAACGGCTAATGCCTCACTGATGAGTGATGGTTCGGGAAACTGCTGTAGAAATTCGGCTTGCAAGAGCTTCTCTGTCCGCCATATTGATCAAGCGAAACTTCCGGCCAAAGCCATGCGCCTTCTTTCTTTCGCAATACCGCGATGTGATATACCGCGATTATGGATGAATTTAGCTTGCTATGAAGTGCTTATGGACAAAATGGCTTGGTGTTGGGCAAGTTTAGTTGTTGGGAGACAGAAAGTGAGGTTAGTGCAAACATGAAACTCTAAATGTTATGTGAAATATGCATTTTTGAGAAAGAATTTAGAATCTGAGGAGAAATATTTTTTTTGTAAGTGCCATTTGAGCTACTTTTTCTGAAATGAAATAATGTTAACTGAAGTTAACGTATGCAAAGAAAGGAGGATTTAGATGAAATTATTCAATTTTAATATGCCTAAATGCAGTTCAGTAGGATCATTTGTCTATACATTATGTCGTGTGGCAATCTCAGGGCCTTGCTCTTTGAACTTAGCAAGACTGAATTCCTCAAAGCAAGCCAGTGAACCAGTAAAATACGTCAAATGACGTGTACCGGCGTTAAAGGGTTAATCATCATAATAAATCATCTAGCGATTGATGTTGAACATTTCCGGTGGCTGATCACCTCGTTTCTTTAGCTTTCCAACAACTTTTTTCTTGCACTGTGCCGGTTGGTAATTAGATTATTGCAGCTTTGTGCCCATGATAATGGTATTAAACATTTTGCCGATGTTATTTACTCCAAATGCATGGGCCTTGATTGGATAGATTTTTCTCCCTTTGTTTTACAACCAATCACATCTGAGATATACTTTGGCACAAGGTCTAGCATAAATGTAGCTGCTGTCAGCAAATCAGATTTGAGCATCGTTGCATGTATATTAGCTTATTGCATTTATTGTCCTTCTGATGTTAAACAATTATTCAATAAGGCGCATCGTGATATATACAGATTATTACATGTTAATAAATAATAATAATAAATTTATATAGCGCCATATCCACTAACTGCACTATGGCGCTTTACATTACTACATTAAAAAATAAAATGAATATTTACAAAAAAGCTTTCCCAAAAAGGTAAGTCTTCAAACTTTTCTTAAAAATTATAATTGACATGTCAGGCCTTCTCATATCGATGGGCAGAGCATTCCACAGGCGCGGGGCAGCTACCGCGAAAGCTCTGTCACCATAGGTCCTTTGATTGGACCTGGAAACTGCAAGTAAAGAGCTATGAGAAGACCTGAGATTACGGTTAGGGATGTATTTCTTTAATAAATCACTGATATAAATAGGAGCTAGGTTATTTAGAGACTTAAAAACTAATAACAAAATCTTAAAAACAATACGGTGCTCCACAGGTAGCCAGTGGAGCTCATAAAGTAAAGGCGAAACATGGTCAAATTTTGATAGGCGTTTAACAAGACGAGCAGCGCAGTTCTGTACGGACTGCAACCTCTGGATCTGATATTTAGGCAGTCCGTACAAAAGGGCGTTCCCGTTGTCTAACCTACACGTTATGAAAGCATGTATGAGTGCTATTGTAGACTCTTCAGATAGATAACTTCTAATTTTAGATATTCTCCTAAGATGGTAAAAAGCTGATTTACATATAGCACTAATGTGCTTCTCAAAAGTTAAACCATTGTCAAAAACTACACCCAGATTACGAGCAGACGCCGATGACTGTACTACGGAACTACTAATTGTAAGCGAGTTCAGAAGTGGACGAGGCCGATAACGAGAACTAATAACTAGCAACTCCGATTTGTCGCTGTTAAGCTTAAGCTTATTACTACACATCCATTTGTCTATTTCATTAGCACAGGCTTCAATTTGAGAAATTACTGATGCCTCCACTTCGCCACCTTGGGAATCGAAAGACAAGTACAACTGAGTATCATCGGCATAAAAGTGAAAACCCATCTTGTGCCTTCTCACGATATCCCCAAGTGGCGAAGTGTAGAGCAGATAGAGCAGTTAAGAGTTTGATATCGTTTTTATTCACGAGTTTTTAATGCCATAGTCTTGACATTTTTAGATAGATAGATAGATAGATAGAAACTTTATTTAGACACGGTAGTTTTAACAGTAACTAAGACTGGTTTACATAAAAGCCGTGTGTAAAAATCTATACATCAACATTAAATTATATTACATTCCATTAAAATCTGCTAAAAACGCCAGAGTCAGTTCTTTTAGCGTTCGTGTACGATATATCAAACTATAGTAATTGTAATTGTAAGAGAGTAAATTATAAGGCGTCAAAGAAGCAGGGAGGTAGACCATTTAGCTTAGTTTTAAATGTATTTAACGATTTGCTAGTCCTCAGGTCTTCTGTTAAATTATTCCAAATATGTGCTCCTCTGTAGCCGAATCGCTTTTTACCATAATTCGTTTTGGGGAGGGACAATTGGAATTTTGATGATGAACCTCTTGTGTTATATGGTGTATGAACTCTATTAAATTTGTGTATTAAATACCCAGGCGCTTGGTTATTATAGATCTTAAACATTTCTATTGCTAAAAGTTTGCGCCTGCGTATTATTAATCTGTCCCAACCCAGTTCGTAAAGTATTGGGCCAGAGCTAGAATCGAAACTAGACTGTGTTATTATTCTAGCAGCCCTATTTTGGAGTTTTTGGAGTTTATTTGCGAGTTCAGTACCCAGGCTCTCCCAAACTATGCTGCAATAATCAAATTTATAGGTTGTATAAATGAGTGGTACCTAGTCTTGAGGGAGGACATGGGCACGTAGGGCCGTACGCGCTTGAGAGCTCCAATAGAAGATGATAATTGCTTAGAGATCTTCTCAATGTGTTTTGACCATGTCAATGTTTCATCTATGTGCACCCCCTAGGACACGGTCGATATCAGTCGACACAATAAAGGCTCATCTCAAACCCTTGTTCACACACGCCCAGTATGAATTCTTTTAAGCAAGCATCTAATTGTTGTGGCGATAATTCTTCAGGTTCCTTGTTGTTTTTTGGATTAAAAAGTCTTGAATAACGCCAAGTCTTGGTTAGTCTTTCTGGCGGTGTTTTTGTTTTCATTTTGTTGAAGAAACCGTGTAATTTCTTCTTCAGAAACGACTACAAACATTGAAATAGTTGAAACCGCCATTTCTTTCAGAAAACAGTCGTCATATTGCTTTTTTGAAATGCATTACAAACCCATGAAATGACGTCATTTAGGGGACGTTATGCTAATGAGTTGAAAATGAATTGAGTAATAATATTGAATTTCTTCATTTATACAGTTGTTTTTTAGGTGTCATATTTTCATAAGTGGAGCTGACATAAAATCAGGAAAAGGAACTAGAATTAAATTAAATTAAATGACTTAAATGGCGTCATTGAAATTTGATTCCTTTATAACTAAACGAAAATGAAAATTATTATTTTCCTATGTCAATCATTTTGTTTTCCAGTTTGACTTTAGCACTTTAATCATTCTTTTTATTTTTCCTGTCCGGTATCCACTGAGATTGGCTGGTAACCCGTCCTGGTTTTCCTCATCCGGGCCGACTCGCTAATCCCAATGTTTTTCAATATCAACGTTTATGACGAGATTCTTACGTCAACCTTAACCTCTGGCAAAGATTTACTTACTCCATACGGACCTTTCGGCCGGTAAATAACATACATATATATCCAGCCTGCGAAAGCAGCCGCGTGTTTGTGCTCGCTCCGACACTGATTCCCCCAAAGAAACGTCTGCGGGACGATCGCGAAATTTTTTGACCTGAATTCGGGCAGTAAATGTGATTGGTCAATCACCGATCCTTTTGTCTTATGTGCATAAATTAAAATGTTCCACAAACTTCGAGTGCAAAGCGAGAGTAGGGAAAGCCGGGAGGGAAATATTGTCTTTGGATGTTTTTAAACGTTGTGTCGAAGAGCTGTGCCCTGATTTTGGCTTCGAGATTTGGAGTCACTTGCCAAAAGTCAGGTCAATTCCTTATACAACTATTACTGTGATGGTTAAGATGTATTTTGTGTTTAGCGCTAAGACTTGAATGCAACTTGTACTCATTCAGTTTGCTGTACCGCCACGCGATTCAAGGCTAACTTCTCTTTCCTATTAGAGAAGAGACGTATTAGTGCATCACAGTAGGGCAATGGATTATTCTTGCTACACCCTGTTTTGTATCATGGCCGTGTCCGTCTGAAATTTAAGATTAGTGTGTTTGACTAATGTATCAGTCAATTCCAAACCCGTGCATACCCCCCCCCCCCCCCCCCCCGCCGGCCACCCCCGGGCATTTGATCAGAGCTTGCTACCGAGGGTGGAGAATTTGACGAGTATCTAAGCCCTCAGGGGCGGGCATTTGACAAACAGTGGGGGTGGGGGTGGGGCATTTGATCGGTGTTCAAAAATTCATTCTTTCTGTCTACAAATTCGCATCGGTCGCGTCGAAATGGCGAACGTACGTGTCTTATAGGAATTCCAGGATAATGATTGCGCATTTGTAGAGGCTTGATAATCGATATCAATCGTTAATTCATATCGATTGTATCGATCAATCGATAACAATCGATACTCACAACTTTTTCAGCAATTAACATTATCGATTGTATCGATTGGTAACGATTAATATCGATTGGGAGCTGTGAAAGATGTTTCCATCCGCCAGAAGGACGCAATCCCAAAATGCACTGCACTAAAATACTTCATTGAGAGCAGGAACTGGTGTCTAATGAAGTAACGCCTGCTAATCAAATAGTATCCGGTTCGTGTTCGTTCTATCGTATTCGTCCAGAACGCAAACTTGTCTCCGGGGCTACCAGTCACCTTGCATTCTGGCTCATCTTTAATCCCTGAGTAATCTTTTTTTCCTCAGTTTTTATCCATTACGATATATTACTGAAACAACCTGATTATGTGCGTGAGGTCATCCGCGTTCATATGCAGGACCGCGAAGTACGGACGACCATCTGATAATCAGGCTAACAGGATCGAATAAATATTTCATAACGTAAATTATTTTCTTTATCATTGAGACTTTATTATTTTGATCTTGTACAACACAAAATATTTTACCCTCATATTTGTCCATCTTTCATGCATTCCTGTAATGTAAATGCAACTAAGCGAAAAACGATAATAATCGATATAAATCGATAACACTCGATACACGAAATAAAAAAATCGATAATTATCGATTACTCACAACTTTTTTCGCTATCGATTGTTATCGATTTCCGATACAATTAGCTAATTTATTTCGATTGGTATCGATTGGTATCGATTGATATCGATTATCGAATTTATCGATTGAACACGCCAGGTGGTATAAGAAATTAACCCGACTCGGTTGGCGATGAACAGACTCAAAGCTAAAAGCAGGGCACAGCTCTTTGACACAACGTTTAAATACATCCAAATAGTGTATACATTAGTAATGAACCCGGAGTCATATGTAGGTTTTACTAGTTCTATTTTAATCAGCCAGTATAAGCCGATCATGTTCGTGCTTCTCTGACTCCGAGGATGTCTATACTAATAGTCCGGGATAGATTACATAGTCTAGTCTGTCACACTGGATGTCACCTAAGACAGTATCTCGTTACCTCTTTCCCTAACAAAACAAGACAACTCAGTAATATTAGCCTCCACCGCAGGCAACTCCTAATTAATTTTTTTTTTAAACGAGGACAAAAGTGTGAAACCTGGCTACCTGTGGTATAAGAGGGACGAGCAAGGGTCTGACTCGCGGCTCGATCTAAAACATGTAAGAGTTACCTGCGGATGAGGCTACAGTAATATAGGCAATCCGTAATATATACAGCCGGTACTGTTCCCGATGATACTACCGCAGTGTATCACATCATGTTGTAAATATTATAGTCGCTCTGCCAGGTTGGTGCCTGGTGGAAGCGTCTAGCCGCGAAGACCAGTGCAAGGAACTGACTCGGCTGCTATTGGCTCATCATGAGACATGATACTGAGTTATGGGAGCTGGCTGCTTGGAGCGGTTCTCTGCAGATGCAGGCGCTGCCTCAAACTCGTCAGCTAACTCAGGGATGGGCAGCTCATTTGCTAGTAGAAGCTGTTTGCGGTTGCGCCCGTATTCCATGTCGCCAACCTTGACAACATAGCTCCTGGAGTCTACTTGATCAGTGCAGATGCCAGTACTCCATCGGGCCTGGCCTGGCAGCTTCATCCGCACGGTCTCACCAGGAGTAATAGGTTTCAGTGGTTTTGCGTGCCTATTGTAGTAATATTGCTGGCGCTGCTTCACACCGATGATTGCCCGAGCCTCTTCTTCAGGCCGCAAGAGAGTTAATGGGAAGGAGTGTCTTGCACCGACGTCCCATACGCTGCTGAGCCATGCTAGTGCCTACCCCTTCTGTTGTTGCATTGCGCTAGTCTAGCAGTGCCAAAAACTCTGACTGGCCAGATTCTCTGAACTTCTTGAACAGTCGTTTCACCGTTTTCACAGCATTCTCAGCCTTTCCGTCGGACTGTGGGTGATGCGGCGATGACGTGGCATGGTCAAATCCCTAAGTTCTTGCGAACACAGAGAATTCCGCGGACGCAAATTGGGGACCATTGTCCGTCACTAGCATGTCAGGGATGCCGTGTCTGGCAAACACTGCTTTCAGCTCCTTGATGATGCTCTGCGGGCAACCTCGATAAAGTTGGTGTAGTCATCGACGATAACTAACAGCGTACGGCCGTTCAGCTCACAGAGGTGTGTCCGACTTTTGACCAATGTCTGGCCACTACCTCGTGATATAAGATTGGTTCTCTCCCTTGCATGCTGTAATGTGCTAGATAGACATCACACTTGGAGATATACTCCTTCAAATCCGATGTCATCTGGAGCCAATAGAGGTGTCACGTGCTCGCCGAACGCATGCCTCGATACAGATATGGGATGCGTGGATTACTGCCATGAGCTCCTTGCGGAGGGAGGCTGGCACGACCAGCTGCCTCTTGAACACCAGCTCACCCTGGAGTGTCAGCTCGTCGCGTACATGTCGTAGTATGGACAGAGATATTTAGAAAGATCTGATATGTTCTCAGGCCACCCTTGTATAGCTAAGCGCAGTTTTTGAAACACAGGATCATCTGTCGATGCATGCTTAATTTTATGCCACCGCGCATCTCTGACCGTGAGTGAAATCATGTGGTCAACTTCTTCCAGTTCTTGTATGAACTCATACACATTGACTATTGTAGGTATGCTCTGGCCAGAGTGTCAGCCAGGAACATCTCTTTTCCTTTGTTGTATTTTAATTCTAGGTTGTACTTCTGAAGTCTCAGGTGCATTCTTTGCAGGCATATCGACTCTAGGGGCTTGTGGTCGGTTTCCACATTAATCAGGTCTCGTATATAGACGTATGTCTTGAATCTTTCGCATACAAAGACGATAGCTAGAAGCTCCTTTTCTATCTCTGTTGACGTCAGCGTTCGGGAGGCGTAGGCAACTTGCTGGCCATGCTGTAGAAGAGCAGCTCCTAGCCCAAACTGTGATGCATCACATTGGAGGGTCACTTTCTCCTCAGTCGAGGTTGTAGTACGGGTGATCGCGTCCTTCAGCTTGTTAAGGGCTGTTATTTGTGCTTCTTCCCAGGTCCACGTCCTCCTGTGTTGGCTCTCGTAGTAGTTTTGTAAGGTCCGACAGATGAGGCAGGAACTTGCTTAGATACTGTGCCAGCCCCAGTAGTCGCTGTACTCCCGCATTGTCAGTAGGGGACGGCATTTCGTGTATTGTCCTGACTTTGTCTGGCACGCGACACAGCCAGCAAATCTCGAGCCTGATGCGGTATTGGCCATCCAGCTGTCCGACCTTCTCTGCAAAGATCCTGGAAAACGTTTCCACGAGGCTTTCTTTTGACATACCAGCATGCCTAGTGTCGCCTATTGTACCTCTACGGCATATATCGGAGCGTTGCCTCAGTTGCGGCTTGTTGATTGCGTCGTTGTCGGTGTGTATGATTATGTTCATGCGGACACAAGCCTTTCTGCCTTCTGCCCTTCTGCCATGCTGTCAACGAGCTTGCAATCTAATAGGCACTTAAACTTGTCACGCCGCGCTCGTATAACAACTTGACCAACGACCAGAAGTTTCAATCCTCCATAGGCTGTAATCGCCGTAATTACTTGCTCAACGTGCTTTAATTAAATCGTAGTCTCGGAGGTTCAAAGGTTCGTTTATTTTCTCGTACAGATGGACCGAGATGACATTGCACTACGCTCCTGTATCGGGGTCGGTTTCATCGGCTACGGCTCGTACTGCCTGAGCTGTGATCGTTCGCTTTTTTCCTCCGCGGCAAAAAACAGCAAAATGGTTCAGCTTACCACAGTCATTGCAGGTTTTGCCTTGAGCTGGACACCTGTCTGATTCTTGCATTCTGCCACAGTTGTCACATGCCTTTGTCCTGTCTCTGGCGCGTTGTTTGTGATATCTTTTCCCCATATTCTCTGCACTCACTGTCTCTCCCATGATGTGTCCAACAACCTTCACATATCAAAATCATTGCACATGCACAGAAGAGGACATTTGGTATTGGTCATCGTTTTGAAGTCAATGCGATTTTATTTGAGAGAGATAACACCTTCAGTCGCATTACAAGTTTATAATATGGCTTACCTGTTGATACCAGAACTAAACGAAGGAGAATTCTCTGCTTTCGTTTTGACCGCTCCAAAATCTCTCCTACTGCAGCTCCCGCCATTACAAAGGTCACACAAGAAAAAAATAGCACGAAATGGAACTATAACAGCGATTTGTTGCACTCTAAACTCGGGAAACCTTGATGTTCTATACATCAAGACACTATAAATTTATTCTCCTATCTGAATTCAGCGGTAGAAAGTCAGTTCAGACATGCGTATTCAAGCTAAATCCGGTTTTCGTCTGCTTTGTCGTCCATAAACGAGTAACGCCTTGTAAAAATGCACTTCACTCGCGAAAGCAAATTCAAATTTCTTCATTCGAAATCTTAATATAATCACTCCAAACAGCTCCTAATTGCAGATTAGATGTTACTTAACTTTGATTTAAAGGTAGAAATGTTTCATAAATCGTTTTATTTGTTTTAGAAGGCAAAATAGCTTCCAAAACCATGTATTTTCTAGTGATTTGACTGGGCCGCCGTGATACCGGAAGTGAGTCACCGGATATCGATATGTAGGCTTTTGTACGCAATGACTTTGATATGGTGAGCGATTGTACTTTCCGATGCTCTACAGACTTCATCTGTTTTGTTTAGTGTGAGTTTCGACTCTCTAAGCAGTCTCTCTCTCACTTTATTGTCACGAATGCCAAACACCAGTCGGTTATAATATACCCTAGCTCTAATTTCAAGTTGTTGGTGTGTTTATTTGTCACACTTAGCACTACAGCTTACCACTTTATATTACGTTGTTTATTTGTCAGTATATATATACGCTTTGTATGGGGACTATTATAAACAGGGAAACACTGATTACGAATTTTACCACTATATTAATAACGATTTGGGCTTTAGTTTTTCCTTTTCTGATCCTCTCCAGAGATCGGTAAAGGAAAAAAGCCCAAATCGCTTATAAACGACAAGGACAACAGATATAACAAAGGTATGTTTATTTCATGTTATTTCATTACTGTTTAGCAAACATATCTCAGAAATGTGTAACAAAGTCAACTAACAAATAGCTGTACTTTCAAGATTCCTGACGTACGATGTAAACTATACTTTGGAGAAAAACTCATTTGTTTTGGAGATCTTGTCTTGAGTGTTTCTTTGATTTTCACGATTTTTGAGGTGCTGAAAACCCTTCCCATTCACACTTGAAATCAAAAGCAAACACAAAATCACCACTCAGTCGTTACAATACCTTGTTTAATCATACCAACCACCAGGTTTGTTTGCACAAAACACACCAAACGACTGTAAACCACGCCATGTTTACGCTGCATTTCACTCAACCACGTTTTCCTGCTCCCATCTCCAATTGCATGCTGGGTAATGGACAAAACCTCTACAAGGGTACCCACTCTGGGACTCCTGTAGGTTTTTTTTAAATAAGTCTTCTACCCCTACAACCAAGAGCGGTGATTTAACACAAGCCGTTGCTTTAAAGTAACAAAAACACATCCTAATAGGTTTAGCAGGGGAAAAGATCACCAACTGCAGAATTTCAAGGATTTCATTGAAGAATTTCTTCATGTGTCTCAAAGCACAATCACAACAGAAAAACTCTATGAAATTCCCTCACAAATCCTACTAAAAGCAAGCTAAGTACTTTTCAGCCGTCCTCAGACTTAATGATGTCCTCTAGCTCTCTTACAGTGGCCTTTTGGTCCAAAATTAGAGCACATTTCATTGGAAACTCTACAGAAGTTGCAATACCTACCGTCAACGAGTACGTAGGATTCTCCCGAATGGCATTGTGGGGAAAGTTTGAGCCCTCGGCATAAAATGGTCAGCAGTAATTAACTACCCCGGGCTAGACAAACTTGAACTGAGGGGGGAGGGTTGAGTTAGCACTCTGGATTTCACCAATTGAGCCCAAACACACCCAGTAGTGAAAGGGTTAATCTGAACGATTTTAAGAATGCTATCCGTACTATGTCTTTTGATGATACTTGTTGTACATTTTGTCCTGAAATATCCAAATAACTTTTATTATTACTATCTTTATATCTTTATTGATACTTACATGTAAGTGTATTTTTTTATATAGTTGTTTGTCACTTGTTAATTTATTTCAATTACCTTCGGAGATATTAGCATCGAAGATTCGAAGTTAAATAAAGTTTATGTATATATGTGTATTTCATTTGATTTTAACCTATCAATAGTGGTAAAATTCGTGATTTCCCCCGTTTATAGGATAGTTCCCATAAAAGGTAAAGGTATTCATTTATATAGCGCAAATTCTATATGAATATCCAAATGCGCTTCACAAGGTTATTTTTGTGATACGGACTGCTATTGTGGCGCAATGTGCTGCCGTGCAGTTTACAATCATGAGTGATTGTTAGTACCTCAGAATACCAGGCTGTTGTGTCGGGAGACTATCCCCTACTCTTTCTCGAAATAACGCAACAGGTTCTTTCACGTCCCAGAGGAAGGAGACAAGGCCAACGGATTATACGTCCCTGCCCAAGAACGCGGCCGGGATTCGAACCCCTGACCTCCCGTACTCTAGACCGATCAATCAATCAATCAAGTTTATTAGCATTCCCTGCCATGTGTACATAATTGGTATTGCCAAGAAAGAAGAACGAAATACAATATTGGAATAAGATCGGACAATTATATACAGACACTGTGTGTAAAGTTAATTGTCGTTTTACATCAAATGCTTCAAAGACGAAATATGATAATATTTTACATATGTAAGGGTCAACATTATTAAATAGAAAGAGAATCCTATGGTTGTTATCTAGATATAAAAAATGATTATAACAATAAAATAAATTATTAATATCTTCAAAGAGAGTTCTTCTAATATTATCGTATAAAGTACAATGAAGCATAAAATGAATTTCATCTTCGACACAATTTGAATTACAATGCTGACAGATTCTCTGATGTACTGGAATTTTAGGAGATGTTGTCTTCCAACTTCAATGGATAAATTATGATTTCCAGATCTTAATTTAAGTCCGTGCTCTACCAACTGAGCTAACCAGTGAGGCGGTTAACATTCCATACAAAGCCTATATATACTAACAAATAAACACACCAACAAGGCGAAATTAGAGCTTGGGTTGCCTGTAGTGTTATTGACTTTCGCAGAGCCGTTCGATACTGGTTCGATATATGTCTCCCCTGGTTCTTGTGCGCGGCGATTGAAACGGTAGCGTTCGAATAGCACGTTTTCACGGGGCTGACTTTAGGACCGGCTCGATTTTCGTTCTGTCATCATCTTCTGCCCAGTCTGCGAATGTAGAATACACGTCGCTTGTCTTTTGGTGCCTTGATTTGCCTGGTCCTACTTGTTTAGCTCTGTCGCGAGGGTGTAGTTGCCCCAGGCGAGGCGAAATCTCTTCTATTTCTCTGCGGCATTGGCTTCGTGAATGTCGAGTGGGGGCGGGGGCGGTAGCGTGAATCCAGAAGCCATGTTCACTTGGATTTTCGTGTCTGTATCTCGAGGTGGTTAGTTTACTCACTAGCTGCCACCATGTATAGATTAGTGGAGTCGTATGTAGGTTTTACTAGTTCTATTTATTTAATCATCCATTACTAGTGCAGCCTAGCTGATCGTGTTCGTGATGCTCTGACTCCGAGACCACATGGCTCGGATGTCTATTCCAATAGTCCGGGAAATAGCCTAGACATATCGTTACAAAGAGAATCAGACAGTTTGACAAAAGAACAACATCTGCGCAGGTGGGAATTCGTCCAATTGTTATGCGATTACGATGATTGACCAATCACATTTTTTTGCCCGGATTAAGGTAAAAAATTACGTCATTAGTATGGAATGTTCTCGCTCGTCCCGCATACGTTTCTTTGGGGGAATCCGTTTCGGTGCGAGCACAAAGATGCGACTGCAACAACGACAACATTTTATTTTCTCATAAGATGATAGAAATGTACAATAATAAAAAATAAGAAGAAATTCAATTATGAGAAGCTGGTCCTGAAAAAATCCTTAGGGTTATCTTCAGCCAGGGCCACCTCAGACGGAAAACATTGGGGGGAAACTATAACTAGGTAGATAGTGAACTGTATACTTCAGAATTAAGTCTTTCGCAGACTAGACTAATATATATCATGCGAAAGCCGAATCTAATAATTGTTGTACATGTATATCCATTTTTCTAAACTCCTAAAAATACAATAAGGCATTTCAGTATCATGTATACATAACTCCTGCATCATGACTACAGAGCGCAAGCGGGCCGCTAAGGAGGATTGTGACTAAAATGGACAATAATTTATTTTAATATTTCACGCTTTTTTCCTGAACCTGACTGAAGGGGATTACTGTTGAATGCGCTATTTTTGCTACGTTTGCGTAGTTTTTACGCTGTTTCTCATTGAAATTGAATGTTATTTTAAATTCGCTTCATAGGGTTGTAGTTGAACATTATAATTTTTCTGGATTTTTTGGCTCTCACAAGAAAAATTGGGGGGGGGGGGGGGAGAGGGGATTTGATTTGTTTTCAATAAATAGGAAAAAGAAGGTTTTATAAAAAATATATATTTTAAATTCGCTTCATAGGGTTGCAGTTGAACATTATAATTTGTCTGGATTTTTTGGCTCTCACAAGAAAAATTGGGGGGGGGGGGGGAGGGGATTTGATTTGTTTTCAATAAATAGGAAAAAGAAGGTTTTATAAAAAAAATTAAATAGAGGTTTTTGATTAATAATTAATAATTAATAGATGGGCACCAAATTTGTCTGCTATCAACCCGATGTGCTTTCGAGTGGATAGTCAAGTAATTAAGTGTGTACTAATTTCTTTTTTCCTCTTTTGATTTCATCCTCCATTCTCACCCCTTTAATAACCTACAAATTCAACTGTAATCGCCCTTAATATTGAGAGTTTGACACCTACATGTCAGTGAACCTGTGCAGTAAAATAGTTATACTACGGGGAATATTTAATTCAAATCTTAATCGCCAGAAGAATTAAGTTGTGCTGCAAAACTTATGCATGAAATGTGTTTGTGATCAGGTTTGAAGCCGAGTATTGAAAATTTAAAAGTTACTTTAGGTAAGACAGGAAGGATAAAGCGAGCCTCTTTGCTACGTGGTTTGTTATCTCATGGAACACAAATGAGATCAAACATCTGCTAATCAGATTTCCGGCATATAGCTCATTTGTACCTGTCTTTGCGTCATTTATAGTTGTATCATTGTAGGATGACTGCCCGTCACTAACAAAGGCATGCAAAAGTTGGGCATAATACCAAGCGCAGCTACTGTGTATAAGATATCTACCGTTATATCTTTCAACAGTGGCGTAATATAAAAAAAAAAAACAGGAAGAAAATCTGTCACCAGGCGATTTTTTTCTCTCTGACTTGTGTCTGTGTTTTCTTTTTTTGCTTGTGTGACATCAAGTTTAGCAGAGCCCCTTCAACTGAGCATGCGCATGCGCCAAACTTTAGCCCGTTCCGAGACCAGTCACGATCCACGTTCCTTGTAGGCTCAATATGTGTACAATCCTTACAAGACCACATGACGGCGACTAGCAAAAACATTACTGACGAAGACAAGTACACTTAAAACGACAACCTTTACACGTGTAAAAAAGCCTTTACACGTGTAAAAAAGCCTTTACACGTGTAACTAATAATGAGACCGTTACCTTGCTGTATCCATGTCAGGCGCCAACTAAGAATGTTACTGTCGGTGCAGCATGGCGATTTAAATTACATTAAATCGCAGAAATCTCAATAATTATAGCTTGAAATACGTCCCCTAAGTCTCCAATTACCAGAACAACCAGAAAGTCAGTGAAGATCTAAGTGTAGAATAAGACGTTCGAAGCGTATACTGCATGGCTAACATATGCAACAGTAATGACAGTTATATCGACTCCGCAAGTTCGACTTTGTCGCAATACTCCAGCAATCCACTGACCTACCCTCCTGACAACCTTCCCATGTATTCTGCAAACTGATCGAATTAACGAACACAGCATACGATAGTTTTACCAGATTTTTCCGTTTCAACTTTTTCTTTCAACGTGAGTGAATTCAGCAGCTATTCAAGACCTCGAAGGTGCATGATTTTTTTAATAGGACATAGGAGAACCATCTTAACTATTTGTTTTATAATATAAAATGTCATTGATTTACGCGGTTCTCCTTCTCGCAAGCGTGCTTTTATAACATCGCGCAGAATTCTATTGTTCTCGGCGACATGTACTTACGGCCGAGAGGTTAAAGTGAGGACGGAATAATTATAACATTGCTAATTAATTCTGCGGGAGAGCGATTGTTATTGGCTTTTGACAAATCGGTTTGGGAATACTCTACTCCCACATCACATGAAGCACATGTCAATCACTGTCAACTGCTCGCTTCATGGGAATACGGGACTCCCAAAGCTCGTTAAAGAAGGTCATCACACTAACTATTGTTGTTAGTATCAGAAGCCCATTTGTCATTACCGCCCCTGAAGTTCAAAAGCAAAGCCTTTCGTCTGTTCGACCTTGTTATTTCCTTGGTGGGCCAATTACACAGATTCAGACTTATCAATTCGAAGTTTAAGATACCTTGTTTTTGTAAATTTTGGGTTAAATCCATGATTCGAATCGCCGCTTAGTTTATCTCTGAGAAATTAAAGAATCGTGTTGGTTTACTTTTTTCCTATGAATCGTATAAAACGGAGTAAGTTATAACTTTGAGATCGCCGGTGCGATGTTTTTAGCTTTTAAATACTTCTAGAGCACGTATAAACATGAGCAACATCGCAATTTGAAGCTTGAATTATTCTGAATAGAACGTTATGATTTGCTTTTGACGCGCTAAGATTATAGTTTTTATTTAAAGCTCACTAAGATTTGTTTTGTCGCGGTTGCCTTTTACTCAGCTTTAGTTGGAACGGTCCTTTGCCGCCAACTCGGCTGGGCGATTTTTTTAGCTTTTAGATACTTCTAGAGCACGTACGAACATGAGCAACGTATCAATTTGAAGCTTGAAATATTTCAAACATAAGTTTAACAATTGCTTATGACGCACAAATGTTATTTTACAGGTATTTTGATCTTTGGTTTTGAACTTAACGGCACAATGGCCCTGTACCGCTCTATCTTCCCATTTCACACTTTTAGATAAGGTAATTACAACGTTCTAATTGTATGCTTCTAATTGAATGCTTCCGTTGAGACAATATTCAAACAGACCCGCGTTCGGCTATTGTTTATCTGGCTCGTGCCACTGTTCGTTTCAACGTAAATAGACAGCTAACTGTCAACTTAACATTTAGTTCAGAAAAAATCTAGTACGAACATGGCAACCCGCTCAAGACATCCTCCCGGTTACTACAAATCACGATTTTTTTTAGCGTTTAAATCCTTCTAGAGCACGTACGAAAATCAGTGACGTCTCATTTTGAAGCTTGGAATATCTTGAAGTCAACTTTATGATTTGTGTTTGACGCGCAACATCATAGTTTTTATTCAAACTTTCTAAGATTTGTTTTGTTGCCGCTCTTGATTTTAACTAGGCTTTAGTTTGAATGGAATCTGCCGCCAACAGCCGTACGATTTGTTTTAGCTTTTAAATCCTTCTAGAACACGTACGAACATGAGTTACGTCTCATTTTAGAGCTTGAACTAATTTAAACGTAAGTTCAAGATTTGCTCATGACGCGCAAGTGTTATTTTAACAATAATTTTGAGCTTTAGTTTCGATCTTACAACACCGTGGCTCTGTGCCGCTTATAAATGTAAAATACATTCGCATATCAGAATAACATCCAAAATATCACGCCCGGCAGATTTCATGGATTTTTCCCTTTTTCCTCCAAGCAGTCAAAAGATTTCTTTGATATTGTGTTCGTTTGGGAAATTAGAATTTAGACTTTCCCAAACGAAAATATGAATGATTTGTTTTTCGTATCACAGCAAAAGACCTATTCTTGGTTTGCATGTGACGTCAGGACGGCCATGCTGGTGGACGTTAAACAAAAGATTCTTCATTAGCGTCTCTTGTTCGTCCACCAGTCTTCATTAGCGTCTCTTGTTCGTCCACCAGCATGTTTTTGTCTGTTGATTCTCCTGGGATTGATTGCAAACCATCAATTAGACATTTCATTGCGTTGATATTTTTTTTATTACGAGTTGTTGTTTACCGGATAATTGGAAGCGTGCCGTTACTTGCAGAATTCTATGGCAGTTTTTCTATCCTTTGATGTGCTTTTTTTTTGCGAAGAAGTATGTTGTCAAACTGTTTGCGAGTTGTTGTTTACCGGTGACAATGGATTTCTTGGCTGCAATTAACAAGTGTTAGAATTATCTCTGGAGATCAAAACTGGCACGGTGACGTTATTCAATTAGATGAATGACCAGTCGGTTCCAAATGACATCAGTGATATGTTAACATATCGTCTTTAGGAGGCGGAGCTACAACTGAAGGAGGCGGAGACAGATTAACTGAAGCGTAGAAGCGCGCATATTCAAATGAGGATTTCAGCAGCCATCTTTGAGAGATTTCATGAAGGTGAAATTAAACCTTAAAAACATATTACTAATCGTGGTCGGTTGGCGCTGAAACTTGGCAGTAAAGGCCTTCAGGATATGTTCATGATTTTGCGCCCTTTTGGTTTTTAGAAGAGGTTTTTATTTGTTCGTAGATCGCTCTCGCATATGACTAGTAGTAAATTTCCCCTTTAAAACACACGAAAAATCCTGAGGTTCCGTGTCATTTTCATACTCATAAAATATGTGTTAGGTAAAATATTTTGGCGGGATGGTGAAGTTTATCATCTGATCTACATTTTGCGCCCTTTTGGTTTTTTGTAGCGATTTTCTTTCCTGTTGAAAAAAAAACAAACCTTAAGCCACTATCGCCATTTTGTACTGTTCCTTTGTAAATTGGCCGTCCTGTTCTAATTAATTTTCGAATTTGGCGGCGTACTGTAACTTTTAAGACCCGGATGTGTCGCGCCATTCTGCCCGATGAAGGAAAATAAAATACGCGCTGAGAATTGAAATGAAATCGCGCATTCTTAGGATGCTTCGATATTTTATACCATAATTTATAAAATTATATTTCTTGTGAAACTGATAATGAATTCTGAGTTTATTTACTGCGGAAAAATAATGGTTACATGATCAGACTCGACCTTACATGATCAGACTCGACCTTCTATAATGACACTCTCCTCAGTACTTGATTCAAAGAGTATTCGAGTACCAAATATATAATGTGAAAGAGGCAGTCGATCACACATGGTGCCTATAAGATAGTCGTAATCCTTGAACTATGGCAGCTAATTGCTAACAGCCGTCTACAAATCAGGAAGGCATGAGTTCTGACATTTGAGACAAGAACTGTACCGGACAAAGTTACGAGCCAACAATTTATGGTTCGACAAATTTTACAGACAAATCACTCGCCAGTGCCCACCACATTTTTGTTTGCAAATTTATATTTAAACTTTGTAAGAAAAAAAGATAGCACCTTAAAATTCGGCAGTCTTGCTTATTTGGGTGTGCTCTTTCAAGCCATTATATATATTTTTTGCATTTGTCGAGTTTTCAAATTACCTACAAGATACCCATTGATTCCCCACGATAACTCCGAAAGCAATTTTAAAACTTCATTTGCGTTCATAAAATAAAACAAAGCATTGTAGATGTACATGAGTCTTCGCTTCAAAAACGTCTTCGCTTTAAAAATTAGAATCCATAAATTCAAGTAAACTATGGTTGAACTGTAGTTCCTTGTCGCTATGTTTACTGGCGGGGAGTTTAACAGTAATTTGTAGTTCAGAGAAACTCCCGTTTCGAATTCATTGTAGTTGTCTCGTGGTCTTCTGTACAAACATTTATCTAGCGCTGGCATTTCTCACTGCATTCTCTGTGAAGGTTTTGGAACGGAAAAGCTCCATCGAAAATTAAAAGGCCAAGAAAACCTCTATAATTATATACATCTCTGAGCGAGAGATATCTTTGACTTTGAGCGATTTATGAAGGTTTTTTCACATCTAGAGTCACTCTTACATCTCCCCCAGCAACCTTTTCTCTTCATGTTTCTTCAGTTTGTCCGCAAATCAATCCCACCGTGCTTTGCGCGTCGAAGAGAAAATATATTTATAGATACCGTGCGGTTCCCTATTGCCTTCACTAAAAAATGTTTGCGGGAAGTCTTGAAAAATCCAACAGTCGGTTTGTATTGAAAAAAATATTTTCAACTGAGTGAATGGGAGTGTACCAACGTTCTTTACATTGTATTGGAACCGATATGATAAGAAATATTTATCTCAGGGCAAACTATCCCTTTGCAAATAAACATTTGAAATTGCAGGGCCAATAATATGTCAAATATATAGAGTCAATTTAATTCAGCCTCACTTATAACAGCGTTGTGTCAGTCCTGTGCACTCAACAGTTTATCATATCCATTTTCAGGTTAGGGTTATAATGCTAGCTTAAAAAATGTTTTTCCTATACCAAGGTAACCTAGCCTGCTTGGCGGTTTCAGTTTTTCGGATTGGGCTACCTGTTGACCGCACGTCACAGGTAGCCCAAATCCGAAAAAAACTTGACTGAAAACCAGCTTAAGGATGGACCATTAGAAACGTTATGGGGGAGGGGGAATTCTCAAGCTGCATGAATTTGATTTTACTCCAGTTTGCTGTGCAGTAAAAAAAAATTCGGCTAAGATCCCTTGCACGTTTTTTTTTTTGAAAATATTTCATGTACTAATCTATTCAATTTGGAATTTGGGCTTTAACTTGATATCGTACTGGAAACAAAATTGATTTCAACTGAAATAGTGGAAATACATAGAAATCTGCATTTGCAGCTGTACTCTAATCCTTTGAATAATGTACCGCAAAATCTGTTACTGTTTTCATATTAAATCTGCAATATATATTTAACTTATTAAGTTATCTTTGTACTTAACAATTCTTGTCCTGGGATGATAGAGAACAATAAAGTTCTAGTTTTTAGACATTTTAACATTCCAATGTGCATTTCTTATCTTTCAGTTGAGTGGTTACGCTATTTGTTACAAAATAAAAGCAATTACTCAATACTTATTTTTGTTTTATTCAGTCACAGGTTTTCGGTCCTCATTCTATGTTTGTATACATTATTTTAATTTTTTTTTTTTTTTGTTAGAGTAGAAGAAAAAAATACTTTGTTCTGGTTTATAATGTTAATATTAATGTAGCGAAAGAGATCATTTATCAAATAGGCAAAAGAGCCTATAGGAAACAAGTCGCTATATTCGTGAATAGAGAACTCTCATTTATTATCAGATGGAGTGAAATTGAACTTGAAAATAAAAAAAGGTTTTACAATTGTCAACAGCTGTTTCACTACGTAATTTCATCCCATCCTTCTTTCCTTTCATATAAAAGAGGTCAAGAACAAGAGATGCAACATTTTTTTCTTTCAATTTCAATGTTAATATTTACACTGAATGAATGAGCAGGTTTATACTTCCGATACAGAATCTTGCTCCTTGCTGTTTTTGCTCAGACTTGTTTTCACTATAAATTAAGTAATGGTCCAGATTAGTCCAGATTAGAACTGTAGTGTCGACGGCAAGGAATGTTAAAATGTGTTTTCTCGTAATTTCATTGGTTGATACATATAAATTCAATAGAAACCCATCGAAATAATGCATTTCCATTCGATGTTTTTTTTGTGGTTTGAATTTACTTTTGATCAAACTAACTATGGTTTAATTTCGAAGAATATCGTGTGTGAGGAAAGTTCTCAAATTTGCGATTGAAAAATCCTTTCTTTATCAGTCCGATTGGCTGGATGGTGGCTTCTCTGCGTTTTCACAGAAAAATGCATGGCCTAAGAATAATGGATTATACTACCGTTCTTATATCTGGACCATTACTTAATCGCTTTAGACTGATTTCTGGGATGAAGTTGGGAAGTTCCATGTAGGAATTTTTTTTTTCTGTGTTGCTGGCTGTGCATGAATGATTTTTGATAAATTTCCCTTGTATGATTTTTTTTGGGGGAATCTCCCCCCCAATAACTTTTCTAATGGTCCGTCCCTTAGTACACCGTTCGGACCGGTTATCAGATATAACCTGGAATAGAGGCTATCTCAGACAAATACATTTAAAATGTCATGTCTCTACTCAGTGCAAGTGGAACGTCTACCGACAAAGACACCGATATCTTCACAGCTACGCGGCCTTCAAATTGTATGCCACTGTGAGTTTGTAACCCAATCACACAGCCGGCGCAGCCCAGGAGTCTGGCGTAACCGTGTTTCCTGTGTCTTAACTATACAAGGCACGCGAAGTTCCAGGAATTCGGATGATAAATTTTGATTTTCGACACAATAAACCGTCCAGAAAACGTTCATAAAAAGTTGATAGACTCGAAAGCAACATTTGAAACCGATAACTGAGCAAAGTCTTTAGAAATAGCATTTCTTCAGATCAGAACAGCCGTTGAACTGCATCAGCAACGGCAGTGTTGTACCCCTGTTCTACTGACGTCGGCTAATTTTGGAAATAGACCATCTTTGTTTAAAGAATATGTGAATGGTTCTTACAGCTAGCCAACTTAGTTCTATGTTGGTTTGAATGCTTGTTCGTGATCGTCGCCCTTTCTGTTGCAGTATGGTGGTTGCATATCAGCAAGGCTCTCATTCCGCGGATGTTTGAAAAGTTCACCGAGCACTGAGAGACGGCCGGTAAAATGATTGGGTTGTAAAACAGAATAAAGCGACATGATAGGTCACATACTAAGACATACACCTCCTAATTAAATTCTTTCTACAAATTTTGCGATGAATGACATCGCCTAAGCTTAATCGACTTAAAACATTTCTTCATCGAAAAACTGATACTTGATTGCATCGTTTATATCAAAAGAACTCATGTTAAACAGGGAACCAGAACAGGAAATCCTGAAACACCGGCAAAAATATGGCCCGTTGCGGGTGGCCGAGTACCAGGATGGTTTATGATCACTTGTTTATACTTGGAAAGTTTAGCTTTTCTCGTGATATTTAGAATGCAGAAAAATATTGTTTTTGTTAATCGCTTAAATTCATTTACGTAAACTTGTGATGTTAGGCATTTTTATTCAGCTTCGTGAAAGCGTATTTCGCAAATGAACGGAGAGCTCTATTCTAGAATGCGGCTCTAGATGGCCTGAAAAGCCAGGTCTTCTTGAGACCGCCAGATCAATATTCTTGAATCGCGCGAGCCGTCTGTCTATACAAATTCAACTGGATCAATGTAAGATATATCAAGTGCATTACAGTATGTGTTAGGTCAGCTAGGCTTTTATTACTGAGCTTGGTACTATATATATAACTACTGTGTTCGGCCCAAACCAAAATGTATATTGCTGTGTTAGTGGACAAGCTGTCGTCGAGTTGGATTTCTTTTCAAAAGAAAATATAGAAACAGGGTCTCGTTACTATTATCATTGGTTATGGGCTTTGCTAGAAAAGAAAAGACCGCCAAAACAGTTTACTATGTACAATGACAAACTAGCAGGGCCATACACGACTTTCATAATGGCCGCCTCCTAATTTGCATATGTGATTTTCCGTTTCGGTTGTTTATCCACATTTATAGAAAATATGAACATTGCCATGTGAAAGAGCATGTGGACATTAGTGAACTTGTGAAAGTTGAGTGCTGTAGCTTAAAAAGCAATGAAGTTACACCCAGTTGAAATTAGAGAGATTTGTATGAGAAAAACAACGGACGCCTTTCTAGCCTCGCTTTCATGTTTTTCTGCATTAGAAATGCTCGTAGCTCAGCAGCAATTCTCCACATTGCTCTAAAACTCAAAACTATTACTAGTTTTAATGTGATCTTTTATGTGGTAGCATTGGTTTCCCTCTACAGATTTAACTTCCACATTATGCAAATTAGGAGGCGGCCATTATGAAAGTCGTGTATATCTCGAAAAAGGGACCATTAACATATTGAGATATCAGCAAAACAAAATTATTGTTACAATAATGAATAATAGCATTTGCAGATAAGTGTTAAGCAACAATGGCTATATCACTGTAGTACTAGATGCGGAAAGATCTTCACGGTGTAAATATCCATAATTTTCTTGATGTAAAATGCACTACACTTTGTGATGTTATTGTCTTTCATAGATAACATATAATAAAATAGGTTTTGATCGTCAAAAGAAAAAAAGGACGAATTTAACAATAACGAATCATTTTTAAATCTTGATCTTTCAATTAACTAGTAATTTGCTTTAGTTACAGTTGAAGGTGTATATGAACTTAATCTTCTAATTGATCATTATTTGTGCATAGATGACAAATTCTTTGAGGTCTTGGTAATTTCTTATAACGACCACTTTGTATGTTCTTTGTCCTTACTGAAACAGGGTTGCTCAGTCCCTTAAAATAGAATCGAAAGGGCTTCACGCTCCGAGGGAGGGGGGGGGGGGGGGGGGGGTGTAAGGGACTCCGCTACCAAAATGATAGGGGTGCTTGGTGGTCATTTTGAAAAGGAGGTTTAAAAACCATCCTGATTTCGATCCGCTAGAAGGTACGCATAAATTAAAATTCATAAAGTGATTCCTTACTGTACGTTGCAAAAGAACCTTAAAATTATAAGTTTGAACCCCGAAAAGGTACGACTCGGGTTGCGTAACTAACTCATACGAACAGGACCCCTACAAGGTACGGGTACGAGAATGTTTACCCCTAAAGGAGCTCCGAGCATCCCCGTCTCCGAAACTTATGTACTGGGGAGAAAAAATAAGGAGTAGAATTTATAGACTTGGTTTTGGTAATACTTGGCTTGACCCACAAGATGGATACGACTCACCAGACATTCTTATCACAAGTCAAACTGAGACTACAATATATTGAATACCAGCACTGGTTAAACGACATATTTAATGATCAAAGGAAAAATCCTTTGCATAGCAACAAACTTCGGTCATATAGATCGCTTAAAACTGTTTATGAATTAGAAAAGTACCTCGTGGTTATCTCCAATATCAAGCATAGGATGGCTCTGACCAGACTTAGAATAAGTAATCATTGTTTACAAATCGAAAGAGGGAGGTACACTAGACCATAAACCAAACCAGAAGATAGCCTGCCATAAAGATATAGAAAACGAATTCCACTTTGTTATTAAATGTGAAACATATGATACAATAAGAAAGGATTTCTTCCGCACCCTTGAAACTTTTAACGCAAAGAAATTCACCACAAGTCATATGTCCGATGATCAATTATTTAAACTAATCATAACCCGCCTATGGAAGTAGCTCACTTAACAGCAAAGTTTGTTCACTATAGCATGCAGTTAAGATCTATAAATATCACAAACTAACAATGTAAATTTGAGAGCTCTTGCCTAAAGGCCTATATAAGTGGTCATATACTGTTACGTTTCAGTTATCACGAGTGCTTGTAATACATAATGCAAGGTTATTAGCAACAATCCAATGTACCATATGCTGTACAAGGTGCTAATAAAATTATCTATCCGCCTATCCGCACAATCATATTTTTGTGCCGGCCAGTTTTCCCCGGGGCTTTTCGCTGTTTAAGTTGTGCTGTTCCGGTGCTGTTCAGCCTGCAATGTTCCTCGATCCACAACCAACTAAAGTCGAACAGGGAAAAGCCCCGGGGAAAAGGCCGAGAAAAGATGAGAAACTTCTGCTGGCAGGGTAATTTTCACTCTCCTCGTATCATTCGGTCCTCGCTTCTTTAAAAGGTTAATTAGATTTATCAGAAGTCAGGGACATCAGTATCAGAGGTTTTTTTTAGTATTTAACAATTAAAGATCCTTTAGAGTGTGTAAACAAAATAAAGTACTGTAATCGACTCGCGATTATTGGCGTTTATTGAAATATAGTCTTCTAATAGCTTTAAAGTGGTGAAAACAATATCCTTATTAAATATGTCTTAAATTGGCTTCCGCTGGCCTGACTGGATGAAAATCCGTATCCCCATGCAGCTTCTATTACCACTAGCTAATCATCACCTTGACTTCATCAAGTCAAGTCTATGAAGGCGAAAGCCTTGTAAAATCCACTGAATACACCCGCTAAAAACAGTTGGAAACCCTAACATCGCTTCCGGCTAACACAACACTTTGCTATGGAAGAAATACCGTGCTGCAGGCGTAATGATATGAAGAGGAACTGTCGCCTTTCCTCGCTCGTCTGTCAAACTTTCGCCATACTTGAGAGTTAACCGGCTTCGAAATCTGACTCTCCACTGCACAGTGTCCGTTAACTATGACAACTATGCCGCTTTCGCAACACCCCTTCAGCACCATGTGTGACGTCACAGCTTTGACGTTATCATTGCCAGGACTATATTTTATTACCCCGAGGCTTTTTTGGCTGGGTTAACCACTACCTATCCTTTTGCAATTCAAAACTTCCCCGCGTGTGTATCCGCCCTTTCGGCTAGTCCAGTCGCTTCTTACGACCATCAGAGGTACTAGTTTCTCAATTAGTAGTAGTTTCTCATTTCGACTGCACACGGAGTGTCTACTGGTGTCTAGCTTCAGTGAGTATATATATTCAGTAACACCAAAAGTGAACATGTGTTGACGTTGATGGTGAACTTTATCGAGTATGATCGGAAGAGTAGGAGCAAAACCGAAAGGGAATCCGATCCGACTGTCACTGTCACTGTCTGCATTCAAGGGTAGAGATTGACATTTAGGAGAAAGTGTAAACACTCTGTCTACTGAAACATAAACCGGTCTACTAGTCTTGGGAAGCATTAGTCAGTGAAGAATTCAGCGAGCTAATACCTTTCGTGTCTTCGTTGATCGTAGGGTGAAAAGTGCAGAGGACGGAGAACGGAGAAGCTCCACTTCGACAGAATGAGAGGTCTCCTCTTCTCTTCGCTCTGTTTAGTGGTTTTGGCGTCGATTGTTCTGCCCTGCACACAAGGTAAGTTCAAGTCGATAATCCTGCTTTTGAATTTAGTAGTCACACCAGGAGAACGCGTCGTTCAAACATGCCATAGAATTCACCATACACGCACTCCACCTGGAGTGCCGTCTGAGGAATTTTCTGTCTAACATTGCTTGAGTTTAAAGCCCTACAATCTTCTTGTCAATGTGACGCGATGTAGTTTTTTTCATTCCAATACCTTCCTATACGATAAAGAATATTTATATCTAGCTGTCAGCTATTTGAGTTAGCTAGATGTTTTCACCAGACCCGCATTTAACCTAACTAACCCCTTTGTCTACCACAGCCTAATGCAACTCTATCCTTCCTTCCGTCCAATTGATATCTTTGGATTAGGAGATGTTAGGGTTTCTAAACTCAATTTCCTAGTCTAAATGAAATAGCCTATTCCGCTACTAAGCCAAACATGCTCTATCTAGTGTAGGATTCTAATTGTCTTGTAGTTCACTTGATTTATCGACTATCAGCGTTTGATTGTCGATAAATTTGATTGCATCTTTCAGCTGACAGCGATATCAAAATTTGCCTCGTATTTGTCGGAATGGATACAAGTAGATACAATCAGTTTGAAAATGTTTTGATATTACGGATTATCGAAGTGATGCCTTGGTACATTTGCAATTATTAATCGATTCTCATAAATACCTTTTTTGTGTGCGAGGTGTGATTTAGCAGCCGAAACTTCTAGAACTAGAGTCACGACAATAACTACACTGTGCCCAGCATTCACCGCATCATGAGGGATTTTTTTTGTTCAGTTTAATACCTACAACAGCAGGAGCCCATAATCTGATTTCTTCAAAAATTAGAGATGCCTGCGGAGGAGGCTAAGCCTGACCATAGCTAAAATCATTTCGCAGTTTGCTGTAAATAAACCCAGGGGGGGGGGGAGGTACTCAGAATATTTTTGGGTAGGAGTGTGCCGCGGGGACCTCAAAACCCTGACCCTATCCCAGACCTAAAAATGCCGTTTACCGTACCCTATTCCTCACTTGAAGCAAAAAATCTATACCCTATCCCAGACCCAAACCATAGATTCATACTCAATTACGCTACGAAAGCAGTTGTTTTGTTTTAATATTGTAATTTAAGCTATAGCGTGGTCGATAGACCGCTAAGCATGGCGTTAACAACAAGTAAATCAAAATCCATACCCTTTATCCCAGGCCAAAACCGTAAAAAGGAAACTCTATTCCAGACCTCTGCAGCTCGAAAACCATACCCCTTGGGAGTACCCCCCCCCCCCCCCCCCGGGAATAAACGCCCTTCAATGCTGAAGCGTCTACCATTTATTAATGTCGAAACGTGGGATAGGTTACCCTTACATCCGAGCCAGAGGCTCATGTTTAAAACGTCCGACAACAAAAAGGCAAAGAATAATAATAATAATATCTAACTTATAATATGAATATTTACGAATAATCTAAGAATATAATCCCAATTGCCCGACCCACTCCCAATTGCCCGATTTACAAGAGGCAGTGATTGCATTTGCAACTGAACTTGAAATTACTAAAGTCAAATGATTCTAGTTGGTAACGAAATTCCTTAATTGTGTTGGCATTCTTGATGGTTGTAGGTAGTTTGTTCCATAGGTGAGATAGTAGGTAGGTATATGAATTATGGTAATAGCGACTATTGTAAGCTGGTTGCATAAGATGGTGCCCACCACTCCTGAGGAAGTTGAAGCGGTACAACGACTATTTTAAGCATTCAAGAGTTTAACCAAGCCACAAGCATTTACTTGCTAGCTATACCTCATATTATTTTGATCAGTTTAGAAATACAAATGACTTTTATTCAGATATTAATTACTTAATACTAAGCACAGTGTTCGAGATCCCTAATGTTTAGCCAGACATATAAATATGAATCCGGCGCAAACAAACGGCTTTCTTGGCGCGGTTTATGAACTTTCCACACCGGAAACTTAGACCAGCTATTCATAAGGAGTTCAGTGTAAATGACTATCACATTGTTTAGCCAATCTCGGATGAATGGATGGGAATTAACTGGAGAGAGAGGGCCAGTATTCTATCATTTTTTGACGTGAACAATCAATCCTTTTTAATGAGTCTCTCTTTTACAAAATTAGTTGAGTCCTAATACATCTTGATTTTCAACCAAAATTGTTTTTTTAAGTCTTTTTGGTTAATTCTTTACAGTCAGGATTACAGATCATTAAAGGCGTAATTTCCGCTATTTCACACAAAAGGTGGATTTGGAATGAGAAATTCCAAGTCTAGTCTACTTAGTAGTTTGAACCAGGTTCTAAATAAAATTGGCGTTGTTTGGAATGAACTTAATTCATCAGTAACCCCAGACCATTCTCAAGTATTAATTCCCATTGGACTGTTAAGTGGCTACTCCTGAGTGACCCGATGGTTCGTCTATACCGCCCACAATCTTTGCCGTTTGTGTCAATATAAAAAAGGCCGAAGCGTCTAGGAGGCATCCAGCTTATCTCAGCTCTTGCGGTATTTTCCCTAATTTGAGCTGACATTTCTTCAGCGATCTAGATAGATATGGCGTGAGGCACAAAATGGACAAGTCACGCATGTTTCTCGTGACATACCGCTAACTGTTGAAGGGTTCCTTGTTAAATTTATTTTTTAACAACGACGTGCAACAAGCAAATTGTCCAGAAACTAAGTATGATAATTTAATTATTGTAATTAATGAAGAATATAAGTATACTTTTTTAATCTCCTAAATTTTCAGCATGTCTAAAACCGTGTGGCGACTTTGTACGTTATATCTCTCTCGCCTTTATTAATTGTTTCGCAAATCTTCATTAGTATTTCTATTTTCTCTGAGACATTCTTGCGTGTAGCTAGTTTATTAAGCAAACATTGTGATTGGTTATTTAAGAAAATACTGCGATTTAATTTCCGAAGGTTACTCACGCTCAGAATTCTCTAAATTCCCCAAACACGATTAGAGACCGAAAATGCGTCATTGGGTTGTGATGCATGCAGGGGGACCGTAACACTTGACGCCGTCTTATGGTACAATGTATATGGTACTTGGCCATCTTATCACGGGTTATCTAAACAGCTTCATCACTGGTGAACTCCATCAAGAACCGTTTAATTTATACACTTTAGGAACCTTGTATTTTTCTCAGCGCCAGGTTGAACGCTATTGTTGTAACCCACTTTAATGTTATTCCAACTATAAAAGGGGTCACTAACTAAATCCCCACATCTTGACCAAACAAAGCTAAATTACTTGCCTAATGCATGCTATAGGCGTTGCTGCTGCATGCGGCGCTTTTCATGAGGAAAAGTGTCTGGTAATACGAGATGTTTCCAATGAGTTTCAGTCAAGAGGGTCGACCCCTCAATACTGGAGTAGGTGGTTATCATTTTTATCACCTTAAAATTTGTCACTATGTAACGAATAGCTTGCGAGTGATGAAAATATATTTGGAACCATTTTTTTATGCAAGAGAACATCCATTAAAAGGCAAGCGTCTGGGTGGTCGTCTCAGTCGCCCCAGTCGCATTGACTATTTGCTCTCCAAACAACAACTTATGGATTAGTAATGAAAACTAAACTCAGCGAATAGACCGCATGTGAGAGTTAAATACCGAGAACGGAGGCAATAACCATATACATCCCGAGGATGTATAGCTTATTGCCGACGTTCGAGGTGTTTAAGTGTCTTATTTAATACTTGACGAGGTTTTCGCAAAATTTTCATTGATGTACCTCTTTTTAGGTAGATTTTCCGCGAGTACCAAGACGGAGAAAAGGTTCTAAATCATTATAGGGATATTTAGTAAGTTTGGCTGAAGCCAAGGTGAATGAATTCCTTGGAGAAAATAATAAAACAAATTCCTTAATGCAAGTGCAATTCAGTGTATAAGCTAGAAACAACAAAATATCGTTGAATTGTATTGAATTGCTCGTTATAAATGCAAGGGATGTGTGAGAAACGTTCCCGGGATGTATCCAGATACATCCGGGAACTTTTCTCATACATCCCTTGCATTTATAATGGTGTATGTCTGGAAAATAAAGCCTCATGAATAACAAAGAAAACCGTGTCAAGTATGAAATAAGATCCTTTACGTCACTACTACTGCCAGAAAGCCCAGAATCCTCTGAGAATACCAAGAAAATGGTCTAAATTAGACCAACAAAAGAAGCAGTACAAATAATTATTGTATTAGTACTCAACTGCATAACGTCATAGCGGATACCGTCTATTGGAAAACGAGGCGATTGTTTATAATGGCATCGGCCGTTTGGTTTTACGAAAAAGCTACGATTTCTGTTCTTATTGTCCCGATGAAAGTTATCATTACTACCAACTTGTCGTTATCAAACTGTAAGATAAAGAGCTAAGGTCTGAAATGAACTGTCGTGTTTGAAAATATCGCATGAGAAGAACTGACGGTGCGCAAGTCTAGCTCTGAGAGGGAACCTTTAGTGTTGTCTGGATCATGCATCACGTGCAAAGACTATAGACATAGACTTGAAACATGAAGCTGAATTATTTATACCATCAAAGGGTGTACTAGCATTTGGCCCATGCACGTGAACCAAACTCTATAATAAACCATAATGCTCATTTATGAGGCGCCAAACGTGACAATATTTCGGCTGCGCTTCATGGGCTATTGACTCGTAGCCCCTGGGGGAGGGGGACCCCATGAGGGCTGCGGATCTAATTGTTATATAGAACATGGAGAACCATCTTTTATTTGTTAAATATACGGCAATAAAATGATGTATTATATGACTCTCTCACTTCTTGCATTCTAATTGGTCAATAGCCGGTCAAGATATATCCATATTTGCCCACGGTCAATACGCCAAATGTACCGACGGCGTGAGTTTCAAATGAACTACCGAGAATAAAGCATGATCAATAAAACCGACTTTTAAAAGATACAAAAACAAAACGCTAAGCTACAAAACAAGAACAGATAACTTCTCGGCATGGACATAAAATTATCGGAGTGAGTTTTATTATCCTGATGAAGTAAAGCGACGAAACGTTTTGCCAAGACAATAAATCCAGCAACACGAAAGTCAGGGTGAAATAGCTGCATTCATACCAGCCAACACTGCTCTCATAGTTGTCGCGTTGAAGACTCTACACGAACATTTTATCGTTTTTAACGATTCATCTCACACTCGGACATTAACCACTTCAGAAGCTAGAATTTTTATTTTACAAATTATGAAGGTTGAAAGCAATTTTTGACTTCAAGAATAACAAAATAAAGCCATCGAAGTGGACCATTTTTACAGTTGTATCTTTTGTTTCAGGTCGTCGAGATCCTCTCTCTCCTTCTCGCCACTGATTACTTTCAATCGAAGACATTGATCTTAAAACTCCTTACTCATTTTAACAACATTCCATTTAAGAACGACCTACCAAACAACGTTTTAATTACACTTGAAATTAAGTTTTCATAAAAATGAAAAAAGAGAAATTTCGAGAAAATGTTTTTCTAAAGAAGCAGATAAAACATACCACAAAAATAAAGGTAAAAATGTTTACACTGAAATACTATTCAACTAACAGCCCAACGGAGAGGGGGCTTTCTATGTAGATCAATAGAATAAGAGAGGGGTCGTTTCCGTCGCGACGTGGTGGTGACATCGTTATATATGCATGTGGAGTCATTTAAGGCGTCTTCTTTTGGAGGTTTAGAAATAGTGTTATTATATACGTAATTTGCAAGATTATAATGTAAAGATTTAAAAAAGTCGTTAAGTATTATTGAAGTAAGGGCTCTAAGACGAAATGATCACTTTTTTTATTCCATCCAATTCGCGAACCGAGGATCAGCCGGATCAGCCGGATCAGCCGGATCAGCCGGATCAGCCGGTAATGTCAATAAATGAACATTGATCATAAGCTTAGAATACCGTTCAGAATATTACGTTTTCCCGTAAAAGTTCATGTCAATGAGCTATCGAATTAAAGTACTTATTTTTTGTCATAATTTGCTTGTTTCTGACTCGTTCATAAGCTTCGAATTATGAGTTATGATGATATCATTCCTTTCACGGCGACTTCCCAAACGTGCAAACGCGTGCTATTCGCTCAAGCATTAATGGATGTCAGTTAATAAGTTAATCGTTAACCCACTGTGAGAGAGGATCTTCTTTCTCAGTGGCAAATTAAGACAAAAAAATAAGTACTCATTGACATTAACTTTTACGGGAAAACCTGTTATTTTGACGGTACTCTAAGCTTATGATCAATGTTCATTTATTGACATTACTGTAAAGTAAAAAGTAAAGTAAAGCAACTTTATTTTATACGTCGGTAACTCGTGATAGTCGGATGAGACGTGGGACCTACGATTTTGTGACCTTATCCGAGAAGACGTGAAGGTTTAACCATTTGCAGTTCGAGAACGATATTGGTTCACAAAGGCAGCACCTTCTACTCAGTTATTTTTAGACCCTGAGTGTTGGCCCAGTCGGGATTTGAACCCGCAACCTCCCGCTCGTCAGACCGAAGCTTAACCACTGAGCTAACCGGGAGACATTACGAGGAAAGGAAAAAAACGTGATAATTTTGTCTTAGACCGTTGATTGAAGTAAGTGACAAAAAAGGCGTGGCTTTTTAGTTCGTGTCAGTTTCTGATTTTGTCGGAAGGAAACAGGGACCGAAAGTCCCAATGGCGAAACACGGCGAATGGTATGCGATTCAGCAAGTGTTAATTTGTACATGTACTTCCCACTCTCAATATCTCGATGTATTCGATGTATTCTCGTATAGATATTTTTCTGAGCACCCTTTATACTTTTCATGGCTGAATATGTGATTTTGAAACCGTAAATTTCCTTGCTCTTGCAAACTTAGAATGTTTGGGAATGCCTCTTAATGCTGACAGTCCTCAGATTTATGAATTTTATGAGAGGTCTACATGGTTATTAAAATCCCTATCTTTATTACCAGTTTGCCCTTTTGTGGTGTCCTATCGATAAGGGAATATGATACATTTAACACAAAATTCACCAAATGGCTGACGCGACGAATACGCATATTTTGCATGTTAGAAATTAGCCAATGTATAGTCCATTGATATATTGACCCTTTGAATATATTGCATATTGTTGAACCTTTAACGGAAAGTCTTGTCATCAAAGATTAGCAATATTTTAATTTGTTTTATTTTTGCTGGCGAGCCTCCAGGCGAGCCAGCATATAATCGCTGCAAGTTTGAAAGTACGGCGATGTCTGTCTGTGTTTGTTTCTCTGTTTGTTTCTCTGTATGTCGGGATTATTTATGAGTCAAGTCACGTGAGAAAGTGAGCACGTGAGTTAGCGTATAGCTAGCGAGCACGGAGGCCACAAAGTACAGGTTGCAGGTTGACAGTTTTCGGTTGATAAATGAAATAAATTTATGGGTATGACTTTTTTGGCGATCCTCGCTGGTTCTGCAAGATCCCACAGTAGTAACCTTCGCAGCCGTTATTTTTGTCGTCACGCAGTTTTTTGTTTGCCGACGATGTATTGAAATTACCGTTCAATAAATCTACCTTAATTTATCCTAAAGAAAGCTTTGATTTATACCCTCGAAGATTTATTTTCTCTTCTTCGCCGTTCTCTTGCCGTTAACAATAGGAAATGGACAATCTGAAATCTACAATGAATCTACGATGTTTACCGTCTCATTTTTCTCGGCCAATGGAAATCCAGATACCATGGCGCATAGAGGTTTATCTCGGCGACCAGAAAGGCAAACCTCTGCTCGCAGGGTACGTTGATCTGCGATTCAATTCCAGGGAAATACACACGTGTACCGTCCGTTGTGGTGGAGCCCATTGAGGCAAACAAGGCAGCAAATGACAACCAATTAGTTTGGATTATAAAGTGTGACAAAGAATACCTTATTATAGGAAATTAACAATGCACGTTGACAACGCGAAAAAAATTTACGTTACACTAAATTAACGCGAATTTTTCAAAAGTTAGGTTTACATGCATTAAATTAACGCGAATTTTTCGATAAGCATCTTGCTTTATTTACTGCGATTTTCATAATTCTGCAAACTCGCACTTTACATTTCTGAACGCCAAACTGCGTTTTGGCTTCCGTCAATAAAACCTTCCAAGACAAGTGCACGGATGTTTCTAAGTTTTTTTTAAAGCCGAAAATTTGGGTTTGAAGCCTAACTAGACCCTATCAATTCAAAAGATCTTTCAAAGCCTCACGGTGAAATCACCAAGAGCTGCTCACTCGTTTGATTGACGGAAACCAAACCGCAATAGTGACTCTGAAGAGCCAATAGAGGAGTCATGAACTAATAAGGTTTTGAAATGAAATAAAGGTGCTTTAAAATAACAATGTTGTAAAATAGCGTGCATTAAATTTACATCGACATTAATTAAGATACATTAAATTAACGCGAATTTTGTAAAATCGCGTTAATAAAGTGCATTGTTAATTTCCTATAATAAGGTACGAGGGGTTAATCAAAAGTGAGCACGCGGCCAATGCTCCATTTGTTACTCTGCGTTCAGCTTTGATGAATACTTGCATTCATTCAAATCGTGCTCTTATAATATTAGATGGGTATATGATGGCGTTAATACATGGCTTAGATTCTAATCAATTGCTACTATATTCGCTCGACAGCATGTCACTTTCAATTTGAAACTACTAGTTTATTTCATAGCTTTACTGACAGGCAGAGACAAAGGCTCGAAGTCCAAACAAGTTAAGCCTGTTACAACACATTTTTTTTAAATATCAGAAAAATATTTTAAGCACTTGTGTATGTAAATGTCAATCTGAATGTAGATGATATGTAAATATAAATAAGATATATGATATATGATATATGATATATGGGCGAAGCCTTACCGGCGAACAAAGTGAAAGTTAGCGGCAGCACACAGACCTTATGTCTGTAGAACGACATTTGGAACAGACAGTCTTATATATGTTGTGATGAGGTCTGGGTCAAAAGTTGATAGTAGAAGCGAACGGTAGCTAGTGCACGCGAAGCAATTTCTTGAAAGAAGCTATAGAGGTACTGGTTTGAATTTCAGGTGGCAGGGAGTTCCATAGACTGAAGCAGATACGATAGAAATAGGAATATCTAAACGTAGAAGTTTTACATAAATTGTGTTTGTAGCCAGAACTAGAGGAACTGTTTCGGGTGACTCTTGATTACTGGGAGTACAGAGTTCCTCACTCTATCCGAGAGGAATTGATTGTCGTCAGAGGGTAACAGGTGGTTCTGATGGAGCTAATCAGTCTTGTCTTCCACATGGCTCTGTTTGTTTGGTTATTTCCCCCAAAAAAACTCTGAATTTCTAACGGACCTGAAACAACCATAGGGGCTGATCAAAGCCAGGACCCGGCTAATTCACAGCCGATCGATTTGGAATTTAGCGTGTTGATTTTTGTGGAGGGGAGAAAACCGGAGGTCCCGAAGAAAAACTCTCGGAGCTAGGGCGAGATACCAACAGACTCACATATGGCGCCGCGTCAGGGAATCGAACCTGAGCCATGGAGGGGAGAGGCGAAGCGCTTAACCACTGCGCCACCCGTCTCCCCAGGGGGAAATATCTCATATTTTTTACACCACATCTCAGTTTCTTCGTTGTTTGCGAGGGAATATATATTGCCCTTGCATTTTAATTTAGAATCTCTCGTCTTATTCCCTAATGCTTTTTCTTGTACTTAGAACTACTAGCCGTTACACTTTACCTAGTGTACGGAGAAGTAACTTGAAAGGAGAAGGTTGAAAGAAACGGCATGTGTTACTCGGACCGTCACCCTCAGACCCCGGGGGTACCCCCCCCCCCCCCCCCCCCCCCCGGGCCTCAGACATTCGCTCCCTCTCACTCATTCAGTCATTCACAACCCTTATTTAAAAAGCTAAATACAGTAACTATAGTTACCAGGTTAACTGCTTTGTTTTTCAGAATGTTAATAATGCTCAACCTATACCCGTATCTTCACTGTTCTATCTAAATCTTGAAAGGCACCATTACAACACTAGGCATAAATATGTCCTCATTCCCTTATTTCTAATTAACAAATAGAAGTTGGCTTTCTATGTTCTATACGAAAATGAATCCAATGAAATCGCGCGTTCTTAGGATGTTCCCAGTGTTTATATTATATAACTATATAGAATGAAAGTTTGATGAATAGCGTAAAATTAGATTTCGGCACTTAGGTTTCGTCACGGACATGCACAGTGTGAAAAAAGGGACAATATATACATATCACCCATCAGCCCATACGCCGACAGCGGGAGACCCATCAAAAACGTAGTTGAGCGACTTTGGACTGGGTTATTTTCGTAATCTACAAGTCAAAATTATACTAATGAGCTGTTGAAAACTGTTGAAAGCCATAAACTGAACTTGAAGCACCTGAAAGCCAGGAAGAAGGCCTTGAACACAGATACACTAATAGAGAAAGCGAAAAAGGAAGCAAAGGCCGACCTCGAAGTATCGTTTTCCCCTGTCATTGTATCGTTATCTGCATCTATATTGGGTCTGTCAAATTTGCGAGCCGCAGGCCGCTAAAAATATTCGGGCTGATAAGATTTGTATGGGTGTCAAACTCTTCACAATGTAACTTGTTTTCAGTTCTTGGTCGCCTGTTCAAATAAATATATACTCAGAACCTTAGAGAACTAAATATATTCAGTGCTGTCTCTTGAGTAAAATTGGAATCTGCAAAAACTAGTAAAAATATATGTGCAGAGGAAGAAGCAGCAAAAAAATCCCGTGCACTATAGAAAGGAGCTTGGACTGAACACATTTTTACTCTCGCTTCTTTCTTTCTGACATTTGTAGAGTTTTTCACTCCCGATATTTTTTTTCTCCGAAAATATATTTTTAAATATTGTTGGCCGCGTTTTTCTTAGGCTCGGTTTCAGCCGTTGGGGTGTCGTTTCTCCAAAGCCTCCCCCCACTAACGGCTGGGCGCGCGGTCAACACACCGTGTCCGTGACGTCATCTGATTAACTTCAATATTATTCATTTATTTGCGTGTAGCGTAGGTCCGATTCCGCGTAAACTTTCAAAACAATTGGAATTCTTTAAACTAAAACTCCAAGTGTGAAATTAACCTGTTATTATTAGCTCTCATGTTCACAGTCCAAGTTTTCAAGGAAAGCCCGGCTGTTGAAACCAGGCTACTTTATTTGTTGACACTAGATGACAGAAATTAAAAGCCGAAATGTTTAAATACGGTGATAAAAATTAAGTTCAGATGCTATCTCGGAACTCTGAGCTAGAGTCGAGTATTCCCGCTTAGTAATTGTGTAGAGTATGTCTTGGAGACATAAATTGTACAAACTTAGTACATAGGACTTGAAGAATTGTAAAACTCATTTGATGCAGCGATTTTCAAGTGAATTGTGATTGCAGAGTTAAACGCGTAAACATGGCCTGCGTCAGACGTGATTTCCTCTCTTCTATAAACTCTTTTAATATGAACTCGTCCGTCTTTTCTTCTCCGATAAAGGCAGCACTAATTTTCTTTGAAGTAAGAAATATAGCCGGGCTACCTTGGTCTTGCATCGGTAAAGTTAAATGAGAAATGACTGAACATTATTTGAGCTGACGGTTTCCCAAGTGACTTCCAGAGCCAGTGCGTTTACTGACAAAGTGTCTTCACCCGAAAACTAACTCTCTTACTGCTTCCTTGTGTGAATCCTTGAATTCTTCGAAACCAAACTTTTCCAGAGTAAATTTAAACGCATTTTGGAACAGCAATCGAAAGCCTTTGGTCCGGCTTTCAAAAGTTTACAATGTAAATTATGCAAATCAATTCAGCGACAGGATTTCAGTGGCAAGTTTTTGATTGGCTAAAAACCAACAATGTCTCAGCTCGCGCGCCCAGCCGTGAGTGGGGAGAGGATCGCGGGCTCACCGAAACCCCCACGGCTGGAAACCGAGCCTACGTTTTTCTGTGCTCCAAATTTATTAGCCCGCAATGTTTTAGCGGCCAGCAGCCCGCAAAATAATCAGACTTTCACTTCGGTAGTCGCTTAATTTAAGGTTTTACCCCTATCCTAGAAGTTCAAGTAAATTATTCTGACGTACATACTGATGTCTGCAAATTTCGAAAAGCTAAAAGTTAAGAATAACCCCCATCGAAGTTTAAGTATCCGCATTTATCGATAATACTACTTCCTCAAGGAAAATCTAATTATGCATTCAGTTGATACCTGAAGTCGTGTTTATGAAAAATAAATGATTTAGACGAATGTGGCAAAATAATTTAGCTGACGATCACATATTATGGTGGAAAATCTGAATAAAATCTTAAGAAAGAACCTGAAAAATAATATGTAATATGTATATATCAGGCATGTTTTCACAAAAGGAGCCTTAGAACCTAAGACCCCCTTTTGTGAAAACATGCCTGATCTTGTGTGCCTTTAGCTTTAACAGCCAGTAACTCGTGTTTTTGCCGTTTTCTTGAAAAGGCAAATGACAGTTTAAGACTTTTCTGGCCTTTCTATCCCATAATTGATCTCTAGGTATTTTATGTGGGGGTGAGGGGTGGGGAGGACTAGTTCAAAATTTTTCGCGAAAAACGAACTTTGCCTGGCGTATGTCGCCACGATTTGCTTAGTGGAAGACGTATATTTCCCACTAGGTCTGAGAAAAAAAAGGTGCATTTTTTGGATGAAAACGTTAAAAAGTGAGTACCTGGCTTTTAAAGCCAACAGGTACACATTAATTTACTTGTGTAACTTAAATTCTTCAAAGTTAGAGCTATAACCAGATGCCAGAGATTGAAGCTCCGAGTCAGCATTTTCAATGACAACCTCTTGTGTTCGATAATGCAGGTATGACTTAAACCAATTCAGTACTGTAACAGTTCCAGAGAAACCAAACTGAATGGTTAGTCGACTGATCAGAATGTCGTGGTCTATGGTATCAAATTCAGCGGATAAATCAAGGAGGACGAGAATGACTTCTTTCTTACTGTAAATGGCACGAATAATATATTTTTGTACACGTAAGAGTGCAGTATCTGTGCTGTGGTGTTCCCTGTAAGCTGATTATAGACTAGGGTAGAGGTTATTGTCAACAAGGTAGTTGCGGGACTGGCAAGCGACGAAGCGATTACCTAATACACTTGTTTTCTTTTGTGTCTATTTGACTATTACATTATTTTCATGGGTTGAGTAAAATCATTTATTTCGGCCGGGGGATTATTAAGGGGAATGTTAAGGGGAGGCATAACATATATACGCCTACCTCATACAGAGGTCACATTTCCTTGAGCATCTAAAACAGCTGTTTTAGATGCTCAAGGAAATGTGACCTCTGTAAGAATTTTCTAGTGGAGTCTACTACTTTTAAGAGCTTAGCCACGGGCCATGGGTATAGAATTAAGGAGACTGTTAGTTGTACTAATGTCATTTATCCTATTAGCTGTACATATGAAATGAAAACTGCAATACATTGGCTCTGCTTCTACTCAATTCAAAGTTAGGTTCCGCAACCACAAGTCTACTATGTTAACAAACAAAAATAACTGTGAGGTTGCTACGTATTTAAATAATACTCCTCTTAGTCTATCCATGTGGGTGGGAGGTAAACCAGTATTCAAGTCGTAAACGTCTTTCTGACTGAATTATTCTAATTGAACCGCGTGTCGATTTTAAACAAACAATATTTCCAAACATGCTGTAATTTGTGCTTTGTGAAGAGCAAAGCGTACGCTAATTAAATAGTTGCGTTAACCGAGCGGACATGGGGAAGCTTGTGGAACTAAGGTTTGCACCGTGAAGACTTGTTGAAAGAAACTGCTTGGCTTAGATTAGACCAAAGGCGTGCAATCCATAAACTTATTATGATGTATAAAATAATAAATAACTTAACCCCTGCCTACCTTATTTTTACAGTTCATCAAATGAACCCTTTGTTTTACTTAAATGATAATTTTATAGCTGTCCTACAAACTAGACTTAGATTAGGAGCTCGTGCTTTGAATTCCTATTAACATTCTATTAATTGTGCGCCATCTTCTGCTTGCCTTTGTGAAGCTCCTCATAAATCTATTTCGCACTTTTTTCTCTATTGTAGTCGTTTTTCTGCTCTTAGATCACGCCTGCTTGCCTCTGCCGCGCAGATAATAGGCCCAAAATGAACTAAAGCTTAAGCAAACAAAAACTCAATTCGTTTCTCAACGGCGTTAGAGACTTACATTTTCGTGTTAATTCTCTATTGTTGAGTGAAGTTCAGTCCTATATTGTCCAAACCAATTGATTTAATTAAGCTCTGTTATTTCTGTCGAATTTGTCTTTGTTAACGTTTGCTGTTTTTCTTTTCTCCCCTTTTTTTAACTTACAAAATGTCATTTTTTAGCTTTGTTCATAAATTATTTTATATATAATATTACACAAGCTCCCTAGATGAGTTTTCTAGCTCTTGGAGCAAATGCAAAGATTAAATATTGTTTAAACAAATAAATAATAATTAAAAAACTAGGGTTTCCTTAGTTCGCTCTACTGCCGTGTCTAGTTCTTACTACGACGAATTTCGACCATTAAGTTTGGCACTTTTTTGTCCTACAAAAGGACAAACAGTGGAGGAAATATCCAAATTGGTGAAATATATTGCCAAAAGGACCAATTTGCGGATAGTTTACCGTCAAAATCACGTCCCCCTTTACTCAGTGAAGTGCGTTCCAAATAGTTCGCGATTTTCGTCCAGCGGTGTGCTGTCGTGACGTCATTTTCTCAACACATCGCTTTTTTAAAGGCATATTTCTATTCAAAACTTCGTTGTTTTTTTCCTTTATCGAAACATAGTAAAACAGTGCACTTAACTTACAAGTTAGCGCGAAGGTTTCTGGGAAGTAGCCCCGCGTAGGGTTAGGGCTAGACTCCATCCGCCAGACGGACGCAATCCCAAAATGCACTGCACTAAAATACTTCATTGAGAGCAGGAACTGGTGTCTAATGAAGTAACGCCTGCTAATCAAACAGCATGCAGTATAAAAGTTCTAAAAAAGCGATTGTTAAGAGCAAATGCCTCGTGGCGTAAGGGATAGTGACGGTTAGGGTTTCGGTTAATAGATGGGTTAGGGCTTCGCTTCGAGTCTTCGTGGAGCCGAAATTTTTATAAGATTGAGGGAAGCGTACTTGTTCGCCTAAATTTGCAAGTGCCGCTTTAGTTTGTACCCTAGAAATATAACATCGAGAAAATTGCAATTCGACCTTCTGGCGGATGGCATCTAGATAGATAGATAGATAGATAGATAGACTGGTTTATTTGAGTCACTTCGCAGTAAGAAAACTGAATTGCGTAACTATTACAAATTGTGTACAACTCTAAATGATACTGAATAATATAATTAACTACTACAAAACTAGGTACTACTATGAGAACTACTATAGCTAGAATTATTATAAAAATTATATATGGCATTAAACGAATTCCTACATAACTACTACTGAATGTATGATAGCTATAGCCTTATAACACGTTGTGGCATTACAACTGGAAATAATGAACGATTTAGAGAACCGTTTGGTTTTTGTGCATGGGACCGAAAAAAGCCTTTGTTTCCTGAGGTTATACCTAATATTGGAGTTGGCTTTGGGTAGGAGATGTTTCAACTTATTCTCAGGATTCTTGCTTATAGCTTGGAACTGTTTCCTAGTTAACATTTCGTGATGGTCATGAATAGAACTAATTCCTGCCTGAGCTAGTGCGTCGGTATAGCAAACTCCCGGAAAAATACAAGCCAATGCTCTCTTCTGGATACGCCTTAAGTCTTCCTGTAAGTATTTAGGGAGAGCATGGTGAAATACAGGACAAGCATAATCTATAGATGACCTTATACATGCGCAATAGAAAGCTACAAGATCGTTCGTTGGAACGCGAGCACGTTTAAGCTGTACCAAAAAGTACAGTTTCCGAGAGGCTCTTTTAACAAGGTCTTCAATGTGTTCATTCCATGTTAGCTTGGAGTTAATCGTTACGCCCAGTAGCTTTGTACTGGTCACGGTGCTGATGGGTTTTCCCTCAATGAAAACTGTTGGGAGAGATTCCTCCTGAGCTGAGCGGCTGAAACTGATGATAAGATCTTTGGTCTTGTCGCAGTTGAGCTGAAACAAATTCTTTTTTGACCAGTCGTGAACTTGGTCGGCTATAAGCTGCGCTTTGCTTTGCTCACCTTTGGCAATAGTCTCACACACCGTAGTGTCGTCTACGTATTTCCAAATGCTGAATGGATCTGAGATGGAGAGGTCATTTATCATGACCAGGAACAACCATGGACCCAGCTTGGTACCCTGGGGCACGCCCGAGGGGACTGCGCCCCACTCTGAAAAACAGCTCTGACCCAATTTGACCCTCTGTGATCTGCATGTGAGGAAGCTTATAACCCAGTTAATGATACTTTTAGGGATGTCCATCTGCTTCAATTTGATAATAAGCAGAGAATGATCTATTAGATCAAACGCTTTACGATAGTCAAAGAGTAAAACTCGTGATGTAGAGCCCGTACCATCGGTGTCCCCCAACCACTTATGGAGCATACTTATCAACGCCATGACGGTAGAAGAGCCTGAGATTGTCCCAAACTGATTAGGGTCGATAGTTTTAACAACAGCAGACTTGATGTAGTCGGTTACAACAAAATCCTCAGCAACTTTAGATAGAGAGGGCGTGAGTGAAATTGGACGGAGTTCCTTTTTTGGATCTGTGACTTGCTTAACTTTGGGAAGTGGGGTTATGTCTGCAAGTTTCCAGACTGAAGGTAGTTTCTGTTCTCTGAAAGAAGCGTTCAAGATGTCAGTGACAGGTTCCACTAGGAGGTCTGCGTACTCTTTAAAGAGCCAATTAGGGAGGCCATCTGGACCCGAGGCTTTGTACTTGTTTAGATGAAGTAATACCTCATAGACGCGGTGTATGGGAACTTCTAGGAACTCCGCGTCATCTTCCAGAGTTAGACGAGCAGTACTAGAATCAAGTGGTTCAAATACTTGCAGTGGTTCTAAAAGGGCAGCGTTAATAGCATTAGCTATTTCATGTCTAGCCGCGAGCCCGCGTAGCCTCCTCTGCAGGCATCTCTAACTTCATTTTTCTCTCTCCCGTCGTTATATCGAAAAACGGTTTGGGCAGGAAAATATAGCAACTTTACTTTACGAATGTGCAAAAATGTCACTCAAAATGTCACTCAAAATGTCACTCAAAATGTCACTCAAAATGTCACTCAAAATGTCACTCAAAATGTCACTCAAAATGTCACTCAAAATGTCACCCAAAATGTCACTCAAAATGTGTTCGTATAGGGGCACTTTAAAGAAACCAATGAGAATGCCAACATTAGTTCCTATCCTCCTTTTCGAGGCTAAAAAGAAAGAAAGATTACCAAAGAATAATCGATAATGATCTGTTTTGTCCTAATAGCTCTTCCAGGGAGACTATGGCGTCAGGCACAAAAAGGTGAGTACGCCTGTTAGTATATTAAATACGTGAATCCATGGTCTATATAGTTACTACCGCTTAAGCAGGTTAAATTAATGGTAGCTAAATAGCTGGCATAGCCGCTCATGTTCTATATAGTTACTGCCGCTCATGACACGTGTAAACTAATTAAGGTTTTCAGATACCCTTAAAACGGAAAAGATTGGGAAAAAAAACGGAAAAGATTGGGGAAAAAAACAGAGCTCTTGACGGCCTTTGCCGCGTATCTACTCAGATTATGTTTTCGCCTTTTCACTCTAAAAGGGCTGTGTCACGGCAATAGACATTCGAGTTCCGGGCCGGAAACAGCTATTTTTACCGATTTTGATATGAACTATCGACCCTTTCGGCCATGTGGGATGCTTAAAATCAAAGCAAATATGCAAAAATGGCTAACAAACAGTGTATATAAACAGTCTCCATGGAAAATATTGAAAATCCTTTCAATCAAGCATTGAGGGAGTTTAACTGTTTGTATCAATTAACAGCCACCAACCAAGCGATTACTCGATACATGCGCAGTACCATGACATAGCCCCTTTAAGCATTATAAGTTTTGAACTAAATCGAAATCTGATAAGGCCATCCCAATAAAATGTTTCGTTTACCACCTATTTTTTTTAAGCAAAAAAAGTTAAAGGTTGCAGACCGGCCCAATTTTTTTGGAAAAAGTAAAAAAAGTAACTGCGTTTTAGTTTCTTGCTTTTCTCGTGTGAATTGTTAATCCACAACAAGTAGAGGAAAAAGTCGTAGAGGAACACATTAAAAAAATACGCGAGTCTTCAAGCCGACTTGGTTCCAAACCCCCTAACGGTTCTTTTTTAAACCGACCCACCCACCCACCATCACGAGCGAAGGTAATTAACGAAACATTTTATTGGGATGGCCTAATTCCTGAGAAGATTTTGTAATACTATTCCTCCGAAATGATGATGAAGCCAACGGATTTTAAAAACCTTAATTAAAATATTTTTGGCGCTGGAGCTTCTGAAAGCTATCCGGCTCACTAGATCGCAGAAACGGGATGGCGGAAAATTCGAGATTTTCAAATAACTCAAAACTTTTTATATATTCTTGTAAACAATTTTATAAGCTTTAAAATGAGATATGGTTGAGGTATCTACGATGTTTCCTCGAGGCGCTACATAATTTAGTCTGGAAACGCACCCTGAAGGTCTTCTTCATATCGTTCTTCGTAAAAATCGCATATGAGCTGGGACAATTGGGCAACGCGTTTTATTGAAATTTTTGAAGAAACATATTTTATGACGTCACAATCGATGAGATCGTAGAGATATACCTGACAGCCTATTAGTACGTTCTAGTAGGAAAAATATCAAAATTGTATATATAATTATTGATGAAATACTATAAACTAATTGAGATTTTGAGACGCCGATACCGAATTATATTGCCGGCCAGTTGGGAGAAATAATATTCCGTATTGGGCGGAGTCGCGCAGCAACGAAGCCCAATACGAAGAATATATTTTCTTCCACCGCCGGCAATATAATTCGGTATCGGCGTCTCAAAATCGCAATTAGTTTTGTATCACGATTCAACAATTAAGGCCGGCGTGACTTGTTAAAGGAAAGAAGAGAATGAAGCACCAAACTCATGCTGGTCGTAATTTCAATTCTCAAAAGGCGCCTAGTATATCCATGGCAACGGTTTCACGGCTTCAGTGGAGAAAATTTTCGCGACGTGTTTTGAAATCTCTTTAATATTTCTTGTCAAATAAACATCATTGTCAAATAAACATCAAATAAACATCAGTGATTTCGAATTTAAGGTTTATCTAATTTTAAAAGAAGTTTTTTTTTTTACCTTTGAAAGAAATCCTTTTCATTTATTTCAGAACTTTGCTTTGGCTTTGAGGCTTGATTTGAAGATGGATCGTATGATTTGAACGACTTTTTTCAATTTTACTGCTTTGAGATGGTGAAAATTGTACTTTTAGCGGATAAGAGTGTTAGATTTCGGACGAAAACTACAATGCCAACCTTACCTTTATGATTGAAGAATTCTTATCTTGTAATTTACAACGATTTGTAGGTGAAATTGTAGCCGCCGAAATCTTGCCACGGCGCGCTCAATAAATGCTGCTGAACAAACCATGCGACTTTTGAACTTGACCGGGATCGGAAGCCATGTGACTGCAAGGGCTCGCGCAAGAGCCAATCAGAGGCTGGTATTCTGAGACGCCAATACCATGATTGTTATATTGGCGTCTTAAAAGTAAACAAAATGATCAGTGAATCGTGATACCAGTGTTTATATCTTTCTAAAAAGTGATATCTTCACACGTGAAGATATATAGATTATTACATGTTAAGAGCTTGATATCATTTCTATCCACGAGTTTTAATGCCATATTGCGAACGAGCGAGCCTTCGAGCAATTTGATTGGTGCAAGTAATTTATTACGGAAAATTTGATTGGGCAATACAACCCGTGAAGTGATATCATATCACGGCTTTTTCACGGCTTTATCACACTGATATCGACCCTAAAGATGTAATATGAAATATATGATATATTCACACGTGAAGATATCACTGTTGAAAATATGACTGGCTTTGCAAAAAACTGGTATTTCATCGATAATTATATATTTAACAGAACATTACATGGCCGCTTCAACGAAGGTATGGTCTGTTATTAATAACGACCATGTGTTGCTTGGTGGACTTTTTAGATACGTTGTATACTTGTCAAAGGCAGCACGGATTGACTTGATTTTTGTTGTTTTGTATTACGAGCCGTGGTTTTGTCGAGCTGAATATTTAAAAAATCATAAAAACACATAAACCATGAATTGAGTTCAGTTTTGGACATTTTAGTAATATGGACTGGAAACCAAATGTATTAGATTAGGTTGATTTGCAGGCGCGTTATCAGGCATTTTTGAGCTATAAGCCCTAAAGTAAGACAAAGTAAACTTGCTCCAGGTGTAATATGAAAAACGTACTGAAATTGAAGAAAATCGTTTAAGCCCGGGATTACTGGCTGCTTTGCTTTCGGGTTTCGATAAACGAAGCGAATTCTGTAACCGGCGTTTCAGAATTCAGTCAACAATAATTACAAAATAATGTTAGAAAACATGAAACTCCGTTTGTATTTACTGTCTTTTAGTACATGTATTTACTATTTTTCACGCCATACTTTGTTGCCTTTTTCGTGTTTTTGGGTGTCGTTTTCTCGAGTTAATATTCAATTTCTGCTTCGCTCAGTCATTCCGAAGCCACTTTGCGAATTAAAAAAAAACTTTTAAGATGTTTGCTTCACAAATAGTACAAAATTTATTGATACAACTGATAATGTCAAAATCTTGACTTGGATCACTCATACAATTGACGTAATTGTGACGTAAGGCAACCCCTCTTTTTGACATTTTGAGCCATTACTCGAAATCTAGTCGAATAATTTCTTTCTTGAAAACAACACAAAATTGATCTCTGAATTTCTCACCTTACTAACGTTTTGTCAAAGTTGAAATGACCGTACCTTTTTGTCAATAGAAGTGATTAGAATCCAAACTGCTTAAAAGTTTCCCCAAAGCTTAGCAAAATCTTGATGCCAAATGAACTGTACTAGCGAAAACAGAAAAAAGGTTGTGAATATTTCTAGTTTCGAGAGAGAAAAATGTCGAAAAATGGCAAAACCTCGAAATCTACAAATTTCAGGTTTTCTAAAAAAAAAACTACAGATTTTTTTAAAAACGTTGTGAGCATTAAATTCAACCATTCATAAAATAATACACCAAATCCTATCACTGAAAATGACTACAATTGGAAATATGATTTTTCAAAGTGGAGAAATCAGAGCAAAGGTTTTGGAGAGTGTTTGTTTACATCTAGAGCGGCCACTGCTGACTGACGGAATGCGCACGTGCATTCAAAAGTTTACAAATTATCGTAATGACCAGGAGGTACAATGCACAACCAGTTTCTAACAATCTATACATATTTTTACAGAAATTAGTTATCGCTTGTACCCCCTGGTCATTATGATAATTTCTCAACTTTTTTAATGCACGTGCCTATTAGTCAGCCGTGGCCACTCTAGTCCTAGATGTAAACAAAGCACTATCCGAAACCTCGGCTCTGATGTGCTCCTCTTTGAAAAGTTATATCTCCAATTGTAGATATTTCTCAGCGATAGGATTTGGTGTATTACTCTTATGAAAGATTGAATTTATAGCTCAGAAATGTTAAAAACATTATCTTGAGCGGCTTTTTTGAAAACCTGAAATTTGTAGATTTTGATTTTTTTCAATTTTCCACTTTTCTACTCTATCGAAATAAATATTTACAACTTTTGTTTTTTTTCAGTTTTGGTAGCACAATTTTGTTTGCTATCAAGATTTACTAAGCTTTGCCGGAAATACTTTTAACCAGCTTGGATTTTAATCACTTCCATTGACAGAAAGCTACGGTCCTTTCAACTTTGACAACGTTAGTAAGATGAGAAATTCCGAGCCCAAATTTTGGCCAATTCCGCCCAAGGGATTTCGATAAAATTTGCACTGTGTACGTGTGTTATAAGTTTGAACAGTTTCCAGTTGTAATGCCAGAGTAATGCCGGCTCGAAATGTCAAAAAGTGGGGTTGCCTTACGTCACAATTACGTCATTAGTATGTGTGATCGGGTCAAATTTTGAATTTATCAGTTGTATCAATAAATTGTGTACTATTTGTGAAGATTTGAGCAGAATTTGGCAAAATGTTTAAAAGTTATGACATTTTGTTTAAATTCAGGAAGTGGCTCGAGTTAAAGTGCCTATAAGCCGTAGCCAGAAATCATTTATTTGGGCGCAGTAAAGTGTCTTAAATCTTGTTCAACCATTTTTGGGGCGATTTATGGTCGTAGTATTGCTATAAAAAGCATTACAAATCCTTGAAATGACTTCATTTAAGGGACGTTATGCAAATGAGTTGTCCTAACCTCGCAGAAAAGATAGTCAGCAGTACTAATCTAAGGGCCTGTTTAGATGGACACGTTCAGTTTAATGACGTGGCGATATGTCTTATCACATTTCTTTATAGTTGGATTATCATCATTCCCTGTAAAAAAAATGTAATGTTATGAGGGATAAAGTCATACACAAAACAACTCATTTTCATCTCGTGACAAATCTTGCCCCGGGATCGGTAAACGAGGCATGTAAACCGGCCTTTAGATTATTGAGCAACTAAAGAAAGGCGACTGACCGGCTACCGCTTTTACTATTGAAAATGTGTGATGAAATATTGCAGGCCAAAATGGCAGAGTTTCACGGTTGAACTTGCTACTTCGTTACCGTCAAACACAAAGGAAAACAAAGCCTATTATGTTTCTTTGTGTCTACCAAAGCAACGACTGTCAAGAAAGTTTGATGGAAATATAAAGGATATATATATATATTTACAAGTCTTTTGCAGAGTTTTTTTGTTTCAGTGTATATATATATATATATGTATATATATACAGTCAATGCCAAAAAGGTTGTCCAGCAGAATATAATATAATACTATAATATCCATTGTTTTGGGCTATTGTCTAGGCCAAAACAATAGGCCAAAACAATGGATATTGTAGTATTATATTATGTTCTGTTGGACAACCTTTTTGGCATTGACTGTATATATATGTATATATATATATATTTACAACGTAGTTAGAATTAGGTCACAGAAGAATGTGTACATCGATCAGTTTTACCTTTTTAATCATAGATATATACATAGATATATTTGTTTTAATTTACTCTTTAATTTGTGACCCCAATTAGCATTCTTTTGCTAAATACCTTTAGACACGTTAATAAAGTTATTTTTATTATTATTATTATTATTCCTATGCAGCCCTATGTCCGCAGGGTTGGATTCAGTTCGAAGGATCTTGCTATGTGACATTCGTGGACGGCAAAAGTTGGGAAAACGCCGAGGATAGCTGCAAGTATTTAGGCGGATATCTAGTTAGAATTCAATCGAAATCGGAAGATGAATTCTTCTTATCAGAACTTGGTCGACCTGAGCCTGTGGTATGGATAGGTCTTAAGCGATCGAACAATAATAGTTTTGTTTGGAGCGATGGATCGTATTCGACTTATTCTAATTGGGGTCTCGGGGAGCCCATTAATGGCGTAACTGGCCAAAATTGCGTCCAAATGGATACCTCTGCTATGTCTGCTAACCATGACGACCTCTTCTATTCCTGGAAAACCGAGACATGTTCAACGAGGCACCCGTATGTATGTGAACGTGGTATGTATTGCATTTATCTGTTATACATAAGGTTTACATCTTTGAGGGCTAATGACATGCAAGCAATAGTAGATTTCACGTTTTGTTTTTGTATAATTTGGTCTCGGTTTAGTCTTTATCGGGTCGGGACTGTTGCTGTTTTTTAGAAACCAGCCAGCGTTTTAACAAATGTTAGTATTGTTGTTTAGCAAACGAAAATAAGAACAAAATAGGAACCTTACGACTACTGACGTTTTTCTTGCTTTTACATTTGCTTTTCCTTTCAAAAGCCGAATAAAATTGATGGCGAAACTATATGTATGGAGAGAGCGTGCAAAAGAAAGAATTGTTTCATGACTAGCATATACAAATTGTCTTACCATGTTATCTTATGACTGTGTGGGTTTCCTGTTTTACCTTTTGAAGCATTCTCGGGATAAAAAAACGATTTCTCTTAATGTCATTAAGTGGTTCATCCCAAATCCTTATTGAAACAAATATTTCGTTAACGTGTTGTTCCTTCGGCGAATGTGATAGTTGTTGACATTCATGTAATGATGAGTATTATAGGTTTAAAAGAGATAAATGGCCCTTTTGTCAAAACCTGATTATAGAGCGGTTTTCGCATTGTTTGAGTGTCGAAAAATAATTAGGTGATTGCTTTCGAATTTGATTGGTTAGTTATCCATAATTGTATTTACTTGTCCTCGTAATTGTTCAAATAAAACTAATCACGAATTAGTCCAGGTCGTGATTGGTTCATTGGGTTTTTACTTTCTCCTGTGATTGGTTCATTGGGTTTTTACTTGCTCCTGTGATTGGCTCAGAATTTGGTTTTACGACACTCAATTTAAAACCGCTCTAGACAAAAGTTATCATTGATTTGATCTGTTCATCTTGACCTTCACTAGTATTGTGTAGTACAATTCTACTTGTAATCGTAAATTAGAGAGACGTATTTTAGCAAGAGAACAAAAGTCCTCGATAAAATTTAATCGAGTATTGAAATTAATCAGGCTTTGGACAACTGGGCCCCGATAATTATATATATAGAAAATCAATGTTTTTGACTGTACATCGTGTATGCATGCATCTACTCACTTAAACTGTTTTTCTGCTTACGATAGCTTTAATCTTAAGGTATGTTCTAATATTTAGCATTGCATGCATGTGGTCAGCGGACACCTTCGTCATATGTCTACCCACACAGCGGTCAAACGTCTGCGCGTGCGTATTACGGTCAGTCTGGTGGGCGGCCGCGCGAATTTCCCGCGCAAATTTACCTTAAAACCTATTACAGTGATCTTCTACCCCCAAAAGTTAAGAAAAATACGTGAAAGTTAAGCTTTTTATTTTCACAGTCGACGAGAAATTGAACAAACTTCAAACTGTGAGTTTGCCCAAAATTTTCGTAATTTACCAAAGAAGTTCTCAAGGTTTGAAAGCGGGTTTGTGAACAGTGACGGCCGCCGGCTCGCTTTGAATTTGTTTTGGAATAGGTTGTTGTTGCAAGACTTTTGACACATGCGCAGACGTTTGACCGCTGTGTGATGTCTACCATACTACACTGGTATATATTCAGTCTTTGCATTAATCTCTTCCCAAAAGGAGTACTCGTGCTTAAATCCTTAGAAACCGATCTCCTGACATTTAATTAGTTTCCTTTCACACGAGGCTTTCCCCCCCCCCCCCCAATAATTTAATACAAACAACCGACTTGCCGATATGCAACTCGTACAAGTCTCCATATTTCTCATGGAAGTGTCCATTCGATTCGAATTTATTGCAGCATGATATATATTTTTCATGTCGAAAAAATAACGTTGAGCGGTTTCACTGTCTAATACGTGGTGACTGCTTTAGAAATAGAGAGCTACCGATATGCATTTTTATAAAAACAATACTCTAACAACGAAATATTGGCAAATTAGAAAAAAACTTATTTCGATTAGAATAAACGTATACTTTCTTTAGTCACGTACACTAATTAATTTACCAGTCTTTCGATTTCATAAAGCATTTCTGTAATCAGAGAAAATTGCTATTTCCCTTATACTGATCGGATATCAACAAGGTGATCGCTGACATATACTTTAAATGATTAATTGCTCGCTTACAATAAAAGCATGATAGCTCTTGAATAGCAACAGTAATATCCTTTACATCAATCCTTTCTAAACCCACCTTCTGCAAGATTTGCATCTGCTGTGCACTTTATTTAATTCGCACCATTCATACGAAAAGGCCAGTCAACGTTAAATGCACCATCGTAACTGCATGTTCCGTACTAAAATAACCGACATCGTCTACAGTATCGAAACGAAATCGATCTTCAACAGCATTTTTCGAGCAAAAAATAATGTGCTTTTCCTCAATACTAATCACACTTCAGACGAAAGCTAGATATAGATCTCAACATAACCCGTTTTCCAGAGGCAGAAAGCCTGCAATACAAAGCAACTACTCAAACAACACCCACTCAGCAAGTGACCACACAATTCGTCGAAGCAGTAGAAGGGGGATTAACATCCAAGATCAAGTTATCATCAACCGGACCAACTACAGAATCGCCAGATGTATTGTTTCCGATACCTACCGACTCCACCACTAAACAATATATACCGACCAACGAAACAACAAAATCTCCAACGCAACCAGCATGGACGGTAGACCAAAGCGAGGCAACGACTTCCGACGATTCAGTTATAGATCACTTAACACAAACAAAAGCACCATCACGGATACCTGAAACAGAAGCCCGTACAAAAGTTGCACATCGGACAGAAGCCCCTGATACAATTCAACCTGACAAACCGGCATCCATGACAGAGGCACCAAAAACAGCTGCACCTGAAACAGAGGCACCAACAACAGCTGCACCTGAGACAGAGGCACCAGCAACAGCAGCACCTCTGACAGAGGCACCAACAACAGCTGCCCCAGAAACAGAAGCGCCAGCAACAGCTGCACCTGTGACAGAGGCACCAGCAACAGCTGCTCCAGAAACAGAGGCACCAGCAACAGCTGCCCCAGAAACAGAGGCACCAGGAACAGCTGCCCCAGAAACAGAGGCACCTGAAGCAGAGCTATCCACAACAGCGGCGCCTGAAACAGATGCACCTGAAACATCCGCTCCTGAAACGAAAGCACCTATGACAGTCGCTCCTGAAACAGTGGCACCGTTTACACCAATTGGTAAGTAATGGTTTTTGCCTGAATTAGTGCTGTTTTTCATATATCGTGATTTCGTTTATCCATAACGTTATTGTAAAAAAAGGACAATATTACGCTTTTAGAGATATACGTTGTAGTATTAAGACATCTATAATGTACGAATGTTCCTACTTAAGGTAGTCTGCATAGCTGCGCAAGGGTAGTAGGGGGTGGTCAGGGAGGAGAGAAAGGGAAAGGAACGCTTGCAGTCACGCCATTGTCTGTTTTCCGTTTTTACGTCCGCAAGACGGACGGAAAATTCTCATTGGCTAACGAGCCTCCATGAATAGTTAAATACTGCTGACTTTTTAAACCAAGGGCTCAAACTTTCCCCATGATGCCATTCGGCAGAACTCTACGGACTCGTCGGCGGTAAGTATGCTTTCTTCTGTAGGATTTCCAACCAAATGTGCTCTAATTTTGTACAAATAAGCCACTGTAGGAGAGCTAGAGGACACCATTAAGTCTGAGGACGGCTGAAAAGTACTTGGTTTGCTTTTAGTAGGCCTTGTGAGGGGTTTCACGAGGTTTTTCTGTTGTGTTTCTGCTTTCAGACACATGAAATAATTCTTCACTGAAACCCTTAAAATTCTGCATTTTTTTTTTTTCCTGCTCAACCTATTAGGATGTGTTTTTGTCACTTTAAAGCAACGGCTTGAGTCCAAATAACCGCTCTTGGAGTCCCAGAGGGGGGAACCCCTTGTCGATTTTTGTCCATTACCCAGCATGCAATTGGAGGTGGGTACAAGAAAACATGGTGGAGAGAAATGCAGCGTTAAGAATAGCATGCTTCATAGTCGCTTTGTGTGTTTTGTGCCAAAAAAACCTGGTGGTTGGAGAGATTAAAGAAGGTACTGTAACAACTGAGTTCTGACTCTGTGTTTGCTTTTGATTTCAATTGCGAACGGAAAAGGTTTTTTGAGCTGATTTTCAGCTCCTCAAAATTTGTGAAAATCAAAGAAACAAGACAAGATCTCCAAAACAAATTACTTTTTCTCCAAAGAGGGGAGTCAACCGAGCGCTGTTTATAGCTCTGGCTTTTAAGTAATTCATCTCTTGAAGGAAAATCGCAACATCGTACTTCTAGCATGTCTAGATTTGATGCAATATTATTTTCCAGTTACATGCTTCATATTGGCCGGTTTTGGCCGGGTTGGGATCGAAAGGGTTAATATTATGCTCTTGTTTGTTTTATATAGTCGCTTCGTTTTCTTGATCTATTCAAAATGGCGGAGAGATCTGTGAGCGGGAGTATTGTCCCGATGGCCGTTGTTTGTTAGCTGCCGCGCTTTCAACAGCCAGCCTGAAAAATATTTGAAAAAGTATTATCATATATTGTTATCATTGTTTTTATGTCTGGTGCAAAATGAAAAGCTAGGTGAAATAAGCAAACTGAAACAAAGTGAGGCCGGGACTTGGGCTCAGGCCTTGGGTGAAATTTATGATGGTGTACTTAAAGACCCTGTGTCCGAGCCCATGGTGCTTTGCGCCAATGTTATGATTAGTTTGTTTATCAACGGCCGCATAAAGTAAAGGCCAGCTTTTAGTCGAACTAAAATACTATCGATTGTTTATAAGTTTCATAAAAGAAGTACACATACACTTTGGATAACGAATTTCATAACTTCTACCGGATATAAAACCCAATCGAGCCCACGAATTTTCCCTGGATGCTTCGAATATGATTTGAACAGTACTCGGCAGGAAGCCAGTTGTACTGCCTTTAGATTCGGTTTACGAGTGCGACTTTTCACAACTCTACAAGCAAACACATACTCTTGCTACATTGTTTTCATGACTCTAGTATTGTTTAGCTGTATTTGAAGATCTCTACTTTCCTTGTGAATGATATATTTTGAATGCAAAATGAGATGTCGTACTCGCACTCGAGTCAAACTCATAGCGAAGTAACAGCTGAACTCGGCAGATTGGAGTTTGACCCGCGGTCGTAGTTTTGGTAGCAAGACCTTCTGGACGTACTGGAGGATGAAAAAAAGGTTAAGGGCATTGCTTTCTCTGCTAATAAAAATGCAAAACATATACAGATACAGATAAGTCGTAACACCTCAGTGGAGCTGAGCCGTGCGAAATTATAATTACGAATGATCTTGTGGTTGCTTTGTATTTGCAACGAAGCCCGCCTGTCCCTTAGTGCAGCAAATCCCCGGGAAACTCACGTAGTAGTCCTTTTGAACCACAAATGTTCTCCTGTAGACCTAGAGAAAGTAAAATGTGGACTGCTGAAGGATTATTTGTCGAGTCGCTTCGCCTCGCTGTCTGTTCTTTCTTCGGCATTCCTCTACTCGCTACTCTAGACCGGGATTCGAAGAAATATTCGACTAAAGTTTCATTTTAAAAGGTATATATACAAAAGTTAAGATAAAAGAAAGCCAGTTAAGCATATATATCTATAAATAATTACACGATGGCCCAAACTAGAGATGGATTTCGAAAGATTCGAGAGTCACATAATAACAACACCGATCTTTCTGATTTTCGTAGCCTACGAAAATGAGTTGCGCGCGCAACGCACCATGGGCTCGGACACAGGGTCTTTAACAGACTGTTAAAAGAAGACGAGGAAAATGCGAAATACAGAAGACCTACAACTCTGTGCTCCCATCGCAATTTAAACACTTTTAACGGCCCTTTATAACTTAGTATAGAAGTGGTGTTGTAAAATGTAATTTCGATTAATCGTTCCTAGCTAGCAGAGGTATCTCCCTCTTTACAGTTAAGAATAAAACCTGTTATTTTTACATAGAGAGAGGCTTGCAGAGAAATGCGATTGCAACAATCTGGTCAATGAAATCAACTACACATCTATTGGTGGCAGCCCGTTAGCCAATGGGAATTTTCCGTCCATCTAGCGGACGTAAAACAGGAAAAAGATTATGGTGTTACAGACGCTCTTTCCCGTTCTCTCCTCCCGCTCCCCCTTGCGCCACTGCGCAGGCTGTTCGTACAACGTTTAGGCCGAATTAACATTTTAGTAGAGCGCTCATTTGAATATGACAATAGTCACTCTGCGCGATGGTCACTTTACCAAACATTGCAAGTGTTAAGTAAGGGTTAATCAATAGCCACGAGTGTGATAAAGAATTTACCATTGCGAGTAGGGCGATGCGATGATAAATATTTTATCACACGATTTGAATGTACGATAATTAGACTTATTTAACTGATGTTAACGTCAGTTCCTTTTGGAACCCGGCAAAGACATCATTCCTGCGAATATATAAATATTTTTCCTAAAAGCATTTATCCGTAGATTTTATCTAAACTATAGCTACTGGTCCTCATAGAACCCATTGTTCTCTCTGCACTATAGTGATGTTGCCATTGGTTCCTGACACAAAGCGGCCTTTTGAAATCATGCATGGTTGACACATTAGCATAACAATGTTTATGAACACGAAACATCGCTATATCAACGAATGCAACCACCACACTTTCATTTTATTACTATTGCAGCCACAACTTGTTGACTAGCTGTCAGTTTGCTGACAGAATTATTTATCTACCGGTAACTTAACAGGGACATGCAATGCAATGCATTATCCTATGTCATATTTCAGCCAACCAGAGCCCAGCCGTACTATGAAGTACAAAGCGGGATAAGGTCAATCGAAATGCAGGAAATTTCGCACCATTTCTTTATCAGAATTCAAGAATTATGAATACGAAATTCAACATCTAAATGAATATATTCAAATGCACTTCACAAGGTTATTTTTGTGATACGGGCTGCTATTGTGGCGCAAGTTTACAATCATGAGTGATTGTTAGTACCTCAGAATACCTGGCTGTTGTGTTGGGAGACAATCCCCTACTCTTTCTCGAAATAACACAACAGGTTCTTTCACGTCCCTCTCGTATAGATTAGAAGAGGAAGGAGACTTATACGTCCCTGCCCAAGGACGCGGCGGCCGGGATTCGAACCCCTGACCTCCCGCACTCTAGACCGTGCTCTACCAACTGAGCTAACCAGTGAGGCGGTGATCAATCAGGCCAATCGAAATGCAGAAAATTTCGCGCCATTTCTTTAACAGTCAATTAGAATTCATTAAAATTTTCAATACATAATTAGTCTGCAGACGACTTGAAAGAGAATTTTAAACTTAGTAATCACCGAAAAATTGAGATTGATATGTTAAATATTTACAAATTGAGATTGATAAATGTTTTAAATTGGTACAACTTTAGAATACCCGGCCACTAACACTTGGGAGTCGTTGCATGTTTGACTGGCTATGCAAACACATGCATCAGTTGACAAGTAAATGCATTAATTAATGCTTGTTTATAGTCAAGCACGGCAAAAGTATACGATGAAAAATAAAGCATGTCAGGTATGTGTTCCTCGCTCAATCCAAAGTGTGAGTATGCCCAAATTACACAATGGTCTAGGTACACAAGCGCGGACACAAAGAGACTAGCTCTTGTATATTGTAACGTTAGATTATTATTCGAGAATCCGGCAGTTTTACAACAAGGTTCTCCGCCATGTGAGTCTTTATCATCTGTGCAGCGCCTTTAAAAATGTTATCCTCTAAACTTCAAAGGTGTGGAAGACAACATGAGAGTACATGGACGGCATTGCATCAAAGATTCGTTTCCATGCATTTCGATATTCGGAGTTATTTTGTCCAGCTCTTAGGGAATTCGTAAAGAACACGGCGCATCAGCGAGTTCTTCCGAAGGTGACTTTTCTCTTCGTTGCCTACGACAGCGTTCGTGGCTGGAAATAACAGGTATTTTAAAATCAAAATTTATTCAATATTTAGAAATAGGTCACTTGAGACGTTTTACAAAGTTATTGCTAGCAAGAACCATGCTGTATGATGCATTGATCATTTACAAAAGCAACTGGTTCAATACTGGTGCCTACCCGACGAGGGGGTCGAATGGCACCCGAGTCAGAGCCGGCTCGAGACCTCTAGTGCTTGCCAAAATGCTTTTTCCGTAGCTATTCTGAATCGCTTGACATCCTAGTCGTAAATAATCTGCTTCTTAGGCAACCTAAGGTAAGTTAAGGCTACTAAAGTTGGCCTAGCCTAGACATCGCTGGTTGGACAAGACAAGAAAGCTCAGTGCCATGTTGGTTTTCTCTCTCACCCAAATTGGCGAGAATTTTGTAAGCAAAAACTCAATTCTGCACCGAATTGAGTGGAATAAAAGCTACTGACAGTCCCTTGGGTAAATATTATCCAAGTGTAGTACAATATTTGACCATGTAAGTCAGTGTTTCCACATCAAAAGTTTGAAAATGTTACTCGTCGATTCACGACTTTCGCTTGCCAAACACTGGCGTAACAAAACACAACCCTTCAGTACATTTGCATCAAAATAAAATACAACTTCGCAGTTTCTAGTCCCGAAACGTAGATATCCTGAATCGCTTGACATCTTAGTCGTAAATAATCTGCTTCTTAGGCAACCTAAGGCAACTTAAGGCTGCTAAAGTTGGCCTAGTCTATACAGCACTGGTTGGACAAGAAGGTCCGCCATTTTGCACTGCCTTCACACACGAAGGTCAAACATTTGGGCTAGAAAATGGATTTCTGCAACTCTCTGCAACCTCTAGGGTATCCGTACTAAATTTCCAGCATGAAATGTTGCATTTCTTCTTCGGCCGGTCTTCGTATTTTTCGTTTTTCCGCCTGTGTCTTTGGTCTTTCTCCGACACCCCTGAACCCGTCGCTGTACTATAAACTACAAGACGTTGAAAGATACTTTTGCCAAATCTGGTGGGTCAAATGGCCTTCAAGTCTTTCGTGCGCGTTCTAAAATTGAATTAAACACTTATTCATCGCGCCATAACCGCTATTTTTGTTACAAGTGTCAATCAAATGTCATTGAACACCGCTTTAGCCAATCGGAATTTTGTTTCCAAAAAATGAACGTTAAAAGGAAAAAACGGGGGGTTTGCTGCAAGCGCTCCTTTCACTTTCCTCTCCCCATTCCCTCCTCTTTCTCTCTCTCTCTCCTCATTCCCCCTCCGCTCCCCCTCCCCCTCCCCCTGCGTAGCTTATAGTCACTATCCCTACCCGACGAGGGGGCCGAAAGACCCCCGAGTCGGAACCGGCTCGAGTCCCCCAGTGCCTGACAAAATGTTATTTCCAAAGTTATTCGCAAGTCTTTGAAGTTTAGAGGATGACATTTAAAAGGCGGTGCACAAATAATGAAGACTCGCATGGCGGAGAACTGCGAAACGGCCCTCCCTACAAAATATTACTTAAAAACTGTGCTAAATTCTCAACTTTCTTTCACGTGTATTCCGACTCGTTCTACTATTGATTTCGCATGGAAATATTTTATTATTATTTTATTATTATTTTATTTTAGGGTTAGGTTTTTAGAGGATTTGTATGGAAAAGTTAGAAAATGAATTATTAATAAGCAGTCCAGTACGTTGTAGCCAGGTAGCCATCTCTACACCATACTCCCAAGTTTTAGTGGCCGGGTATTCTAAGTTGACATTTCAAAACTGTAAAATGGGCTGGGGTGGCAAGAGTTGCTGACAGCCATACATTTTTTGTAAATTTTGAGATTTTTAAACGCTCATTCCTCAATTTTTTTTTATCATATCACTCTCAAATCTTCGGTGATGATCAAGTGTGACAATCTCTTTCGTTTTATGGACGTAATCAAAGACTACACTATCAGTCACGTTAGTTGAAACGTGGAAGAGAAAATGACAACGGAAATCTTGGGATCAATAACTGTATGCAACAAAATGCCCGGCAAACAATGTTTCCTAATGATTCAAGAACACAGGACTTATTGTACAGCAATTCCCACCTGAAATGATAGATAATATGTACTAATTTCATTGTTTTGTGTATGCAAGAACAACATAGAAGGCGCGGCTTTAAAGGGAACCTCGGCTGCAAAACAATGTTTGCTCTCAAGTGTTTGCTATGGATGTCTAAGTCTGTTTCTGTGTTTGTCTCCAGTAAATTGTACACTAGATGTCATTTATGCACCGATTTTCCTCTCGATAAAACTCATTTGAATTTCCTGCGCCCCGCCATCTTGGATATCATGACGTCACAGTATTGCCCTATTGTCGCATAACAAAAGGGCTATTGTTTAGTGACAATAAGGCAACACTGTGACGTCATAAAATTCAAGATGGCGGCGCGCAGGAAATTCAAATGAGTTTTATCAACAGGAAAAGTGTTGCACAAATGACATCTAGTGTACAATTTACTGGAGACAAACACAGAAACAGACTTAGACATCCATAACAAACACTTGAGAGCAAACATTGTTTTTCAGCCGAAGTTCCCTTTAAGTAATGCTCAGGATAAGAAGGTAACGACAAAGAATGTTAACAAGTGTTCATTTTCTATTCTTCTTTCTCGTAATTTCATTGGTTGGTACTCGAAAATTCAAAAGAAGTCAATCGAAGTAATGCACGTTCATTAGATAATTTTTGAAGTTAAAATATATTTTTGATCAAACTAAGTATGGTTTGATTTTGGAGAAATTCGTATGTGGGGAATGTTATCAAATTTGTGATTCAAAGATTCTCCCTTTCCCATTGGCTAAATCGTGTTTTCTTTATGTTTTCACAGTAACAATGGTCAACAGCGTACAGTTTTCCTACAATTTTCGCTTGTAACTTTGAGTGTGGACATCTCAGACAGTACTTGAGGCATATTATTTGATTAGCCTCGTTTCCATGCTAAAACGTAGATTACGTAACAAAACATGGCCATAACTCGAAACTGATACCACAATTCAACTCTACGAAGTACCTAGCATTGTTCATGGATATTCTGATTGCAACGGGTCTATTGTTCTTGGGGTAGTTCTTGCGCGAGCCATTACTTAATCTCCGATATAGTGCACAGAGAGAACAATTTTACTGGATCAGGAATAATAACCATAATACTTAAGTACTTCCGCCCTTAGCTGACTGCAATATTTTTTATATTGCTGTCGAACTGTAATTATCTAATACATATTGCCGAAAATACACCATAAGAAAAACTAGTACATTTTTAGAACTCTAACATTTGTGATCCAATCAACAACAGAACAAATCACTGAACAACCAGTCACCGCAAGACCACAAGTAAAACCAAAACCATCAACAGCTGCACCTATAACAGATGCCCCAGCAACAGCTGCTCCCGAAATAGAGAAACCTTCAACAGCTGCACCTGAAACAGAGGCCCCAGCAACTCATGCACCTGTAACAGAGGCCCCAGCAACACATGCACCTGTAACAGAGGCCCCAGTAACTGCTGCACCTGAAACAGACGCCCCAGCAACTCATGCACCTGTAACAGAAGCCACAGCAACTCGTGCACCTGTAACAGAGGCCCCAGCAACTGCTGCACCTGAAACAGAGGCCCCAGCAACTGCTGCACCTGAAACAGAGGCCCCAGCAACTCATGCACCTGTAACAGAGGCCCCAGCAACTCATGCACCTGTAACAGAGGCCCCAGCAACTACTGCACCTGTAACAGAGGCCCCAGCAACTGCTGCACCTGAAACAGAGGCCCCAGCAACTGCTGCACCTGAAACAGAGGCCCCAGTAACTGCTGCACCTGAAACAGAAGCCCCAGCAACTCATGCACCTGTAACAGAAGCCCCAGCAACTCTTGCACCTGTAACAGAGTCCCCAGCAACTCATGCACCTGTAACAGAGGCCCCAGCAACTCATGCACCTGTAACAGAGGCCCCAGCAACTGCTGCACCTGTTACAGAGGCCCCAGTAACTCATGCACCTGTAACAGAAGCCCCAGCAACTCATGCACCTGTAACAGAGGCCCCAGCAACTGCTGGACCTGTAACAGAGGCCCCAGCAACTGCTGCACCTGTAACAGAGGCCCCAGGAACTGCTGCACCTGAAACAGAGGCCCCAGCAACTCATGCACCTGTAACAGAGGCCCCAGCAACTCATGCACCTGAAACAGACGCCCCAGCAACTCATGCACCTGTAACAGAGGCCCCAGCAACTGCTGCACCTGTAACAGAGGCCCCAGTAACTGCTGCACCCGTAACAGAGGCCCCAGCAACTGCTGCACCTGAAACAGACGCCCCAGCAACTGCTGCACCTGAAACAGAGGCCCCAGTAACTGCTGCACCTAAAACAGACGCCCCAGCAACTCATGCACCTGTAACAGAAGCCCCAGCTACTCGTGCACCTGTAACAGAGGCCCCAGCAACTGGTGCACCTGAAACAGAGGCCCCAGCAACTGCTGCATCTGAAACAGAGGCCCCAGCAACTCATGCACCTGTAACAGAGGCCCCAGCAACTCATGCACCTGTAACAGAGGCCCCAGCAACTCATGCACCTGTAACAGAGGCCCCAGCAACTGCTGCACCTGTAACAGAGGCCCCAGCAACTGCTGCACCTGAAACAGAGGCCCCAGCAACTGCTGCACCTGAAACAGAGGCCCCAGTAACTGCTGCACCTGAAACAGAAGCCCCAGCAACTCATGCACCTGTAACAGAAGCCCCAGCAACTCTTCCACCTGTAGCAGAGTCCCCAGCAACTCATGCACCTGTAAGAGAGGCCCCAGCAACTCATGCACCTGTAACAGAGGCCCCAGCAACTGCTGCACCTGTTACAGAGGCCCCAGTAACTCATGCACCTGTAACAGAAGCCCCAGCAACTCATGCACCTGTAACAGAGGCCCCAGCAACTGCTGCACCTGTAACAGAGGCCCCAGCAACTGCTGCACCTGTAACAGAGGCCCCAGCAACTCATGCACCTGTAACAGAGGCCCCAGCAACTGCTGCACCTGTAACAGAGGCCCCAGTAACTGCTGCACCCGTAACAGATGCACCTAAAACAGAGGCCCCAGCAACTCATGCCCCTGTAACAGAGGCCCCAGCAACTGCTGCACCTGAAACAGAGGCCCCAGTAACTGCTGCACCTGAAACAGCAGCCCCAGCAACTCATGCACCTGTGACAGAAGCCCCAGCAACTCATGCACCTGTAACAGAGGCCCCAGCAACTGCTGCACCTGTAACAGAGGCCCCAGCAACTGCTGCACCTGTAACAGAGGCCCCAGTAACTGCTGCACCTGAAACAGAGGCCCCAGCAACTCATGCACCTGTAACAGAGGCCCCAGCAACTCGTGCACCTGAAACAGACGCCCCAGCAACTCATGCACCTGTAACAGAGGCCCCAGCAACTGCTGCACCTGTTACTGAGGCCCCAGTAACTGATGCACCTGTAACAGAGGCCCCAGCAACTGCTGCACCTGAAACAGACGCCCCAGCAACTGCTGCACCTGAAACAGAGGCTCCAGCAACTGATGCACCTGTAACAGAGGCCCCAGCAACTGCTGCACCTATAACAGAGGCCCCAGCAACTCATGCACCTGTAACAGAGGCCCCAGCAACTACTGCACCTGAAACAGAGGCCCCAGCAACTCATGCCCCTGTAACAGAGGCCCCAGCAACTGCTGCACCTGAAACAGAGGCCCCAGTAACTGCTGCACCTGTAACAGAGGCCCCAGCACCTGCTGCACCTGTAACAGAGGCCCCAGCAACTGCTGCACCTGAAACAGAGGCCCCAGCAACTCATGCACCTGAAACAGCAGCCCCAGCAACTCATGCACCTGTAACAGAAGCCCCAGTAACTCATGCACCTGTAACAGAGGCCCCAGCAACTCATGCACCTGTAACAGAAGCCCCAGTAACTCATGCACCTGTAACAGAGGCCCCAGCAACTGCTGCACCTGAAACAGAGGCCCCAGCAACTCATGCCCCTGTAACAGAGGCCCCAGTAACTGCTGCACCTGAAACAGCAGCCCCAGCAACTCATGCCCCTGTAATAGAGGCCCCAGCAACTGCTGCACCTGAAACAGAGGCCCCAGTAACTGCTGCACCTGAAACAGCAGCCCCAGCAACTCATGCACCTGAAACAGAGGCCCCAGTAACTGCTGCACCTGAAACAGCAGCCCCAGCAACTCATGCACCTGTAACAGAAGCCCCAGCAACTCATGCACCTGTAACAGAGGCCCCAGCAACTGCTCCACCTGTAACAGAGGCCCCAGCAACTGCTGCACCCGTAACAGAGGCCCCAGTAACTGCTACACCTGAAACAGAGGCCCCAGCAACTCATGCACCTGTAACAGAGGCCCCAGCAACTATTGCACCTGAAACAGACGCCCCAGCAACTCATGCACCTGTAACAGAGGCCCCAGCAACTGCTGCACCTGTAACAGAGGCCGCAGTAACTGCTGCACCTGTAACAGAGGCCCCAGTAACTGCTGCACCTGAAACAGACGCCCCAGCAACTGCTGCACCTGAAACAGAGGCTCCAGCAACTGATGCACCTGTAACAGAGGCTCCAGCAACTGCTGCACCTGTAACAGAGGCCCCAGCAACTCATGCACCTGTAACAGAGGCCCCAGCAACTGCTGCACCTGAAACACAGGCCCCAGGTAAATGATTAACATATCGAAATTTGAGGGATGTAGCTGTGCTGGAAAGCGTGCAATCGTGTTTTCTGTTTTCCATACATTGTCTGTAAATTTTCACGCGGAATTTGAATTTTTACAGATAATGTGTGGAAAACGGATTTTATTTGGCATCGGATTCCCATCGATTCCCATAGAAACACTGTATTTTGCGCCATGTTTGCACCCCTTTTGAAATGTCGGAATTTACCGCGAACTGGTCTGTTAGAAACACGTACAACCTTTTCCAAACTAACCTTATCATAGATTCAAACAAGGGAGTGCCGTTTAAATGAAAAATATTATAAACTAAGATAGACGCAATTAGTTGAGAGAAAATATATTTCGTAATGGACGGAATCGCGCAGCAACGAAGTACAATACGAAAACTATTTTGTCTTCCAACGCCTGCAATGTAATTCGGTATCGGCTTCTCAAAATCGCAATTAGTTTTGTATCGCGATTCAACAGTTAAGTCGGGAATTGTTAAAAGAAAGAATTCAGAAGATAATGAAGCACCAAACTCGTGCTGATCCGTCAATTCAATTCTCTAAAGGCGCCTTGTATATCTATGGCAACGGTTTCACGGCTTGAATGGAGAAAGCTTTCGCGACGGGTTTTGAAATCTCTTCAACGCTTCTACACTCAGTTCTTGTCATAAGTTTCAAAAATGATAGGTGATTTCGAGTTTAAGGTTTATGTAATTTTAAAAGAAGTGTGTGGGTTCTTTTTCTTTGAAAGAAACCCTTTTTCATTTGAACAAGAGCCCATCTGGGCTTTCACTCGGGCCACATGAGATTGAAGATGAAATACACTTTCATTTGAAATCCTTTTAGTAATAACCGAAGGGAAGAATTATTAGCCGAATTTAGCAGTCTTTAGGAGTGGCCGGTAGCGCGGTGACATTCATTCTCTGCTCCCCTAGTATATATATGTAATTTAATATTTTTGTTTTTCTCGTTTATGTAAATTAAAGAAGTTGACCTCTACTTATTCATGTACCGCACGTTTACAATTTAGTCTGCTGTTCTGTTATACTGCAGGTTCCGAGTACTAATAGATGAGTGTCTCAAATGTATGTTTATATTTCAAGGGCACCCAACGAAGTTTTCGGTTAAAAAGCTGTTCGGGAGAGTAAGTTAGCCTAAAACTTTCGGATTTAAAAAAAATTTCCCTAGAATTTTTTTTCTGAAATACTGGCTCAAAATTTTTTTTTTAAATCCCTAGAAAATTATAGAAGAAAAGGGAGACTAAAAGGTTTCCCCTAAAATATTCGTACGTCCCAATTCGTCTGATCAATAGAGTCAGAACAACACATTTTCATTCCCTAAGAATTGCCTAAAGGAAAAAAGAATCCCTAAAAAATTCGTAACTCCACAAAACTTTGAAGCATGAAGTTACTTGGGCTAGAAAATTCCTGTTTATGTTCTAGACTACTAACAAATTCGTAGGCCGGGAATATTTTGTCATAGTATTTTCGGTTGACGCGATTTCCACCTAGAAGATCCGAACAGCTAATAGCTTTCTAGAATACGTCAAAAGACATAGTAGGCGCCTTAAAATGGCCAGATAAGCTGCAGACAACTGGTTTCAAACGAATTTCAAAAAGTGGAGCTATCACTATATTTCTCTACTGTTCATTCTACCCTGCGGCTCTTTATCGCAGCTCGCGTCCATGCATATTGGTATTTATTAACTGAAATGCCCTCCTTCCCAAAACTATAAATGGAACTGTTGGAAGCCTTTAATTTCTCGAACCAAAACCTAGGCCGTGAGAGGATTCTTGATTAAGTTTGCCTTGAGAGTTGAATATTGCTTCGCTTATCATAAATTATTCTGTGCTGAGTGTTTATTTCTCCGGGGTATTTCTGGCTTCGTTTTGGCGAGCGACGCCTACAGATCACGGTGTTTGCGCTGGTATGTATTATGACCGAGAGTAAAATGAAATGTGGCATAAAACCTACGAAACGTACCTCAAACAAGAATACCGTCCGATGGCAAAATCTATCAGCGCCACGAGGTCAACAAATCGACAAAGAAATGCAGATATAAACACGCAATGATTTCAACCCAACATTACCTCTGCCCGAAGGGAAATATATATTAGTTCTCTTATTAGAACAAAGGCTTTCATGTGTTGGACCAATCAGAGCTGCTGGTGCAATTAGGTAATCGTTTCCTAAAAATAGATTATACCATAAACTGATAGGCCAAGACCCAGTATGAGATATCGGGAGACTTCTGCTTCAAGGTAATCACACCCCTGCTCTATTATTATAGAGTGGCCCCCTGCAATATCAGATTTCTTTTTCTCATACCCCCCCCCCCCCCCCTCCCTCCGAAAAAAATCCACCAACCCCCCTCCACCTGATAAGAAATGAACGCGAGTGGTCGTTAAGCTTTATGAGCGACGATAAATCACACGAGTAACCATTGATTAACCTTTACATATACACTCGTATTCTTGCACTCGTTTTGAATTAACGATAATTACACTTCTTAACTGAACTTAACGTTAGTTCCTTTTGAAACCCGGCCAAACAAAGAGACGCTAATACTTTATGTAATATCATTTATTCGTAGACTTTATTGAAATTATATTTCCGTCTATGCACCATAAGAAAATAATTGCACCATTGAGGGGATGCGACACTGTTAGAGGCCTTTATATTTGAGTCTGGGCCGGACGCGGTTATTTTTTAGCGATTTCCGTATAAGCACATGTGAGATGGTGAAAATCAAATATGCCAAAATAAATACAAAACAGTGTCACAGTCTTAAAGGAAAATGTTGCATATTATTTCAATAAAGCATTACGCGAGGAGACTTTTCGGTTGCTAGTCAATTAATAACCACCAATTCAGTACATTGATTCAGTACATTTATCATGAAATGTTTAAGATGAGAAGAAATCGAACTACTTTCCTGATGGAAAAAGCTAGACGTGAGTTTTATTCTGGGGAATAGCACTGATGAACGTAAGCTATTTAAAGACTCTTTAGCACGCCCCGTGATGCTTTGCGCGAAACAAGTATTTTCGTGGACCACGAAATTCAGTTCTGGGACCGGCAATGTCTACATGTAAAGAATCTGCTTGCATCGTCGTTGTTACCGCTGATAGTTACTATTATATACGCACATACGATGAATACTCTTCCTAAGAACTTATTTAAGGCATTCTTTTAAATATTGAACCAAAATTTGCTGACAGATTTTGTGTGTCATCCAACGGTCTAGCAAATCCGAGATGTCGCCAGCGAAGAACAACCGCCGAGAACATTGTCACGGTCTGTCTTCCTTCCTAAAACGAAGGTAAGAAGATCATTCGCCGATAATTCTCCGATCTTCCAGTTAGGGAAACACAAGCAACTGCGGTGACTTTGGAGAGTACTCTGCATTCTTGCATTTGTGAGTACATTTGTAAATAGCCTGCGGCTTAGCGGAGCCGAGTGGATGACTCTGGCTGTTCAAAGGACTGTCGATTCTCCAACGGTATGATATTTTGTGGTTCAGTTTTCTAGTTGCGTGTATATCAGTGGATAAACTCAATGAATACCTTGCCGTTTCTCCGTTGTATCCGTGCTACTAATTCCGATATTTAGTAGCTTGTAAGTGTTCAAACCGAAGTCAAGTCAACGCAAATACTTTGTAGCGATCGGTCAGTACACACTATTATAATATTCTCCTCAGCGAACAAATAAAGTTATTGCTGCTACTGATTTTCTATTGCTGTATGTTGTTGCTTGACTTATTCCTCATCTAGATTATTAGTTAGATGTGTATTTGATCAATAATCGAACTGTTTGTGCTCTATAATCTGATATGAAATGCATGTAAGTGTTCGTGCATCAGTTTTAACATCCTAGAATGCGCTGAATAATTAAATTACGTCCTGCATCAAGTTCTCTTCCAAGTTCTACCTTTGTGGATGTTTGATTAATGAATAAGTCTCAGCTTTCAACGCTGAATCGATTTTAGGGCTTTCTTAAACTAGGCATTATTTCCGTTTATATAAAGTTTCATAGAGGTCCATAGAATTTTGACGACGGTTGTTGAGTTACTTGTTGAGTTAGGCGCTCGTCACAGTCAGTGAACACGAAATCAAAACAAAAACACGGGTTTCGCGCAAAGTATCACGGGGCGTACTAAAGGGTCTTTAAGGCTAGTAAACTACTTATTGGTCGTCCTGGTGACATACCATGCATATCCTCCACATAGTAATTCTACAGACCTTGCTAATGTCTTCAGCCAGTTCTTCATAAAGAAGATCACTGATGTTCGCACTCGACTTGATAATTACGGGTCAACCACAACTGATACCTCAGATGCTATACCGCAGATAACCTTCACTGCTTTGACCATGTTACCAGTTACTTGGTAGAAAGTCTCTCAACAAATCGTGCCATAGCGATCCTGCACCTACTCAGCTTGTTAAACACTGTTCAAACGTACTACTTCCAGTTATAACCACTATGGTTAACGATCTCTGCAGTCTAATCACTTCGCCGACACATGAACAGAATCACTGGTTTCGCCACGGCTTAAAAAGCCTAACATTGACTTAATATTTAAGAACTACCGTCCAGTTATCAATCTACCCTTCTTGGCTAAACTGACGGAGAAAGCTGTTGCTACTCAAACACAACAACACATGATCACGTATGGTCTCACGGTATCCTGAAAGACAGTCGGCTTAACGTCAGTTTCACAGTACTGAAACTGCCCTCCTCAAAGTTAAGAATGACATGCTAATGGACATAAACAAACAACAGCAGAATGCTGCTGCTAGACTTGTTTGTCGTTCTCCTAGGTATTGCCACATTACACCTGTACTGCGGCTGGATCTACATTGGTTACCTGTTAAATTTCTTGTAGATTTCAACATAATTTTAATTTCGTTTAAACAAGAGAGCATAAGGCCCGATTCAAACGTCGAACTTGTTTTGCGCCGAACGCAATTGAAACAAAAGATAATTAGGCGGCTTCTTTTGATCTAATTAGGTTCGGCGCATGAAACGTTCGACGTTTGAACAGGGCCTTATAAGTAAGAAAGGGAATCTCATAGTACGTGGCGTGCGAAGATAATGTCGAATAAAATCTATTTTTAGTAACCGCAAGCAGTTGAAGCAAAGTTCAGTACCAAATTCGGAAATACCAAGTTAAACTGTTCCCAGCATGCTTTGCGACCAAAATGAAAAGGGCGATGGATTTTTACGGGTAGAAAGCAACGTCGTAGAGACATGTTACCTATAGAAAACTGCTGGAGGTCTTCTTAATTTGGTTCACTTGAAGTTCAGGGGGAGAAATTAGAACCCAATTTTTTTTAAAAACGGCTTAACCCCTGAACTTAGTCCGGTTGTTCAAAGCAAGGGTTAGCATTACACCGGGGTTAATCACTAAACCGAGGGTAAACTGTACAGAACATAATTACAGATTTAGTTAAAGATAAAGTTACCCTTTTTTCGAACAACCGTGCCCTGAACTTTATTTGCGAGAATAATAACGCACATATTTCATCTAGTTGGATAGATAAGATAGGCTGGTTTTTATCCTTTAACTATTTACTACATACCAAATATTAAACCGGCTCCAATCTGTGAATTACAAATATTCCCTACCCCACCTCATGTAAATGGCATACCTCATTTGTGATAACAAGCGTATTAGGAATTCCATTTATGACAAAACTAAGCGGATTTCAAGTTGTCAATAGCACTAGCAAATCAAGTTAACTGGTTTCCCAGGACCGCTCGGCCAATACAAAGGACTATGCATTTTTACTGGTAGCAAGGGACGTTGAAGTGACATGGGGTTTTCACCCAAATGTTGCCCATGGAAAACTGCAGATGGACCTATAGTTTAGTTGAAATCGACGTTAAGGAGGAGATATCAGAGCGAAAACGAAATTTCAAAATGGCTTAACCCCCCTGAACTTCATTTGCGCGAATATAGCAATAACATGACTTTTGGAGGGCATATTGTTTATTTAAATGACACTACAAGCGACACAAATAAACAATATGTCCCGACAAATAAGTTATCTTGTTATCATTATCATCAAAATACTTTACTGAATTATCATTCGGCATAATCAGCTTACTAAAAGTTGACCGGTGGGTAAATGTGTTTGCAGCCCGCTCGGTTACCAGACAATAATTAACTCATTAATGATGTATTATTTCTAACATTATCGTTTGAAATTATTAGCGTTTGACTTTTATCTGTTTCTAGTCAATTAATAAACAACAATCGCACATTGATTCAGTACATGCGAAATACTGTGACCTAACCCTAGTAGAACAAAAGTTGAACATTTTAAAACTCTAACATCACTGTTCTATTCCACAGAAGAAATAATCACTGAGAAAATAGTTACCGCAAGACCACAAGTAAAATTAACACGCGCACAAACAACTACAACAGCTGCACCCGAAACTGAGAAACCTGCAACAGCTGCACCTGTGACAGAGGCCCCTGTGACAGAGGCCCCAGCAACAGCTGTACCCGAAACAGCAGCCCCTGAAACAGCTGCACCTGTGACAGAGGCCCCAGCAACAGCTGCACCCGAAACAGCAGTCCCTGAAACAGCTGCACCTGTAACAGAGGCCCCAGCAACTGCTGCACCTGTAACAGAGGCCCCAGCAACTCATGCACCTGTAACAGAGGCCCCAGCAACTGCTGCACCTGAAACAGAGGCCCCAGCAACTGCTGCACCTGTAACAGAGGCCCCAGCAACTCATGCACCTGTAACAGAGGCCCCAGCAACTGCTGCACCTGAAACAGAGGCCCCAGCAACTGCTGCACCTGAAACAGAGGCCCCAGCAACTCATGCACCTGTAACAGAGGCCCCAGCAACTGCTGCACCTGAAACAGAGGCCCCAGTAACTGCTGCACCTGAAACAGAAGCCCCAGCAACTCATGCACCTGTAACAGAAGCCCCAGCAACTCATGCACCTGTAACAGAGGCCCCAGCAACTGCTGCACCTGTAACAGAGGCCCCAGTAACTGCTGCACCTGAAACAGAGGCCCCAGCAACTCATGCACCTGTAACAGAGGCCCCAGCAACTGCTGCACCTGAAACAGAGGCCCCAGCAACTCATGCACCTATAACAAAGGCTCCAGCAACTGCTGCACCTGAAACAGAGGCCCCAGCAACTGCTGCACCTGTAACAGAGGCCCCAGCAACTCATGCACCTGTAACAGAGGCCCCAGCAACTGCTGCACCTGAAACAGTGGCCCCAGCAACTGCTGCACCTGAAACGGAGGCCCCAGCAACTCATGCACCTGTAACAGAGGCCCCAGCAACTGCTGCACCTGAAACAGAGGCCCCAGTAACTGCTGCACCTGAAACAGAAGCCCCAGCAACTCATGCACCTGTAACAGAAGCCCCAGCAACTCATGCACCTGTAACAGAAGCCCCAGCAACTCATGCACCTGTAACAGAGGCCCCAGCAACTGCTGCACCTGTAACAGAGGCCCCAGTAACTGCTGCACCTGAAACAGAGGCCCCAGCAACTCATGCACCTGTAACAGAGGCCCCAGCAACTCATGCACCTGTAACAGAGGCCCCAGCAACTGCTGCACCTGAAACAGAGGCCCCAGCAACTGCTGCACCTGAAACAGAGGCCCCAGTAACTGCTGCACCTGAAACAGAAGCCCCAGCAACTCATGCACCTGTAACAGAAGCCCCAGCAACTCATGCACCTGTAACAGAGGCCCCAGCAACTGCTGCACCTGTAACAGAGGCACCAGTAACTGCTGCACCTGAAACAGAGGCCCCAGCAACTCATGCACCTGTAACAGAGGCCCCAGCAACTCATGCACCTGTAACAAAGGCTCCAGCAACTGCTGCACCTGTAACAGAGGCCCCAGCAACTGACGCACCTATAACAGAGGCCCCAGCAACTGCTGCACCTATAACAGAGGCCCCAGCAACTGCTGCACCTGAAACAGAGGCCCCAGCAACTCATGCACCTATAACAGAGGCCCCAGCAATTCATGCACCTGAAACAGAGGCCCCAGCAACTCATGCACCTGTAACAGAAGCCCCAGCAACTCATGCACCTGAAACAGACGCCCCAGCAACTCATGCACCTGTAACAGAGGCCCCAGCAACTGCTGCACCTGTAACAGAGGCCCCAGCAACTGCTGCACCTGTAACAGAGGCCCCAGCAACTCATGCACCTGTAACAGAGGCCCCAGCAACTGCTGCACCTGAAACAGAGGCCCCAGCAACTGCTGCACCTGAAACAGAGGCCCCAGTAACTGCTGCACCTGAAACAGAGGCCCCAGTAACTGCTGCACCTGAAACAGAGGCCCCAGCAACTCATGCACCTGTAACAGAGGCCCCAGCAACTCATGCACCTGTAACAGAGGCCCCAGCAACTGCTGCACCTGAAACAGAGGCCCCAGCAACTGCTGCACCTGAAACGAAGGCCCCAGCAACTCATGCACCTGTAACAGAGGCCCCAGCAACTGCTGCACCTGAAACAGAGGCCACAGTAACTGCTGCACCTGAAACAGAAGCCCCAGCAACTCATGCACCTGTAACAGAAGCCCCAACAACTAATGCACCTGTAACAGAGGCCCCAGCAACTGCTGCACCTGTAACAGAGGCACCAGTAACTGCTGCACCTGAAACAGAGGCCCCAGCAACTCATGCACCTGTAACAGAGGCCCCAGCAACTCATGCACCTGTAACAAAGGCTCCAGCAACTGCTGCTTCTGTAACAGAGGCCCCAGCAACTGACGCACCTGTAACAGAGGCCCCAGTAACTGCTGCACCTGAAACAGTGGCCCCAGAAACTGCTGCACCTGAAACAGAGGCCCCAGCAACTCATGCACCTGTAACAGAGGCCCCAGGAACTGCTGCACCTGAAACAGAGGCCCCAGCAACTCATGCACCTGTAACAGAGGCCCCAGCAACTGCTGCACCTGAAACAGAGGCCCCAGCAACTGCTGCACCTGAAACAGAGGCCCCAGCAACTCATGCACCTGTAACAGAGGCCCCAGGAACTGCTGCACCTGAAACAGAGGCCCAGCAACTCATGCACCTGTAACAGAGGCCCCAGCAACTGCTGCACCTGAAACAGAGGCCCCAGCAACTGCTGCACCTGTAACAGAGGCCCCAGCAACTCATGCACCTGTAACAGAGGCCCCAGCAACTGCTGCACCTGAAACAGAGGCCCCAGCAACTGCTGCACCTGAAACAGAGGCCCCAGCAACTCATGCACCTGTAACAGAGGCCCCAGCAACTGCTGCACCTGAAACAGAGGCCCCAGTAACTGCTGCACCTGAAACAGAAGCCCCAGCAACTCATGCACCTGTAACAGAAGCCCCAGCAACTCATGCACCTGTAACAGAGGCCCCAGCAACTGCTGCACCTGTAACAGAGGCCCCAGTAACTGCTGCACCTGAAACAGAGGCCCCAGCAACTCATGCACCTGTAACAGAGGCCCCAGCAACTGCTGCACCTGAAACAGAGGCCCCAGCAACTCATGCACCTATAACAAAGGCTCCAGCAACTGCTGCACCTGAAACAGAGGCCCCAGCAACTGCTGCACCTGTAACAGAGGCCCCAGCAACTCATGCACCTGTAACAGAGGCCCCAGCAACTGCTGCACCTGAAACAGTGGCCCCAGCAACTGCTGCACCTGAAACGGAGGCCCCAGCAACTCATGCACCTGTAACAGAGGCCCCAGCAACTGCTGCACCTGAAACAGAGGCCCCAGTAACTGCTGCACCTGAAACAGAAGCCCCAGCAACTCATGCACCTGTAACAGAAGCCCCAGCAACTCATGCACCTGTAACAGAGGCCCCAGCAACTGCTGCACCTGTAACAGAGGCCCCAGTAACTGCTGCACCTGAAACAGAGGCCCCAGCAACTCATGCACCTGTAACAGAGGCCCCAGCAACTCATGCACCTGTAACAGAGGCCCCAGCAACTGCTGCACCTGAAACAGAGGCCCCAGCAACTGCTGCACCTGAAACAGAGGCCCCAGTAACTGCTGCACTTGAAACAGAAGCCCCAGCAACTCATGCACCTGTAACAGAAGCCCCAGCAACTCATGCACCTGTAACAGCGGCCCCAGCAACTGCTGCACCTGTAACAGAGGCACCAGTAACTGCTGCATCTGAAACAGAGGCCCCAGCAACTCATGCACCTGTAACAGAGGCCCCAGCAACTCATGCACCTGTAACAAAGGCTCCAGCAACTGCTGCACCTGTAACAGAGGCCCCAGCAACTGACGCACCTATAACAGAGGCCCCAGCAACTGCTGCACCTATAACAGAGGCTCCAGCAACTGCTGCACCTGAAACAGAGGCCCCAGCAACTCATGCACCTATAACAGAGGCCCCAGCAACTCATGCACCTGAAACAGAGGCCCCAGCAACTCATGCACCTGTAACAGAAGCCCCAGCAACTCATGCACCTGAAACAGAGGCCCCAGCAACTCATGCACCTGTAACAGAGGCCCCAGCAACTGCTGCACCCGAAACAGCAGTCCCTGAAACAGCTGCACCTGTAACAGAGGCCCCAGCAACTGCTGCACCTGTAACAGAGGCCCCAGCAACTCATGCACCTGTAACAGAGGCCCCAGCAACTGCTGCACCTGAAACAGAGGCCCCAGCAACTGCTGCACCTGAAACAGAGGCACCAGCAACAGCTGCACCTGAAACAGAGGCACCAGCAACAGCTGCACCTGAAACAGAGGCACCAGCAACAGCTGCACCTGAAACAGAAGCACCAGCAACAGCTGCACCTGAAACAGAGGCACCAGCAACAGCTGCACCTGAAACAGAGGCACCAGCAACAGCTGCACCTGTAACAGAGGCCCCAGTAACTGCTGCACCTGAAACAGAGGCCCCAGCAACTCATGCACCTGTAACAGAGGCCCCAGCAACTCATGCACCTATAACAAAGGCCCCAGCAACTCATGCACCTGTAACAGAGGCCCCAGCAACTGCTGCACCTGAAACAGAGGCCCCAGCAACTCATGCACCTGTAACAGAGGCCCCAGCAACTGCTGCACCTGAAACAGAGGCCCCAGCAACTGCTGCACCTGTAACAGAGGCCCCAGTAACTGCTGCACCTGAAACAGAAGCCCCAGCAACTCATGCACCTGTAACAGAAGCCCCAGCAACTCATGCACCTGTAACAGAGGCCCCAGCAACTGCTGCACCTGTAACAGAGGCCCCAGTAACTGCTGCACCTGAAACAGAGGCCCCAGCAACTCATGCACCTGTAACAGAGGCCCCAGCAACTCATGCACCTGTAACAGAGGCCCCAGCAACTGCTGCACCTGAAACAGAGGCCCCAGCAACTGCTGCACCTGAAACAGAGGCCCCAGTAACTGCTGCACTTGAAACAGAAGCCCCAGCAACTCATGCACCTGTAACAGAAGCCCCAGCAACTCATGCACCTGTAACAGCGGCCCCAGCAACTGCTGCACCTGTAACAGAGGCACCAGTAACTGCTGCATCTGAAACAGAGGCCCCAGCAACTCATGCACCTGTAACAGAGGCCCCAGCAACTCATGCACCTGTAACAAAGGCTCCAGCAACTGCTGCACCTGTAACAGAGGCCCCAGCAACTGACGCACCTATAACAGAGGCCCCAGCAACTGCTGCACCTATAACAGAGGCTCCAGCAACTGCTGCACCTGAAACAGAGGCCCCAGCAACTCATGCACCTATAACAGAGGCCCCAGCAACTCATGCACCTGAAACAGAGGCCCCAGCAACTCATGCACCTGTAACAGAAGCCCCAGCAACTCATGCACCTGAAACAGAGGCCCCAGCAACTCATGCACCTGTAACAGAGGCCCCAGCAACTGCTGCACCCGAAACAGCAGTCCCTGAAACAGCTGCACCTGTAACAGAGGCCCCAGCAACTGCTGCACCTGTAACAGAGGCCCCAGCAACTCATGCACCTGTAACAGAGGCCCCAGCAACTGCTGCACCTGAAACAGAGGCCCCAGCAACTGCTGCACCTGAAACAGAGGCACCAGCAACAGCTGCACCTGAAACAGAGGCACCAGCAACAGCTGCACCTGAAACAGAGGCACCAGCAACAGCTGCACCTGAAACAGAAGCACCAGCAACAGCTGCACCTGAAACAGAGGCACCAGCAACAGCTGCACCTGAAACAGAGGCACCAGCAACAGCTGCACCTGTAACAGAGGCCCCAGTAACTGCTGCACCTGAAACAGAGGCCCCAGCAACTCATGCACCTGTAACAGAGGCCCCAGCAACTCATGCACCTATAACAAAGGCCCCAGCAACTCATGCACCTGTAACAGAGGCCCCAGCAACTGCTGCACCTGAAACAGAGGCCCCAGCAACTCATGCACCTGTAACAGAGGCCCCAGCAACTGCTGCACCTGAAACAGAGGCCCCAGCAACTGCTGCACCTGTAACAGAGGCCCCAGTAACTGCTGCACCTGAAACAGAAGCCCCAGCAACTCATGCACCTGTAACAGAAGCCCCAGCAACTCATGCACCTGTAACAGAGGCCCCAGCAACTGCTGCACCTGTAACAGAGGCCCCAGTAACTGCTGCACCTGAAACAGAGGCCCCAGCAACTCATGCACCTGTAACAGAGGCCCCAGCAACTGCTGCACCTGAAACAGAGGCCCCAGCAACTCATGCACCTATAACAAAGGCTCCAGCAACTGCTGCACCTGAAACAGAGGCCCCAGCAACTGCTGCACCTGTAACAGAGGCCCCAGCAACTCATGCACCTGTAACAGAGGCCCCAGCAACTGCTGCACCTGAAACAGTGGCCCCAGCAACTGCTGCACCTGAAACGGAGGCCCCAGCAACTCATGCACCTGTAACAGAGGCCCCAGCAACTGCTGCACCTGAAACAGAGGCCCCAGTAACTGCTGCACCTGAAACAGAAGCCCCAGCAACTCATGCACCTGTAACAGAAGCCCCAGCAACTCATGCACCTGTAACAGAGGCCCCAGCAACTGCTGCACCTGTAACAGAGGCCCCAGTAACTGCTGCACCTGAAACAGAGGCCCCAGCAACTCATGCACCTGTAACAGAGGCCCCAGCAACTCATGCACCTGTAACAGAGGCCCCAGCAACTGCTGCACCTGAAACAGAGGCCCCAGCAACTGCTGCACCTGAAACAGAGGCCCCAGTAACTGCTGCACTTGAAACAGAAGCCCCAGCAACTCATGCACCTGTAACAGAAGCCCCAGCAACTCATGCACCTGTAACAGCGGCCCCAACAACTGCTGCACCTGTAACAGAGGCACCAGTAACTGCTGCATCTGAAACAGAGGCCCCAGCAACTCATGCACCTGTAACAAAGGCCCCAGCAACTCATGCACCTGTAACAAAGGCTCCAGCAACTGCTGCACCTGTAACAGAGGCCCCAGCAACTGACGCACCTATAACAGAGGCCCCAGCAACTGCTGCACCTATAACAGAGGCTCCAGCAACTGCTGCACCTGAAACAGAGGCCCCAGCAACTCATGCACCTATAACAGAGGCCCCAGCAACTCATGCACCTGAAACAGAGGCCCCAGCAACTCATGCACCTGTAACAGAAGCCCCAGCAACTCATGCACCTGAAACAGAGGCCCCAGCAACTCATGCACCTGTAACAGAGGCCCCAGCAACTGCTGCACCTGAAACAGAGGCCCCAGCAACTGCTGCACCTGTAACAGAGGCCCCAGCAACTCATGCACCTGTAACAGAGGCCCCAGCAACTGCTGCACCTGAAACAGAGGCCCCAGCAACTGCTGCACCTGAAACAGAGGCCCCAGCAACTCATGCACCTGTAACAGAGGCCCCAGCAACTGCTGCACCTGAAACAGAGGCCCCAGTAACTGCTGCACCTGAAACAGAAGCCCCAGCAACTCATGCACCTGTAACAGAAGCCCCAGCAACTCATGCACCTGTAACAGAGGCCCCAGCAACTGCTGCACCTGAAACAGAGGCCCCAGCAACTGCTGCACCTGTAACAGAGGCCCCAGCAACTCATGCACCTGTAACAGAGGCCCCAGCAACTGCTGCACCTGAAACAGAGGCCCCAGCAACTGCTGCACCTGAAACAGGGGCCCCAGCAACTCATGCACCTGTAACAGAGGCCCCAGCAACTGCTGCACCTGAAACAGAGGCCCCAGTAACTGCTGCACCTGAAACAGAAGCCCCAGCAACTCATGCACCTGTAACAGAAGCCCCAGCAACTCATGCACCTGTAACAGAAGCCCCAGCAACTGATGCACCTGTAACAAAGGCTCCAGCAACTGCTGCACCTGTAACAGAGGCCCCAGCAACTGACGCACCTATAACAGAGGCCCCAGCAACTGCTGCACCTATAACAGAGGCCCCAGAAACTGCTGCACCTGAAACAGAGGCCCCAGCAACTCATGCACCTATAACAGAGGCCCCAGCAACTCATGCACCTGTAACAGAGGCCCCAGCAACTGCTGAACCTGTAACAGAGGCCCCAGTAACTGCTGCACCTGAAACAGAGGCCCCAGCAACTCATGCACCTGTAACAGAGGCCCCAGCAACTGCTGCACCTGTAACACAGGCCCCAGGTAAATGATTAACATATCGAAATTTGAGGGATGTAGCTGTGCTGGAAAGCGTGCAATCGTGTTTTCTGTTTTCCATACATTGTCTGTAAATTTTCACGCGGAATTTGAATTTTTAAAGATAATGTGTGGAAAACGGATTTTATTTGGCATCGGATTCCCATCGATTCCCATAGAAACACTGTATTTTGCGCCATGTTTGCACCCCTTTTGAAATGTCGGAATTTACCGCGAACTGGTCTGTTAGAAACACGTACAACGTTTTCCAAACTAACCTTATCATAGATTCAAACAAGGGAGTGCCGTTTAAATGAAAAATATTATAAACTAAGATAGACGCAATTAGTTGAGAGAAATATATTTCCTAATGGACGGAATCGCGCAGCAACGAAGCCCAATACGAAAACTATTTTGTCTTCCAACGCCTGCAATGTAATTCGGTATCGGCTTCTCAAAATCGCAATTAGTTTTTGTATCGCGATTCAACAGTTAAGTCGGGAATTGTTAAAAGAAAGAATTCAGAAGATAATGAAGCACCAAACTCGTGCTGATCCGTCAATTCAATTATCAAAAGGCGCCTTGTATATCTATGGCAACGGTTTCACGGCTTGAATGGAGAAAGCTTTCGCGACGAGTTTTGAAATCTCTTCAACGCTTCTACACTCAGTTCTTGTCATAAGTTTCAAAAATGATAGGTGATTTCGAGTTTAAGGTTTATGTAATTTTAAAAGAAGTGTGGGGTTTTTTTCTTTGAAAGAAACCCTTTTTCATTTGAACAAGAGCCCATCTGGGCTTTCACTCGGGCCACATGAGATTGAAGATGAAATACACTTTCATTTGAAATCCTTTTAGTAATAACCGAAGGGAAGAATTATTAGCTGAATTTAGCAGTCTTTAGGAGTGGCCGGTAGCGCGGTGACATTCATTCTCTGCTCCCCTAGTATATATATGTAATTTAATATTTTTGTTTTTCTCGTGTATGTAAATTAAAGAAGTTGACCTCTACTTATTCATGTACCGCACGTTTACAATTTAGTCTGCTGTTCTGTTATACTGCAGGTTCCGAGTACTAATAGATGAGTGTCTCAAATGTATGTTTATATTTCAAGGGCACCCAACGAAGTTTTCGGTTAAAAAGCTGTTCGGGAGAGTAAGTTAGCCTAAAACTTTCGGATTTAAAAAAAAATTCCCTAGAAAAAAACATTTCTGAAATACTGGATAATTTTTTTTTTTTAAATCCCTAGAAAATTATAGAAGAAAAGGGAGACTAAAAGGTTTCCCCTAAAATATTCGTACGTCCCAATTCGTCTGATCAATAGAGTCAGAACAACACATTTTCATTCCCTAAGAATTGCCTAAAGGAAAAAAGAATCCCTAAAAAATTCGTACCTCCACAAAACTTTGCAGCATGAAGTTACTTGGGCTAGAAAATTCTTGTTTATGTTCTAGACTACTAACAAATTCGTAGGCCGGGAATATTTTGTCATAGTATTTTCGGTTGACGCGATTTCCACCTAGAAGAACCGAACAGCTAGTAGCTTTCTATAATACGTCAAAAGACATAGTAGGCGCCTTAAAATGGCTAGATAAGCTGCAGATAACTGGTTTCAAACGAATTTCAAAAGTGGAGCTATCACTATATTTCTCTACTGTTCATTCTACCCTGCGGCTCTTTATCGCAGCTCGCGTCCATGCATATTGGTATTTATTAACTGAAATGCCCTCCTTCCCAAAACTATAAATGGAACTGTTGGAAGCCTTCAATTTCTCGAACCAAAACCTAGGCCGTGAGAGGATTCTTGTTTAAGTTTACCTTGAGAGTTGAATATTGCTTCGCTCATCATAAATTATTCTGTGCTGAGTGTTTATTTCTCCGGGGTATTTCTGGCTTCGTTTTGGCGAGCGACGCCTACAGATCACGGTGTTTGCGCTGGTATGTATATGACCGAGAGTAAAATGAAATGTGGCATAAAACCTACGAAACGTACCTCAAACAAGAATACCGTCCGATGGCAAAATCTATCAGCGCCACGAGGTCAACAAATCGACAAAGAAATGCAGATATAAACACGGAATGATTTCAACCTCACCGTACCTTAATTCAGAATATCCTGAGCCTGTTGGAAGGCTTTCGCACGGTGAAGTTAAATAAAACATTAAAGTGCTTACATTTGAGAGATGGGACTCGGGTCGACCATCTTGATTTACTCTATTAAATTATGTAAATAAATTAACCTGGAGAGTGTCACGTGACCAGCACAGTGCAATCTGATTGGTGGTGAACTTGAAATTTAATACATGGGAACAAAGAAAAATAACCGCTTGGGTCAAAAGTCAAAATTTTGTTGCACCAGACAAAAAAAACAAAAAATAAATAAGCGCTAGTATTTTAAGAGTAACAAGAGCCCATCTGGGCTTTCACTCGGGCCACATGAGATTGAAGATGAAATACACTTTCATTTGAAATCCTCTTAGTAATAACCAAAGGGAAGAATTATTAGATGAATTTAGCAGTCTTTAGGAGAGGCCGGCAGCGCGGTGACTTTCATTCTCTGCTCCCCTAGTATATATGTAATTTAATAGTTTTCTTTTTCTCGTATGTTGACCTTTTAATTTAAACACTACTTATTCGTTTAACACACTGCATTTGAGCAGGCATATATTCATTGTTTTGAACCCGAGAATTAACCGTACTACCGTACTTCATGGTCCCTTTCTTTAGTAGTGGGTTGTCGGTCGGGTGATTGTAAACTCTCGTCATTTAGCACAGAAAATGTATTCTGATGAATAGGGATCGGGTTGTCATGTAAGAAAGATGGCTCTTGAACAAACTGATTCGTTGCTAAAGCTTCAGTAGGTTGGGTAGTCCTAGAGACCTTGGTCTTTCATTGTCTTCTTTTTTGTATTCTTGTGTTTTTTTTAAAAGTTTTAAAGTCGAATCTCAGCTTTATTATATCCGCTTTCAACTCGCCATTTTCAACTTCTAGGTCAATAATACGTGATCACAGCATCTTGATTTCGGTCTTGTATATATTATCTTGCTGCACTAATTTGTCTTCCAAATGACTGAGTTTCGTTTCTTGATTCGTGTTTTGATGTGACGAGACGCATATCAGTTAGGTCAGCCTCCACGTTACAAATCAAGGTCATTAAATCAGCGAGAGAGTTCTTATTGCGGGCTAACAATCCTCGTGAAGAATCTAAATAATTCCGTCTCTTCCGGTTTGAATTTGACTCATGTGTATGTTGCTTTTGGAGTTTCAAGGATATGTTGATCCAAAACTACAGGCTCTTGGGGTTTTTCATTGACTTGTGAACTTGCAGGCTCTGTAACTTGTTTTGTTTTCTTAGTATAACATAAAGTGTTGAACATATTCTCAAGCATGTCGCGCGTGACCTCTGTTTCGTCATTGATTAAGTTCTCTACTTTCATCTGTAATCTGGGAAACTCTTTGCCCATGCCTTGGCACATAACTATTCCTGTTGTTAAGTAGACGTGGATGGTTATAAGTAAAATCCTTCGACAGCTTGTACCGTTTCCGCTAGGTCAATATCCTCGCTGGAACGAAATAACTTGATCTCAATACTCTCTGACTGTGTCTCTGCCTCATTTAATTGGTCGATCTAACTTACGGTAAATTTAAATCTCTGACAGTTTTTAAGAGACTCATAATATTGGTCTTGAAGTGCCTTCAGCCAAAATAAGATGTTCTCCTCGGATGTTTTAAATGCAGCACAGCGAGCCGATGGCTTATAGATTCCAATATCTATTTCTTCGAATTTTAGCTTTCCGGATCCTGGTTCAGGTCGTCGTATACGTGTCGTATATAAAATCTTAGGCCATCTGGGTAAAAAATGCGGTCCTTCGGCTCCAACAAGAGCGCCAGTTGAAATATCCTGAGCCTGTTGGAAGGCTTTCGCACGAGTGAAGTTAAATAAAATATTAAACTGCTTATATTTGAGAGATGGGACTCCAAATTAGAGAGAAATTTGCTCGCGGGTCCTCCGCCATCTTGATTTACTGTATTAAATTATGTACAGAAATTAACCTGGCGAGTGTTACGTGACCAGCACAGTGCGATCTGATTGGTGCTGAAATTTAATACATGGGTCAAAAGTCACATTTTGTTGCACCCAACAAAAAACAAATTACCGCTTGCATTTTAAGACTCGGTGCTGCCACAGGCAGCCCGAGTAATAATTCTTAATTTGTAATTTATAACGATTTAAAGGTGAAAATGTAGAAATCTTGCCACGACGCGCTCAATAAATGCTGTTGAATAAAATGAATTTTGAACTTGACCCATGTGACTGCAAGGGCTCTCGCAAGAGCCAATCAGAGGCTGGTATTCTAAAACGCCAATACTATGTTATATTGGCGTTTCAAAAGTAAACAAAATGATCAGTTATTCGTGTTACTTAAGTTTATTATTTGCCAGTGCGATACGCCTTTCTAACATTATTCGAAAATTTAAAGCCGATAAAAATCGTTCAAAAATTGGTGCCATATCGTTAAAGGGAACATCAGCTGAAAAACAATGTTTGCTCCAAAATGTTTGTTATATATACCTAAATATATTGCTGTGTTTGTTTTCTGTAAATTGTACACTCGCTGTTATTTATGGGCCGATTTTGTTGTCCACAAAAGTCATTTGAATTTCCTGCGCGCCGCCATTTTGGATATTATGACGTCACAGTGTTGCCCTCATTGTTGCACAACAAATGAGCTATTGTTTTCTGACAATAAGGCAACACTGGATGTCACGAGATCCAAGATGACGGCGCGCAGGAAATTCAAATGAGTTTTATCGACAGGAAAATCGGGGCATAAATGACATCTAGTGTACAATTTACTGGGGACAAACACAGAAACAGACTTAGATATGCATAACAATCATTTGAAAGCAAACATTGTTTTTCAGCCGAGATTCCCTTCAAGGAAGCTTTAATAAATCTCATAAAATTGCAACAAAATACAATGATATAAGCCTATGAACTTGCTGTTTTTAAGTTCGTACCCGTATGGATGGATTCAACGAGTTAAAAAATATACGCATTCGAAGGTTCAAATACCGAAAAATCAGGATCGGATCATATGGGTCAGAACGCAAATTGATTGGATCACAAATTATTGCTCAATTGATTATTTTTCCTTCGCGGACCTAGTTTTTAATAGAACCTGCAATGGAAAAAAAAGAAAAACTGTTTGCCAACTAGGGAACACTGGGCAACACATTATTTACACAGCCCGCCTAATTCACAAAACATGTCTCCTTCATGCCACTTGTTTTATTGAAACATATATTTGCAACGTTTGTCCTATAACGGTAGCAGAGGCACTCATCAAGAATATTTAATATATAGAATAAACCGTTTATGCATGTAGCGAAAAAGGAGAAATAAAGAAACGATGACAATACAATATGAAAGTCTAGATCGATGGAATAAATCTAGATCGATGCACTGAATATACCACGCACTCTCAATAATATCTTTGAACGAATTGTTATGAAAACTAATGGAGAGATTGAGTCGCGTATCAGAAGTTTGATCTTTTCATGAGAGTCAGTAACATCAAGTATTGCCTAGAATGCAGGCAGCTGAGGTAAAGAGCAACGAGCAGCATATTTGGGACAGTGCAGAAAAAATGTTTAACTGTTTCTGCCGAAACTTGTACCACAATATGACTTTTTCATGAAACAGTCACGTGCTGATATATCACCTCAATTACCAATGAATTGCGCTCGTGATCCCATGGGAAAGGCTTTACTGGAAACAGTCACGTGCTGATATATCACCTCAATAACCAATGAATTGAGCTCGTGATCCCATGGGAAAGGCTTTACTGGAAGCACTCACGTGCTGATATATCACTTCAGTAACCAATGAATTGCGCTCGTGATCCCATGGGAAAGGCTTTACTGGAAACAGTCACGTGCTGATATATCACCTCAATAACCAATGAATTGCGCTCGTGATCCCATGGGAAAGGCTTTACTGGAAACATTCACGTGCTGATATATCACTTCAATAACCAATGAATTGCGCTCGTGATCCCATGGAAAAGGCTTTACTGGAAACATTCACGTGCTGATATATCACTTCAATAACCAATGAATTGCGCTCGTGATCCCATGGGAAAGGCTTTACTGGAAACAGTCACGTGCTGATATATCACTTCAATAACCAATGAATTGCGCTCGTGATTCCTTGGGAAAGAACAACCGCCGAGAACATTGTCACGATCTGTCTTCCTTCCTAAAACGAAGGTAAGAAGATCATTCGCCGATAATTATCCGATCTTCCAGTTAGGGAAACACAAGCAACTGCGGTGACTTTGGAGAGTACTCTGCATTCTTGCATTTCTGAGTACATTTGTAAATAGCCTGCGGCTTAGCGGAGCCGAGCGGATGACTCTGGCTGTTCAAAGGACTGTCGATTCTCCAACGGTATGATATTTGTGGTTCAGTTTTCTAGTTGCGTGTATATCAGTGGATAAACTCAATGAATACCTTGTCGTTTCTCCGTTGTATCCGTGCTACTAATTCCGATATTTAGTAGCTTGTAAGTGTTCAAACCGAAGTCAAGTCAACGCAAATACTTTGTAGCGATCGGTCAGTACACACTATTATAATATTCTCCTCAGCGAACAAATAAAGTTATTGCTGCTACTGATTTTCTATTGCTGTATGTTGTTGCTTGACTTATTCCTCATCTAGATTATTAGTTAGATGTGCATTTGATCAATAATCGAACTGTTTGTGCTCTATAATCTGATATGAAATGCATGTAAGTGTTCGTGCATCAGTTTTAACATCCTAGAACGCGCTGAATAATTAAATAACGTCCTGCATCAAGTTCTCTTCCAAGTTCTACCTTTGTGGATGTTTGATTAATGAATACATGTAAGTCTCAGCTTTCAACGCTGAATCGATATTAGGGCTTTCTTAAACTAGGCATTATTTCCGTTTATATAAAGTTTCATAGAGGTTCATAGAATTTTGACGACGGTTGTTGAGTTACTTGTTGAGTTAGGCGCTCGTCACAGTCAGTGAACACGAAATCAAAACAAAAACACGGGTTTCGCGCCAAATATCACGGGGCGTGCTAAAGGGTCTTTAAGGCTAGTAAACTACTTCTTGGTCGTCCTGGTGACATACCATATCCTCCACATAGTAATTCTACAGACCTTGCTAATGTCTTCAGCCAGTTCTTCATAAAGAAGATCACTGATGTTCGCACTCGACTTGATAATTACGGGTCAACCACAACTGATACCTCAGATGCTATACCGCAGATAACCTTCACTGCTTTGACCATGTTACCAGTTACTTGGTAGAAAGTCTCCCAAAAAATCGTGCCATAGCGATCCTGCACCTACTCAGCTTGTTAAACAATGTTCACACGTACTACTTCCAGTTATAACCACTATGGTTAACGATCTCTGCAGTTTAATCACTTCGCCGACACATGAACAGAATCACTGGTTTCGCCACGGCTTAAAAAGCCTAACATTGACTTAATATTTAAGAACTACCGTCCAGTTATCAATCTACCCTTCTTGGCTAAACTGACGGAGAAAGCTGTTGCTACTCAAACACAACAACACATGATCACGTATGGTCTCACGGTATCCTGAAAGACAGTCGGCTTACCGTCAGTTTCACAGTACTGAAACTGCCCTCCTCAAAGTTAAGAATGACATGCTAATGGACATAAACAAACAACAGCAGAATGCTGCTGCTAGACTTGTTTGTCGTTCTCCTAGGTATTGCCACATTACACCTGTACTGCGGCTGGATCAACATTGGTTACCTGTGAAATTTCGTGTAGATTTCAACATAATTTTAATTTCGTTTAAACAAGAGAGCATAAGGCCCGATTCAAACGTCGAACTTGTTTTGCGCCGAACGCAATTGAAACAAAAGATAATTAGGCGGCTTCTTTTGATCTAATTAGGTTCGGCGCATGAAACGTTCGACGTTTGAACCGGGCCTTATAAGTAAGAAAGGGAATCTCAAAGTATGTGGCGTGCGAAGATAATGTCGAATAAAATCTATTTTTAGTAACCGCAAGCAGTTGAAGCAAAGTTCAGTACCAAATTCGGAAATACCAAGTTAAACTGTTCCCAGCATGCTTTGCGACCAAAATGAAAAGGGCGATGGATTTTTACGGGTAGAAAGCAACGTCGTAGAGACATGGCTTTTCATCAAAATGTTACCCATAGAAAACTGCTGGAGGTCTTCTTAATTTGGTTCACTTGAAGTTCAGGGGGAGAAATTAGAACCCAACAAATATTTTAAAACGGCTTAACCCCTGAACTTAGTCCGGTTGTTCAAAGCAAGGGTTAGCATTACACCGGGGTTAAATCACTAAACCGAGGGTAAACTGTACAGAACATAATTACAGATTTAGTTAAAGATAAAGTTACCCTTTTTTCGAACAACCGTGCCCTGAACTTTATTTGCGCAAATAATAACGCACATATTTCATCTAGTTGGATAGATAAGATAGGCTGGTTTTTATCCTTTAACTATTTACTACATACCAAATATTAAACCGGCTCCAATCTGTGAATTACAAATATTCCCTACCCCACCTCATGTAAATGGCATACCTCATTTGTGATAACAAGCGTATTAGGAATTCCATTCATGACAAAACTAAGCGGTTTCCAAGATTTCAAGTTGTCAATAGCACTAGCAAATCAAGTTAACTGGTTACCCAGGACCGCTCGGCCAATACAAAGGACTATGCATTTTTACTGGCAGCAAGGGACGTTGAAGTGACATGGGGTTTTCAACCAAATGTTGCCCATGGAAAACTGCAGATGGACCTATAGTTTAGTTGAAATCGACATTAAGGAGGAGATATCAGAGCGAAAACGAAATTTCAAAATGGCTTAACCCCCCTGAACTTCATTTGCGCGAATATAGCAATAACATGACTTTTGGAGGGCATATTGTTTATTTAAATGACACTACAAGCGACACAAATAAACAATATGTCCCGACAAATAAGTTATCTTGTTATCATTATCATCAAAATACTTTACTGAATTATCATTCGGCATAATCAGCTTACTAAAAGTTGACCGGTGGGTAAATGTGTTTGCAGCCCGGTCGGTTACCAGACAATAATTAACTCATTAATGATGTATTATTTCTAACATTATCGTTTGAAATTATTAGCGTTTGACTTTTATCTGTTTCTAGTCAATTAATAAACAACAATCGCACATTGATTCAGCACATGCGAAATACTGTGACCTAACCCTAGTAGAACAAAAGTTGAACATTTTAAAACTCTAACATCACTGTTCTATTCCACAGAAGAAATAATCACTGAGAAAATAGTTACCGCAAGACCACAAGTAAAATTAACACGCGCACAAACAACTACAACAGCTGCACCTGAGACAGAGGTACCAACAACAGCTGCACCTGAAACAGAAGCACCAGCAACAGCTGCACCTGAAACAGAAGCACCACCAACAGCTGCACCTGAAACAGAGGCCCCAGCAACAGCTGCACCTGAAACAGAAGCACCAGCAACAGCTGCACCTGAAACAGACGCACCAGCGACACCTGCACCTGAAACAGAAGCACCACCAACAGCTGCACCTGAAACAGAGGCACCAGCAACAGCTGCACCTGAAACAGAAGCACCACCAACAGCAGCTCCTGAAACAGAAACACCACCAACAGCTGCACCTGAAACAGAAGCACCACCAACAGCTGCACCTGAAACAGAAGCACCACCAACAGCTGCACCTGAAACAGAAGCACCAGCAACAGCTGCACCCGAAACAGCAGCCCCTGAAACAGCTGCTCCTGAAACAGCACCTCCTTCAACAGCTGCTCCTGAAACAGCAGCCCCTGGAAGAGATGCACCTGAAACAGGAGTCCCTGTAACAGCTGCACCCGAAACTGAGAAACCTGCAACAGCTGCACCTGTGACAGAGGCCCCAGCAACAGCTGTACCCGAAACAGCAGCCCCTGAAACAGCTGCACCTGTGACAGAGGCCCCAGCAACAGCTGCACCCGAAACAGCAGTCCCTGAAACAGCTGCACCTGTAACAGAGGCCCCAGCAACTGCTGCACCTGTAACAGAGGCCCCAGCAACTCATGCACCTGTAACAGAGGCCCCAGCAACTGCTGCACCTGAAACAGAGGCCCCAGCAACTGCTGCACCTCAAACAGAGGCCCCAGCAACTCATGTACCTGTAACAGAGGCCCCAGCAACTGCTGCACCTGAAACAGAGGCCCCAGTAACTGCTGCACCTGAAACAGAAGCCCCAGCAACTCATGCACCTGTAACAGAAGCCCCAGCAACTCATGCACCTGTAACAGAGGCCCCAGCAACTGCTGCACCTGTAACAGAGGCCCCAGTAACTGCTGCACCTGAAACAGAGGCCCCAGCAACTCATGCACCTGTAACAGAGGCCCCAGCAACTGATGCACCTGTAACAAAGGCTCCAGCAACTGCTGCACCTGTAACAGAGGCCCCAGCAACTGACGCACCTATAACAGAGGCCCCAGCAACTGCTGCACCTATAACAGAGGCCCCAGCAACTGCTGCACCTGAAACAGAGGCCCCAGCAACTCATGCACCTGTAACAGAGGCCCCAGCAACTGCTGCACCTGAAACAGAGGCCCCAGCAACTGCTGCACCTGAAACAGAGGCCCCAGCAACTGCTGCACCTGTAACAGAGGCCTCAGCAACTCATGCACCTGTAACAGAGGCCCCAGCAACTGCTGCACCTGAAACAGAGGCCCCAGCAACTGCTGCACCTCAAACAGAGGCCCCAGCAACTCATGTACCTGTAACAGAGGCCCCAACAACTGCTGCACCTGAAACAGAGGCCCCAGTAACTGCTGCACCTGAAACAGAAGCCCCAGCAACTCATGCACCTGTAACAGAAGCCCCAGCAACTCATGCACCTGTAATAGAGGCCCCAGCAACTGCTGCACCTGTAACAGAGGCCCCAGTAACTGCTGCACCTGAAACAGAGGCCCCAGCAACTCATGCACCTGTAACAGAGGCCCCAGCAACTGATGCACCTGTAACAAAGGCTCCAGCAACTGCTGCACCTGTAACAGAGGCCCCAGCAACTGACGCACCTATAACAGAGGCCCCAGCAACTGCTGCACCTATAACAGAGGCCCCAGCAACTGCTGCACCTGAAACAGAGGCCCCAGCAACTCATGCACCTGTAACAGAGGCCCCAGCAACTGCTGTACCTGAAACAGAGGCCCCAGCAACTGCTGCTCCTGAAACAGAGGCCCCAGCAACTGCTGCACCTGTAACAGAGGCCCCAGCAACTCATGCACCTGTAACAGAGGCCCCAGCAACTGCTGCACCTGAAACAGAGGCCCCAGCAACTGCTGCACCTCAAACAGAGGCCCCAGCAACTCATGTACCTGTAACAGAGGCCCCAACAACTGCTGCACCTGAAACAGAGGCCCCAGTAACTGCTGCACCTGAAACAGAAGCCCCAGCAACTCATGCACCTGTAACAGAAGCCCCAGCAACTCATGCACCTGTAACAGAGGCCCCAGCAACTGCTGCACCTGTAACAGAGGCCCCAGTAACTGCTGCACCTGAAACAGAGGCCCCAGCAACTCATGCACCTGTAACAGAGGCCCCAGCAACTGATGCACCTGTAACAAAGGCTCCAGCAACTGCTGCACCTGTAACAGAGGCCCCAGCAACTGACGCACCTATAACAGAGGCCCCAGCAACTGCTGCACCTATAACAGAGGCCCCAGCAACTGCTGCACCTGAAACAGAGGCCCCAGCAACTCATGCACCTGTAACAGAGGCCCCAGCAACTGCTGCACCTGAAACAGAGGCCCCAGCAACTCATGCACCTGTAACAGAGGCCCCAGCAACTGATGCACCTGTAACAAAGGCTCCAGCAACTGCTGCACCTGTAACAGAGGCCCCAGCAACTCATGCACCTGTAACAGAGGCCCCAGCAACTGATGCACCTGTAACAAAGGCTCCAGCAACTGCTGCACCTGTAACAGAGGCCCCAGCAACTGCTGCACCTATAACAGAGGCCCCAGCAACTGCTGCACCTGAAACAGAGGCCCCAGCAACTGCTGCACCTGAAACAGAGGCCCCAGCAACTCATGCACCTATAACAGAGGCCCCAGCAACTGCTGCACCTATAACAGAGGCCCCAGCAACTGCTGCACCTGAAACAGAGGCCCCAGCAACTCATGCACCTGTAACAGAGGCCCCAGCAACTGCTGCACCTGAAACAGAGGCCCCAGCAACTCATGCACCTGTAACAGAGGCCCCAGCAACTGCTGCACCTGAAACAGAGGCCCCAGTAACTATTGCACCTGTAACAGAGGCCCCAGCAACTGCTGCACCTCAAACAGACGCCCCAGCAACTACTGCACCTGTAACAGAGGCCCCAGTAACTGCTGCACCTGAAACAGTGGCCCCAGCAACTGCTGCACCTGAAACAGAGGCCCCAGCAACTCATGCACCTGTAACAGAGGCCCCAGGAACTGCTGCACCTGAAACAGAGGCCCCAGCAACTCATGCACCTGTAACAGAGGCCCCAGCAACTGCTGCACCTGAAACAGAGGCCCCAGCAACTGCTGCACCTGTAACAGAGGCCCCAGCAACTCATGCACCTGTAACAGAGGCCCCAGCAACTGCTGCACCTGAAACAGAGGCCCCAGCAACTGCTGCACCTGAAACAGAGGCCCCAGCAACTCATGCACCTGTAACAGAGGCCCCAGCAACTCATGCACCTGTAACAGAGGCCCCAGCAACTGCTGCACCTGAAACAGAGGCCCCAGTAACTGCTGCACCTGAAACAGAAGCCCCAGCAACTCATGCACCTGTAACAGAAGCCCCAGCAACTCATGCACCTGTAACAGAGGCCCCAGCAACTGCTGCACCTGTAACAGAGGCCCCAGTAACTGCTGCACCTGAAACAGAGGCCCCAGCAACTCATGCACCTGAAACAGAGGCCCCAGTAACTCATGCACCTGTAACAGAGGCCCCAGCAACTGCTGCACCTGAAACAGAGGCCCCAGCAACTCATGCACCTGTAACAGAGGCCCCAGCAACTGCTGCACCTGAAACAGAGGCCCCAGTAACTATTGCACCTGTAACAGAGGCCCCAGCAACTCATGCACCTGTAACAGAGGCCCCAGCAACTGCTGCACCTGAAACAGAGGCCCCAGTAACTGCTGCACCTGAAACAGAAGCCCCAGCAACTGCTGCACCTATAACAGAGGCCCCAGCAACTGCTGCACCTGAAACAGAGGCCCCAGCAACTCATGCACCTGTAACAGAGGCCCCAGCAACTGCTGCACCTGAAACAGAGGCCCCAGCAACTCATGCACCTGTAACAGAGGCCCCAGCAACTGCTGCACCTGAAACAGAGGCCCCAGTAACTATTGCACCTGTAACAGAGGCCCCAGCAACTGCTGCACCTCAAACAGACGCCCCAGCAACTACTGCACCTGTAACAGAGGCCCCAGTAACTGCTGCACCTGAAACAGTGGCCCCAGCAACTGCTGCACCTGAAACAGAGGCCCCAGCAACTCATGCACCTGTAACAGAGGCCCCAGGAACTGCTGCACCTGAAACAGAGGCCCCAGCAACTCATGCACCTGTAACAGAGGCCCCAGCAACTGCTGCACCTGAAACAGAGGCCCCAGCAACTGCTGCACCTGTAACAGAGGCCCCAGCAACTCATGCACCTGTAACAGAGGCCCCAGCAACTGCTGCACCTGAAACAGAGGCCCCAGCAACTGCTGCACCTGAAACAGAGGCCCCAGCAACTCATGCACCTGTAACAGAGGCCCCAGCAACTCATGCACCTGTAACAGAGGCCCCAGCAACTGCTGCACCTGAAACAGAGGCCCCAGTAACTGCTGCACCTGAAACAGAAGCCCCAGCAACTCATGCACCTGTAACAGAAGCCCCAGCAACTCATGCACCTGTAACAGAGGCCCCAGCAACTGCTGCACCTGTAACAGAGGCCCCAGTAACTGCTGCACCTGAAACAGAGGCCCCAGCAACTCATGCACCTGAAACAGAGGCCCCAGTAACTCATGCACCTGTAACAGAGGCCCCAGCAACTGCTGCACCTGAAACAGAGGCCCCAGCAACTCATGCACCTGTAACAGAGGCCCCAGCAACTGCTGCACCTGAAACAGAGGCCCCAGTAACTATTGCACCTGTAACAGAGGCCCCAGCAACTCTTGCACCTGTAACAGAGGCCCCAGCAACTGCTGCACCTGAAACAGAGGCCCCAGTAACTGCTGCACCTGAAACAGAAGCCCCAGCAACTCATGCACCTGTAACAGAGGCCCCAGCAACTGCTGCACCTGGACCAGAGGCCCCAGTAACTGCTGCACCTGAAACAGAGGCCCCAGCAACTCATGCACCTGAAACAGAGGCCCCAGTAACTCATGCACCTGTAACAGACGCCCCAGCAACTGCTGCACCTGTAACAGAGGCCCCAGTAACTGCTGCACCTGAAACAGTGGCCCCAGCAACTGCTGCACCTGAAACAGAGGCCCCAGCAACTCATGCACCTGTAACAGAGGCCCCAGGAACTGCTGCACCTGAAACAGAGGCCCCAGCAACTCATGCACCTGAAACAGAGGCCCCAGCAACTGCTGCACCTGAAACAGAGGCCCCAGCAACTGCTGCACCTGTAACAGAGGCCCCAGCAACTCATGCGCATGTAACAGAGGCCCCAGCAACTGCTGCACCTGAAACAGAGGCCCCAGCAACTGCTGCACCTGAAACAGAGGCCCCAGCAACTCATGCACCTGTAACAGAGGCCCCAGCAACTGCTGCACCTGAAACAGAGGCCCCAGTAACTGCTGCACCTGAAACAGAAGCCCCAGCAACTCATGCACCTGTAACAGAAGCCCCAGCAACTCATGCACCTGTAACAGAGGCCCCAGCAACTGCTGCACCTGTAACAGAGGCCCCAGTAACTGCTGCACCTGAAACAGAGGCCCCAGCAACTCCTGCACCTGTAACAGAGGCCCCAGCAACTGCTGCACCTGTAACAGAGGCCCCAGCAACTCATGCACCTGTAACAGAGGCCCCAGCAACTGCTGCACCTGAAACAGAGGCCCCAGCAACTGCTGCACCTGAAACAGAGGCCCCAGCAACTCATGCACCTGTAACAGAGGCCCCAGCAACTCATGCACCTGTAACAGAGGCCCCAGCAACTGCTGCACCTGAAACAGAGGCCCCAGTAACTGCTGCACCTGAAACAGAAGCCCCAGCAACTCATGCACCTGTAACAGAAGCCCCAGCAACTCATGCACCTGTAACAGAGGCCCCAGCAACTGCTGCACCTGTAACAGAGGCCCCAGTAACTGCTGCACCTGAAACAGAGGCCCCAGCAACTCATGCACCTGAAACAGAGGCCCCAGTAACTCATGCACCTGTAACAGAGGCCCCAGCAACTGCTGCACCTGAAACAGAGGCCCCAGCAACTCATGCACCTGTAACAGAGGCCCCAGCAACTGCTGCACCTGAAACAGAGGCCCCAGTAACTATTGCACCTGTAACAGAGGCCCCAGCAACTCTTGCACCTGTAACAGAGGCCCCAGCAACTGCTGCACCTGAAACAGAGGCCCCAGTAACTGCTGCACCTGAAACAGAAGCCCCAGCAACTCATGCACCTGTAACAGAGGCCCCAGCAACTGCTGCACCTGGACCAGAGGCCCCAGTAACTGCTGCACCTGAAACAGAGGCCCCAGCAACTCATGCACCTGAAACAGAGGCCCCAGTAACTCATGCACCTGTAACAGACGCCCCAGCAACTGCTGCACCTGTAACAGAGGCCCCAGTAACTGCTGCACCTGAAACAGTGGCCCCAGCAACTGCTGCACCTGAAACAGAGGCCCCAGCAACTCATGCACCTGTAACAGAGGCCCCAGGAACTGCTGCACCTGAAACAGAGGCCCCAGCAACTCATGCACCTGAAACAGAGGCCCCAGCAACTGCTGCACCTGAAACAGAGGCCCCAGCAACTGCTGCACCTGTAACAGAGGCCCCAGCAACTCATGCGCATGTAACAGAGGCCCCAGCAACTGCTGCACCTGAAACAGAGGCCCCAGCAACTGCTGCACCTGAAACAGAGGCCCCAGCAACTCATGCACCTGTAACAGAGGCCCCAGCAACTGCTGCACCTGAAACAGAGGCCCCAGTAACTGCTGCACCTGAAACAGAAGCCCCAGCAACTCATGCACCTGTAACAGAAGCCCCAGCAACTCATGCACCTGTAACAGAGGCCCCAGCAACTGCTGCACCTGTAACAGAGGCCCCAGTAACTGCTGCACCTGAAACAGAGGCCCCAGCAACTCCTGCACCTGTAACAGAGGCCCCAGCAACTGATGCACCTGTAACAAAGGCTCCAGCAACTGCTGCACCTGAAACAGAGGCCCCAGCAACTGCTGCACCTGTAACAGAGGCCCCAGCAACTCATGCACCTGTAACAGAGGCCCCAGCAACTGCTGCACCTGAAACAGTGGCCCCAGCAACTGCTGCACCTGAAACGGAGGCCCCAGCAACTCATGCACCTGTAACAGAGGCCCCAGCAACTGCTGCACCTGAAACAGAGGCCCCAGTAACTGCTGCACCTGAAACAGAAGCCCCAGCAACTCATGCACCTGTAACAGAAGCCCCAGCAACTCGTGCACCTGTAACAGAGGCCCCAGCAACTGCTGCACCTGTAACAGAGGCCCCAGTAACTGCTGCACCTGAAACAGAGGCCCCAGCAACTCATGCACCTGTAACAGAGGCCCCAGCAACTCATGCACCTGAAACAGAGGCCCCAGCAACTCATGCACCTGTAACAGAAGCCCCAGCAACTCATGCACCTGAAACAGAGGCCCCAGCAACTCATGCACCTGTAACAGAGGCCCCAGCAACTGCTGCACCTGAAACAGAGGCCCCAGCAACTGCTGCACCTGTAACAGAGGCCCCATCAACTCATGCACCTGTAACAGAGGCCCCAGTAACTGCTGCACCTGAAACAGAGGCCCCAGCAACTGCTGCACCTGAAACAGAGGCCCCAGCAACTCATGCACCTGTAACAGAGGCCCCAGCAACTGCTGCACCTGAAACAGAGGCCCCAGTAACTGCTGCACCTGAAACAGAAGCCCCAGCAACTCATGCACCTGTAACAGAAGCCCCAGCAACTCATGCACCTGTAACAGAGGCCCCAGCAACTGCTGCACCTGTAACAGAGGCCCCAGTAACTGCTGCACCTGAAACAGAGGCCCCAGCAACTCATGCACCTGTAACAGAGGCCCCAGCAACTGATGCACCTGTAACAAAGGCTCCAGCAACTGCTGCACCTGTAACAGAGGCCCCAGCAACTGACGCACCTATAACAGAGGCCCCAGCAACTGCTGCACCTATAACAGAGGCCCCAGCAACTGCTGCACCTGAAACAGAGGCCCCAGCAACTCATGCACCTATAACAGAGGCCCCAGCAACTCATGCACCTGTAACAGAGGCCCCAGCAACTGCTGCACCTGAAACAGAGGCCCCAGTAACTGCTGCACCTGAAACAGAGGCCCCAGCAACTCATGCACCTGTAACAGAGGCCCCAGCAACTGCTGCACCTGTAACACAGGCCCCAGGTAAATGATTAACATATCGAAATTTGAGGGATGTAGCTGTGCTGGAAAGCGTGCAATCGTGTTTTCTGTTTTCCATACATTGTCTGTAAATTTTCACGCGGAATTTGAATTTTTAAAGATAATGTGTGGAAAACGGATTTTATTTGGCATCGGATTCCCATCGATTCCCATAGAAACACTGTATTTTGCGCCATGTTTGCACCCCTTTTGAAATGTCGGAATTTACCGCGAACTGGTCTGTTAGAAACACGTACAACGTTTTCCAAACTAACCTTATCATAGATTCAAACAAGGGAGTGCCGTTTAAATGAAAAATATTATAAACTAAGATAGACGCAATTAGTTGAGAGAAATATATTTCGTAATGGACGGAATCGCGCAGCAACGAAGCCCAATACGAAAACTATTTTGTCTTCCAACGCCTGCAATGTAATTCGGTATCGGCTTCTCAAAATCGCAATTAGTTTTTGTATCGCGATTCAACAGTTAAGTCGGGAATTGTTAAAAGAAAGAATTCAGAAGATAATGAAGCACCAAACTCGTGCTGATCCGTCAATTCAATTATCAAAAGGCGCCTTGTATATCTATGGCAACGGTTTCACGGCTTGAATGGAGAAAGCTTTCGCGACGAGTTTTGAAATCTCTTCAACGCTTCTACACTCAGTTCTTGTCATAAGTTTCAAAAATGATAGGTGATTTCGAGTTTAAGGTTTATGTAATTTTAAAAGAAGTGTGGGTTTTTTTTCTTTGAAAGAAACCCTTTTTCATTTGAACAAGAGCCCATCTGGGCTTTCACTCGGGCCACATGAGATTGAAGATGAAATACACTTTCATTTGAAATCCTTTTAGTAATAACCGAAGGGAAGAATTATTAGCTGAATTTAGCAGTCTTTAGGAGTGGCCGGTAGCGCTGTGACATTCATTCTCTGCTCCCCTAGTATATATATGTAATTTAATATTTTTGTTTTTCACGTGTATGTAAATTAAAGAAGTTGACCTCTACTTATTCATGTACCGCACGTTTACAATTTAGTCTGCTGTTCTGTTATACTGCAGGTTCCGAGTACTAATAGATGAGTGTCTCAAATGTATGTTTATATTTCAAGGGCACCCAACGAAGTTTTCGGTTAAAAAGCTGTTCGGGAGAGTAAGTTAGCCTAAAACTTTCGGATTTAAAAAAAAATTCCCTAGAAAAAAACATTTCTGAAATACTGGATAATTTTTTTTTTTTTAAATCCCTAGAAAATTATAGAAGAAAAGGGAGACTAAAAGGTTTCCCCTAAAATATTCGTACGTCCCAATTCGTCTGATCAATAGAGTCAGAACAACACATTTTCATTCCGTAAGAATTGCCTAAAGGAAATAAGAATCCCTAAAAAATTCGTACCTCCACAAAACTTTGCAGCATGAAGTTACTTGGGCTAGAAAATTCTTGTTTATGTTCTAGACTACTAACAAATTCGTAGGCCGGGAATATTTTGTCATAGTATTTTCGGTTGACGCGATTTCCACCTAGAAGAACCGAACAGCTAATAGCTTTCTAGAATACGTCAAAAGACATAGTAGGCGCCTTAAAATGGCTAGATAAGCTGCAGATAACTGGTTTCAAACGAATTTCAAAAAGTGGAGCTATCACTATATTTCTCTACTGTTCATTCTACCCTGCGGCTCTTTATCGCAGCTCGCGTCCATGCATATTGCTATTTATTAACTGAAATGCCCTCCTTCCCAAAACTATAAATGGAACTGTTGGAAGCCTTCAATTTCTCGAACCAAAACCTAGGCCGTGAGAGGATTCTTGTTTAAGTTTACCTTGAGAGTTGAATATTGCTTCGCTCATCATAAATTATTCTGTGCTGAGTGTTTATTTCTCCGGGGTATTTCTGGCTTCGTTTTGGCGAGCGACGCCTACAGATCACGGTGTTTGCGCTGGTATGTATATGACCGAGAGTAAAATGAAATGTGGCATAAAACCTACGAAACGTACCTCAAACAAGAATACCGTCCGATGGCAAAATCTATCAGCGCCAGGAGGTCAACAAATCGACAAAGAAATGCAGATATAAACACGCAATGATTTCAACCTCACCGTACCTTAATTCAGAATATCCTGAGCCTGTTGGAAGGCTTTCGCACGGTGAAGTTAAATAAAACATTAAAGTGCTTACATTTGAGAGATGGGACTCGGGTCGACTATCTTGATTTACTCTATTAAATTATGTAAATAAATTAACCTGGAGAGTGTCACGTGACCAGCACAGTGCAATCTGATTGGTGGTGAACTTGAAATTTAATACATGGGAACAAAGAAAAATAACCGCTTGGGTCAAAAGTCAAAATTTTGTTGCACCAGACAAAAAAAAACAAAAAAAAAATAAGCGCTAGTATTTTAAGAGTAACAAGAGCCCATCTGGGCTTTCACTCGGGCCACATGAGATTGAAGATGAAATACACTTTCATTTGAAATCCTCTTAGTAATAACCAAAGGGAAGAATTATTAGCTGAATTTAGCAGTCTTTAGGAGTGGCCGGTAGCGCGGTGACATTCATTCTCTGCTCCCCTAGTATATATGTAATTTAATAGTTTTCTTTTTCTCGTATGTTGACCTTTTAATTTAAACACTACTTATTCGTTTAACACACTGCATTTGAGCAGGCATATATTCATTGTTTTGAACCCGAGAATTAACCGTACTACCGTACTTCATGGTCCCTTTCTTTAGTAGTGGGTTGTCGGTCGGGTGATTGTAAACTCTCGTCATTTAGCACAGAAAATGTATTCTGATGAATAGGGATCGGGTTGTCATGTAAGAAAGATGGCTCTTGAACAAACTGATTCGTTGCTAAAGCTTCAGTAGGTTGGGTAGTCCTAGAGACCTTGGTCTTTCATTGTCTTCTTTTTTGTATTCTTGTGTTTTTTTTAAAAGTTTTAAAGTCGAATCTCAGCTTTATTATATCCGCTTTCAACTCGCCATTTTCAACTTCTAGGTCAATAATACGTGATCACAGCATCTTGATTTCGGTCTTGTATATATTATCTTGCTGCACTAATTTGTCTTCCAAATGACTGAGTTTCGTTTCTTGATTCGTGTTTTGATGTGACGAGACGCATATCAGTTAGGTCAGCCTCCACGTTACAAATCAAGGTCATTAAATCAGCGAGAGAGTTCTTATTGCGGGCTAACAATCCTCGTGAAGAATCTAAATAATTCCGTCTCTTCCGGTTTGAATTTGACTCATGTGTATGTTGCTTTTGGAGTTTCAAGGATATGTTGATCCAAAACTACAGGCTCTTGGGGTTTTTCATTGACTTGTGAACTTGCAGGCTCTGTAACTTGTTTTGTTTTCTTAGTATAACATAAAGTGTTGAACATATTCTCAAGCATGTCGCGCGTGACCTCTGTTTCTTCATTCATTAAGTTCTCCACTTTCATCTGTAATCTGGGAAACTCTTTGCCCATGCCTTGGCACATAACTATTCCTGTTGTTAAGTAGACGTGGATGGTTATAAGTAAAATCCTTCGACAGCTTGTACCGTTTCCGCTAGATCAATATCCTCGCTGGAACGAAATAACTTGATCTCAATACTCTCTGACTGTGTCTCTGCCTCATTTAATTGGTCGATCTAACTTACGGTAAATTTAAATCTCTGACAGTTTTTAAGAGACTCATAATATTGGTCTTGAAGTGCCTTCAGCCAAAATAAGATGTTCTCCTCGGATGTTTTAAATGCAGCACAGCGAGCCGATGGCTTATAGATTCCAATATCTATTTCTTCGAATTTTAGCTTTCCGGATCCTGGTTCAGGTCGTCGTATACGTGTCGTATATAAAATCTTAGGCCATCTGGGTAAAAAATGCGGTCCTTCGGCTCCAACAAGAGCGCCAGTTGAAATATCCTGAGCCTGTTGGAAGGCTTTCGCACGAGTGAAGTTAAATAAAATATTAAACTGCTTACATTTGAGAGATGGGACTCCAAATTAGAGAGAAATTTGCTCGCGGGTCCTCCGCCATCTTGATTTACTGTATTACATTATGTACAGAAATTAACCTGGCGAGTGTTACGTGACCAGCACAGTGCGATCTGATTGGTGCTGAAATTTAATACATGGGTCAAAAGTCACATTTTGTTGCACCCAACAAAAAACAAATTACCGCTTGCATTTTAAGACTCGGTGCTGCCACAGGCAGCCCGAGTAATAATTCTTAATTTGTAATTTATAACGATTTGAAGGTGAAAATGTAGAAATCTTGCCACGACGCGCTCAATAAATGCTGTTGAATAAAATGAATTTTGAACTTGACCCATGTGACTGCAAGGGCTCTCGCAAGAGCCAATCAGAGGCTGGTATTCTAAAACGCCAATACTATGTTATATTGGCGTTTCAAAAGTAAACAAAATGATCAGTTATTCGTGTTACTTAAGTTTATTATTTGCCAGTGCGATACGCCTTTCTAACATTATTCGAAAATTTAAAGCCGATAAAAATCGTTCAAAAATTGGTGCCATATCGTTAAAGGGAACATCAGCTGAAAAACAATGTTTGCTCCAAAATGTTTGTTATATATATACCTAAATATATTGCTGTGTTTGTTTTCTGTAAATTGTACACTCGCTGTTATTTATGGGCCGATTTTGTTGTCCACAAAAGTCATTTGAATTTCCTGCGCGCCGCCATTTTGGATATTATGACGTCACAGTGTTGCCCTCATTGTTGCACAACAAATGAGCTATTGTTTTCTGACAATAAGGCAACACTGGATGTCACGAGATCCAAGATGACGGCGCGCAGGAAATTCAAATGAGTTTTATCGACAGGAAAATCGGGGCATAAATAACATCTAGTGTACGATTTACTGGGGACAAACACAGAAACAGACTTAGATATGCATAACAATCATTTGAAAGCAAACATTGTTTTTCAGCCGAGATTCCCTTCAAGGAAGCTTTAATAAATCTCATAAAATTGCAACAAAATACAATGATATAAGCCTATGAACTTGCTGTTTTTAAGTTCGTACCCGTATGGATGGATTCAACGAGTTAAAAAATATACGCATTCGAAGGTTCGAATACCGAAAAATCAGGATCGGATCATATGGGTCAGAACGCAAATTGATTGGATCACAAATTATTGCTCAATTGATTATTTTTCCTTCGCGGACCTAGTTTTTAATAGAACCTGCAATGGAAAAAAAGAAAAACTGTTTGCCAACTAGGGAACACTGGGCAACACATTATTTACACAGCCCGCCTAATTCACAAAACATGTCTCCTTCATGCCTCTTGTTTTATTGAAACATATATTTGCAACGTTTGTCCTATAACGGTAGCAGAGGCACTCATCAAGAATATTTAATATATAGAATAAACCGTTTATGCATGTAGCGAAAAAGGAGAAATAAAGAAACGATGACAATACAATATGAAAGTAGATCGATGCACTGAATATACCACGCACTCTCAATAATATCTTTGAACGAATTGTTATGAAAGCTAATGGAGAGATTGAGTCGCGTATCAGAAGTTTGATCTTTTCATGAGAGTCAGTAACATCAAGTATTGCCTAGAATGCAGGCAGCTGAGGTAAAGAGCAACGAGCAGCATATTTGGGACAGTGCAGAAAAAATGTTTAACTGTTTCTGCCGAAACTTGTACCACAATATGACTTTTTCATGAAACAGTCACGTGCTGATATATCACCTCAATAACCAATGAATTGAGCTCGTGATCCCATGGGAAAGGCTTTACTGGAAACAGTCACGTGCTGACATATCACTTCAATAACCAATGAATTGCGCTCGTGATCCCATGGAAAAGGCTTTACTGGAAACATTCACGTGCTGATATATCACTTCAATAACCAATGAATTGCGCTCGTGATCCCATGGGAAAGGCTTTACTGGAAACAGTCACGTGCTGATATATCACTTCAATAACCAATGAATTGCGCTCGTGATCCCATGGGAAAGGCTTTACTGGAAACAGTCACGTGCTGATACAATGTATATCACTTCAATAACCAATGAATTGCGCTCATGATCCCATGGGAAAGGCTTTACTGGAAACAGTCACGTGCTGATATATCACCTCAATAACCAATGAATTGCGCTCCTGATCCCATGGGAAAGGCTTTACTGGAAACAGTCACGTGCTGATATATCACCTCAATAACCAATGAATTGCGCTCCTGATCCCATGGGAAAGGCTTTACTGGAAACAGTCACGTGCTGATATATCACTTCAATAACCAATGAATTGAGCTCGTGATCCCATGGGAAAGGCTTTACTGGAAACAGTCACGTGCTGATACAATGTATATCACTTCAATAACCAATGAATTGCGCTCATGATCCCATGGGAAAGGCTTTACTGGAAACAGTCACGTGCTGATATATCACCTCAATAACCAATGAATTGCGCTCCTGATCCCATGGGAAAGGCTTTACTGGAAACAGTCACGTGCTGATATATCACCTCAATAACCAATGAATTGCGCTCCTGATCCCATGGGAAAGGCTTTACTGGAAACAGTCACGTGCTGATATATCACCTCAATAACCAATGAATTGCGCTCGTGATCCCATGGGAAAGGCTTTACTGGAAACAGTCACGTGCTGATATATCACCTCAATAACCAATGAATTGCGCTCGTGATCCCATGGGAAAGGCTTTACTGGAAACAGTCACGTGCTGATATATCACCTCAATAACCAATGAATTGCGCTCGTGATCCCATGGGAAAGGCTTTACTGGAAACAGTCACGTGCTGATATATCACTTCAATAACCAATGAATTGCGCTCGTGATCCCATGGAAAAGGCTTTACTGGAAACAGTCACGTGCTGATATATCACTTCAATAACCAATGAATTGCGCTCGTGATTCCTTGGGAAAGAACAACCGCCGAGAACATAGTCACGATCTGTCTTCCTTCCTAAAACGAAGGTAAGAAGATCATTCGCCGATAATTATCCGATCTTCCAGTTAGGGAAACACAAGCAACTGCGGTGACTTTGGAGAGTACTCTGCATTCTTGCATTTCTGAGTACATTTGTAAATAGCCTGCGGCTTAGCGGAGCCGAGCGGATGACTCTGGCTGTTCAAAGGACTGTCGATTCTCCAACGGTATGATATTTGTGGTTCAGTTTTCTAGTTGCGTGTATATCAGTGGATAAACTCAATGAATACCTTGCCGTTTCTCCGTTGTATCCGTGCTACTAATTCCGATATTTAGTAGCTTGTAAGTGTTCAAACCGAAGTCAAGTCAACGCAAATACTTTGTAGCGATCGGTCAGTACACACTATTATAATATTCTCCTCAGCGAACAAATAAAGTTATTGCTGCTACTGATTTTCTATTGCTGTATGTTGTTGCTTGACTTATTCCTCATCTAGATTATTAGTTAGATGTGCATTTGATCAATAATCGAACTGTTTGTGCTCTATAATCTGATATGAAATGCATGTAAGTGTTCGTGCATCAGTTTTAACATCCTAGAACGCGCTGAATAATTAAATAACGTCCTGCATCAAGTTCTCTTCCAAGTTCTACCTTTGTGGATGTTTGATTAATGAATACATGTAAGTCTCAGCTTTCAACGCTGAATCGATATTAGGGCTTTCTTAAACTTGGCATTATTTCCGTTTATATAAAGTTTCATAGAGGTTCATAGAATTTTGACGACGGTTGTTGAGTTACTTGTTGAGTTAGGCGCTCGTCACAGTCAGTGAACACGAAATCAAAACAAAAACACGGGTTTCGCGCCAAATATCACGGGGCGTGCTAAAGGGTCTTTAAGGCTAGTAAACTACTTCTTGGTCGTCCTGGTGACATACCATATCCTCCACATAGTAATTCTACAGACCTTGCTAATGTCTTCAGACAGTTCTTCATAAAGAAGATCACTGATGTTCGCACTCGACTTGATAATTACGGGTCAACCACAACTGATACCTCAGATGCTATACCGCAGATAACCTTCACTGCTTTGACCATGTTACCAGTTACTTGGTAGAAAGTCTCCCAAAAAATCGTGCCATAGCGATCCTGCACCTACTCAGCTTGTTAAACAATGTTCACACGTACTACTTCCAGTTATAACCACTATGGTTAACGATCTCTGCAGTTTAATCACTTCGCCGACACATGAACAGAATCACTGGTTTCGCCACGGCTTAAAAAGCCTAACATTGACTTAATATTTAAGAACTACCGTCCAGTTATCAATCTACCCTTCTTGGCTAAACTGACGGAGAAAGCTGTTGCTACTCAAACACAACAACACATGATCACGTATGGTGTCACGGTATCCTGAAAGACAGTCGGCTTACCGTCAGTTTCACAGTACTGAAACTGCCCTCCTCAAAGTTAAGAATGACATGCTAATGGACATAAACAAACAACAGCAGAATGCTGCTGCTAGACTTGTTTGTCGTTCTCCTAGGTATTGCCACATTACACCTGTACTGCGGCTGGATCTACATTGGTTACCTGTGAAATTTCGTGTAGATTTCAACATAATTTTAATTTCGTTTAAACAAGAGAGCATAAGGCCCGATTCAAACGTCGAACTTGTTTTGCGCCGAACGCAATTGAAACAAAAGATAATTAGGCGGCTTCTTTTGATCTAATTAGGTTCGGCGCATGAAACGTTCGACGTTTGAACCGGGCCTTATAAGTAAGAAAGGGAATCTCAAAGTATGTGGCGTGCGAAGATAATGTCGAATAAAATCTATTTTTAGTAACCGCAAGCAGTTGAAGCAAAGTTCAGTACCAAATTCGGAAATACCAAGTTAAACTGTTCCCAGCATGCTTTGCGACCAAAATGAAAAGGGCGATGGATTTTTACGGGTAGAAAGCAACGTCGTAGAGACATGGCTTTTCATCAAAATGTTACCCATAGAAAACTGCTGGAGGTCTTCTTAATTTGGTTCACTTGAAGTTCAGGGGGAGAAATTAGAACCCAACAAATATTTTAAAACGGCTTAACCCCTGAACTTAGTCCGGTTGTTCAAAGCAAGGGTTAGCATTACACCGGGGTTAAATCACTAAACCGAGGGTAAACTGTACAGAATATAATTACAGATTTAGTTAAAGATAAAGTTACCCTTTTTTCGAACAACCGTGCCCTGAACTTTATTTGCGCAAATAATAACGCACATATTTCATCTAGTTGGATAGATAAGATAGGCTGGTTTTTATCCTTTAACTATTTACTACATACCAAATATTAAACCGGCTCCAATCTGTGAATTACAAATATTCCCTACCCCACCTCATGTAAATGGCATACCTCATTTGTGATAACAAGCGTATTAGGAATTCCATTCATGACAAAACTAAGCGGTTTCCAAGATTTCAAGTTGTCAATAGCACTAGCAAATCAAGTTAACTGGTTACCCAGGACCGCTCGGCCAATACAAAGGACTATGCATTTTTACTGGTAGCAAGGGACGTTGAAGTGACATGGGGTTTTCACCCAAATGTTGCCCATGGAAAACTGCAGATGGACCTATAGTTTAGTTGAAATCGACATTAAGGAGGAGATATCAGAGCGAAAACGAAATTTCAAAATGGCTTAACCCCCCTGAACTTCATTTGCGCGAATATAGCAATAACATGACTTTTGGAGGGCATATTGTTTATTTAAATGACACTACAAGCGACACAAATAAACAATATGTCCCGACAAATAAGTTATCTTGTTATCATTATCATCAAAATACTTTACTGAATTATCATTCGGCATAATCAGCTTACTAAAAGTTGACCGGTGGGTAAATGTGTTTGCAGCCCGGTCGGTTACCAGACAATAATTAACTCATTAATGATGTATTATTTCTAACATTATCGTTTGAAATTATTAGCGTTTGACTTTTATCTGTTTCTAGTCAATTAATAAACAACAATCGCACATTGATTCAGCACATGCGAAATACTGTGACCTAACCCTAGTAGAACAAAAGTTGAACATTTTAAAACTCTAACATCACTGTTCTATTCCACAGAAGAAATAATCACTGAGAAAATAGTTACCGCAAGACCACAAGTAAAATTAACACGCGCACAAACAACTACAACAGCTGCACCTGAGACAGAGGTACCAACAACAGCTGCACCTGAAACAGAAGCACCAGCAACAGCTGCACCTGAAACAGACGCACCAGCAACAGCTGCACCTGAAACAGAAGCACCTCCAACAGCTGCTCCTGAAACAGCACCACCACCAACAGCTGCACCTGAAACAGAAGCACCATCAACAGCTGCACCTGAAACAGAAGCACCAGCAACAGAGGCACCAGCAACAGCTGCACCTGAAACAGAAGCACCAGCAACAGCTGCACCTGAAACAGAAGCACCAGCAACAGCTGCACCTGAAACAGAAGCACCACCAACAGCTGCACCTGAAACAGAGGCACCAGCAACAGCTGCACCTGAAACAGAGGCACCAGCAACAGCTGCACCTGAAACTGAGGCACCAGCAACAGCTGCACCTGAAACTGAGGCACCAGCAACAGCTGCACCTGAAACAGAAGCACCAGCAACAGCTGCACCTGAAACAGAAGCACCACCAACAGAAGCACCTGAAACAGAAGCACCACCAACAGTAGCACCTGAAACAGAAGCACCAGCAACAGCTGCACCTGAAACTGAGGCACCAGCAACAGCAGTACCTGAAACTGAGGCACCACCAACAGCAGCACCTGAAACAGAGGCACCAGCAACAGCTGCACCTGAAACTGAGGCACCAGTAACAGCTGCACCTGAAACAGATGCACCAGCAACAGATGCACCTGAAACAGAAGCACCAGCAACAGCAGCCCCTGAAACAGAGGCACCAGCAACAGCAGCCCCTGAAACAGAGGCACCAGCAACAGCTGCACCTGAAACAGAAGCACCAGCAACAGCAGCACCTGAAACAGAAGCACCTGAAACAGAAGCACCAGCAACAGCTGCACCTGAAACAGAAGCACCAGCAACAGCTGCACCTGCACCTGAAACAGAGGCACCAACAACAAAAGCACCTGTCGCCGCTATTGAGTTCGATGAATGCTCTCATGGCACCCATGACTGCCATGAACATGCCACTTGTAAAGATAGTCGTGTTGGATTTAAATGTGAATGTGATAACGGATATGAAGGGAATGGTCGTGATTGTGCTGGTAAGTTTTATTTGTAGTTTGTTATTGGAAGTTTTGTTTGAATATACTGAAAATCGTTTTTCATAGAAATACTTTTTTACCACCGTTTTCCCGAATAGTGATATTGGCCAACTTAAAGTGCCACTGCGATCAAATTTTCATATAGCGATGTTTTTGCGTATTGTAAACTAAAGTTAGTATATGTTTTTCTGTCCAAACCGTTTTCCGATATGTCGACCGGACGTTTTATTTAGTCCAAATCTTGAGTTTTTATGTCCGCCATTACGCGAACCCTTTCCTGTGACAGCAGTCGACTCGCAAATATTAGGGACCTTAAAGCAACCACGACGACGACATAAAACAATAGCCTTAATTACAAAAACAATAAATGCACGTGAAATGCACGCAGTCACCACATTTTGACCGTTGTCTTAAGAAATCAGAACGTGAAAACTCCACATTTTACGTTCAAAGGAGAACGCCAACGTAAGAAAGTAAATCACGTTTATCATTCGGCCTGAGCGGAACTCTATGCTGATCACATATTTCGAAAATCTGGTTAGAAAAGGACCGAGAGGCAAATAAAGGAAATAGTAAACACCCAATTTCGCGAGAAAACACTTTTCTACGTTCCGTCGTCACAGCCGTCGTCGTCCAGGTTGCTTACGGTCCCTATTAAATAGATTGAACCCAATCATATTAACTTTAATTATAATCTGAGCAATTAATCTCGCGTATGAAAATAATCATAAAAATGTATTTAGTAGTTTATCACCTTTCGATTCCCCGTCGTGGGGTTTGATCCCTAGACCTTTGGTATGGAAGACCAGATCTTTACCAATGAGCCAGATAAACTTGAGATGGAACGACTATCTCACCCTAACCGACAGTAAACAAGTTCACAGGTAAACGACGAGGTTTTAGGGTTCACAGGTAAACAACGTGTTCTGACTGTAATGAGAGCACGTTTTTGTAATATTGCTCAGATTATATTTCGGTATGGGTTCAACCCACAACATTAAATGTAACGTGATTGGGTTCAACCCATTTAATATTTCCGAGTCGAGTGGCGACAGAGCTAATTTTCAGCGGAAGTGACGTCATTTTATTCAACACAACAATATGCGGGCATACTTTTCACACAAAACTTCGCTCGAACTTAAGTAAAGTACAATTGTTTAATATTTTTCCACAAAGGAAAGAAAAGAACGAAGTTTTGAAAAGAAATATACCTTTAATAGAGCGACGTATTGGGAAAATGACGGCATGACAGCAAACCGCTGGATGAAAATCGCCATCCATCTTGTTCATAAATGGGTGAAGTATGGTTTGAAATTTTTATTTCGTCAAGTGAAAGTGTAACAATGCATGTTGTTACAATTAAAAGAAAGTGCTTGATAGGCCAAACGCAATTGTACATTAGTAAACCATAGCACTTTCTATGCTTACATTGACGTTTCTATCTAGACATCAATGAATGCGGTAATGGAGTAAACGCGTGTCATGCTAACGCTCGATGCATTAACGTCCCTGGGTCGTACCAGTGCCATTGTAAACGAGGATTTATTGGAAGCGGCAGGAAATGTCAAGGTAAGAAGCAATCAGTTCTAACAGTTTACTGGTCTGTGTGATACTTATTTTATTATCACTATTGCTAGTCATTCCCATGAACATCCCATGATCATGAAAATCCCATGACCTTAAATGACCTTAAAGGATTTCGATGCTTACACGCATGCGCACTTCTTTCAGAGACATCGAAGCACATTCAGATGATTTTTAGTAAAGATAGAAAGAACTTAGTAAACTTTAGTAATGTGACTGATTAATATGAATGATGACGTCCATGAATTACAATTACTAGAATCCTTTTCGAATTATTTTTCTCATACAGAGTTTATATCTCCGATCCTTTGAGAATTCCACGTGAATTGTTTTAGAGTAACAAAATAAACCACGCAAAGGATTCTGGTATATGTACATGTGACGCATATATGCAAATCACCTAGAAGAAATCTTTTTGATTTCCGCAACTGCAAGTTTATATCCTTGAAATAAAGAGATTAAATAATGAAGCCTCGAGGTCTCCGGACGCTACCTCCAACAGCTATATATGGCCTGAAATTAACAACCAAATTCCTTGCGGCGTTTCATTGATTAGATTAAACCAGAAGTCGATTAAACCCTACTTTATTTTATCCATTTTTTTTAAACTTCCACTGGTAAAAAACTGGACCTCTTCCATGGGATGGAAATTCGAGTTTCCAACATTATTTCATCCGTTGGAAGTGTGCAAAACCATGGAAATTCCAACTTATAACTATATTTAAAAAACGTCCATCCCATGGAAGAGGTCCAGTTTTCCCAGTGTTCTACCGAAAACAAAATCCTGAATTCTAGAGAAAACCTGTTAATTCATATTCCTTGATTTGTTTGTTCTTTCCCGTAAAATAAATATTACCTGGTGCATGTATGCTGAGTGTTTTTTTCCTTGCAGACAAGGACGAGTGTTCGGATGGGAGCGCTGCCTGTTACGTTGGGGCGACCTGTATTAACACACTGGGTTCCTATCGATGCCGTTGTCCCCCTGGATTCACTGGAGATGGAATAACTTGCCAAGGTATTGGACGAGAAGAATGGTTGAAATGGATGCGGAAGAAACTGATTTATATGGTGCCACACCCTTCACCGTCCCCGCGACAATTGACATTTGGTTCCATTACGAGATTCTGGTCGATTGGTCTGTCGGTTATTCCTACCCGCAATTTTACTCTATATTCCGTATCCCAGTTTCTCTCTCTGTCCATCTTTCTCCGCGTTAATCATCACACACATTGGTACAATTTAAACCATTTCACTTTAATATATAACTGGATCCTCTCAGCGGTTCTTTTGGTGCTTTTTTCGGGTTTCCTGTGCGCGATCAAGGTGAGAGGGATCTGCGCACTAGAACCCAAAATGAATTTGCCTGAAAATTCCAGAAGAGCCGTGAAGATGCCTATACTCGACAACACCACCCATGAATGAAGTCATCACATTAATTCAATTCCAAAGCAGCGTTTAGATAATCCGACAAGTTTTTATTCAACGATTTAGGTTTAAACCCGAACGGAAGTCGGACAGCGAAGGACAGTCGGACAGCGGTCGCCTTCGATTCATTCAACAATTTTTTTAATTGTTCAGTTGACTGGCCTTCGTTTGAAAGGGTAATTATTTATTCGGAAGAGCTGATATGATTGTCTGAAAGGCTACATAGAAATATGATTTGTAGCAAGGGTATGCGTGCATGCTTTCAATAGCACCTGTCATATAAAAGCCACATACCGCCGGCTCGTGCTATCATACATTTATTCATGCATGATTACCCGCTGTCACATTTTCTTCAAAAATAGCCTCGTTTCTGTGAAAAACCGAGCGAAAGAAAGTTTTGAGGCCTGGGACGCGAAAATAGCCAATCAACATGGCTGTTTACTTCTAAATAATTAACTCCAAATGGTGATTTGTATGCCAAATTAATTATTTCGCTTGAGATACGATAGCATTGACTTGCCTGGACTTCTTCCAATATCCCAGTGTTAACGATCACAGAGCTCAAGTTATTGTTGGATGCCCAACATTGTTTGTATTCATCTTAATTTGGCCATGAATCTTAAACATTGCTTTAGATTTTGAAAACTGTCTTATATTAGATGGGGCATGACACAGAGCTCGAGTGTTTTACGTGTGTGCCGTCTCAGTAGAGGCACGAGAAACCCGTGTAGAAACTGATTTGCAGAAATCTTGCGAAGCCCCACAATAAGCCACTTTTGTTATTCCGATTTATACGAGAAGGCTTCCCACTAGGGATCATTTATTTACAATAGTTGTGCCTGTGGAGAAATTGTCAGGTATTAGATTTGAAGGAGAATGGTGAATCATAGTTAATAGAGTGGATTGGTTATGAAACGTTATATGTCTTTGTTAGCTTTTTTCAACCACTACCGTGCATAAAACACAATAGCAATTCCAACATGTTAATCAATCAGCCAATAGAAACGTCAGGGGTGAGTTCAGTCGTTCAGGGAACGCTAATGAACTATGTCCGTGCACAATCTTTTGTCTTACTCCCTTCCAACATAAATCGCAGCGCCTTTAATTTGTTAGCCCTTTTGAAGTTTGCCGGGTTTCACTCCATTCCACTCTATTAGCTATGGGTGAATAGAGCAAGTTCTAACTATGCTAATGACAATGCCTTTAATGTGTTCCATACGAATCGAAGCTATTGTTTGAATTAGTATTTTGCTCTGAAGATAGAACATTTCATTCTAAGCATGTATCTTTGACGTTAAGCACTTGAAACTTCCGTAAGAAATTGTATATGTAATGAATGTTGTTGGCTGCACATTGGTTATCAAAATACCCTCCGCCAAATGGGACGTTAATGTTACAAGATTCGGCTTTTGAGGAAGTTCGTAAAGTTAACCATATCATTTCTTTGAATTTAGCAAAACTGATAAATTTACTGTGTGGTCTTTTCGTGATGTTCAAAGGGCGTTCGATAATACTCTGTTAATTAACACTAGAATAACCTTTCAACCCAAGACAGATTCGTTCTTTGCAGATTGTTTTCATAAGATTAGTCGTTTGACAGTTGCTTGACTGGCAATTTTTACCTGCTTTTTAAGATCACAATCAATGTTATGAAAACTTATGGGTTTTTTTAATCTCAAATTTTCTGTTACTTTTAATTCTTTTAAATTCTCTTAAATTAGTCTCCCTAATCGTTGCCGAATTTGTGTATTCTTATACTGTTAACCCCCAAATGATAAACTTACTCGTGACGAAAGACAAAAATAACTACTCAGATTAGCAGAGTATGCTTTCCAGGTATACTGGAGAAAATTTGAGATGAAGGATGGCAATGAAAAATACTGCTTTTAAGAGAAATTTAGAGCAATTTTAAAATATATCGGTTCACTGTTACCGAAATCAAGTTTCTACAATAATATTTTGTAATCGACTTTAATCTTTGCCATCCTCTATCGAAAATGTTTGAAAAGCATATCATGACATTCACATAGTATTCTCATATATCTCGGGGTGTTATTTTTGTAGTTTTGTTTTCAAGAAGCTTGAAGGCTCATTTCGTTTAAAACTCAACATAATAAAAGAAGACCTTGTAATTTAAAATTATGGGAATTGTTGAGCGTTAAATAACTCAATCCTGAATGACGATCGGAGACAAAATAATGCTATATCACATGTAAACGATCTTGACTAAAACCCCACACGAGTGGCATACGAGTAACAAACGAGTACTACGAGTAAACACATAAGTAGCATACCAGTAACCATGAGTAACATAAGAGCAATACACAAGTAACATACGAGAAACAAACTGGAAATCGAATTCGAAACCGACCTAGAATTAACTGTACATCGAGAAACGCGAGAAACATAACGGAAACCGAACTGGAAAAGCGATGCATTGAACTAGAAATGACCGGCACAGTCCTGAAGGACCCAGAATTGAGAAATTAAAATTGAAAAAAGAATGAAGGACTAAATAAATGAGCGAAACTGACTCAGAACAAATTATGAAATTGGCCGGACCCCCGAGAAAACATCAACAATAAATGGTCAAGATGAAGAAAATAAAAACAAACAAAAAAACAAAACTGAAATTTGACCAGAAAAAAGAGAGCCGAATTGGCTTTGACTAGAGAAACGTAAGCAGCTGTCGGACTTATATATGAACTTGGACTGGAGCATGTAAATACTGTAAGGAATCTATGCAGTTTAACAAATTGAAGTTAGTTTTTTATGTGTCTGTCCTAATATTGACAATGATTTTCTTCTTGGTCCTTCAAGATTGTAACCGTCCATTTCTAGTTTAATTCATCGCTTTTCCAATAAGAATTACTTTGTTGTTGTAGAAAAGCTAATTACTTTCTGTCTCACGGCACACATTCTCAAATGAACTGATGGTTAATTTGAACTTTTAGATATGGATAATAATCTGAGTCAATCAATTTTGATCAAAACCAGGCGAACATTTTCTGTAATAAGGTAAACCCACAGGGAACCCACACAAATTATATGGCAAATCGCAAAGAACATGTAAATAAACATCTTTTAGATGTAGAGTAAACGGCGAACACGCACTCGCTAACCACGACAAAACACACCAGTGAGACAAATGTATGTTTATTTGGTATTTCCTTCAAGGCTGTGTGAGAGACAGTCCTTTACCCCAACATTATATTACTTTATCAAAGAAGAGGGTAGTTCCAGACTGACAGGTTAACAATTCGGCGCCTTATGTCTTACTTGAATTAATCTATGAAACCATCAGAAACAGTCATGTGGAACTTCTCGAACTTCATCATTTCTCATCTTTTTTTTTTGCGAGAAGACCTCAATTAAATCCAATTGATAACAAATCCTACACATAACACTTTATTTTTTATTTAAACACTATAATTTCTTTACCGTTTGCTCCAAGAGTTATAGCTAAACCAAAACTTAATTTTGATTGACCAAATAGCCCACTTCCGCGATATGCTTTACTTGTCACGCACAAAGGTTGCACCATTTCTAGTGTTGACATGTTTACCAAATAACAGATTTTGTAGAGACAAAAAACGTAAGTAATCTTTGCAGAGCCAAACAAAATTCGACGGGCTAGTACAAACAGGCCATATATTCGCATGCGTGGTACATTTAAGTTCAGTGGGATATGACATAGCTACATGTAGCCTAGTATTAAAATTTGTTCAACAATTTGTACAACCTATAATTAACGCGCATGACAATCTCAAGGGAAAATAACTCCCGCATTTATCTCGCACTTGGCTCACTGTTAAATTTTGCACTCTGATCTATCTGATCTCAACAATCTATATCCTGTCTTTGTGACGTACATGTACCACGGAATGTTGAGCTTAAAATTTAAAAAGCTTTAAATTTAGTGCACGAAAGCATTCGACTGAAACGTAAATAAGTTTAGTTTTGTTTAGTTTTGACTATTCTGGAAATTTCTGAAAAGTGGGAATGAGCATACCCAAAGGACAGTCTATTTGATAAAATGGGGAGCAATATTTCCAAAAGTGCATCAGAGAAAAAAAGGTCATATAAAACCAAAAATACCAACAAAGATATTTTGTCGCATTTCAATGGGCTTATGCATGATGGTGTATTATACCTACACTACCAGAATCTTCTTTATTATGTTACTCTAATTTAGACCATCGTCTTTTTCAGATGAGTTTTAAAATTTGAATAAGAAAACTAATTCTGGTAGTGTAGGTATAAACGTCATGCATATGGCATATTCTACGAACTAGAAATGTAATAGTTTGTCACGTTCCTTGACACACATGTTTATGTTGTTTCCAGATGTCAACGAATGTGGTAGGGATCCGACTCCCTGTGACGTGAATGCTCAATGCACTAACCATCTTGGGACGTTCTCCTGTCGCTGTGACGAAGGTTTTATTGGAAACGGCATCAAATGTTCTGGTAAGAAATGATAATCATACTGAAAAGCAGGTCAAGTCAATTTTATTACCCACAATTTCATGAGATATTGCATAAGACATAGCTTACATAAAGCGTGGCCAGGAAGCCCAGCTTATAAATTTTGGGTTCCCTTTTTACATGGATATGGTAGGAATACAAGGTGGCAGTGGTGCAATACGAATATAAGATTGAGTAAATAAAAGATACGAGTAAATAATTAAGGTAAAAAAAGGCTCAAATAAGCGAAAAAAGATAACTTTAATTTAGATTGAAAAGAAGTAAGGGTAGACGTCTCACGGATATCCAGGCTAAGAGTTTAAAAACATTTGGACCTTGGTAATTAACAGAGAAATACCAATTGTCTTATGTTAGTTCGGCAAAATAGAACACTGAATAGGTTGTACTTTCTTGTGTTGTAGTTGTGAATTTGATTGGCTCGTCGAAAAACTCATCAAAATAACGGGAGAATTTTGCATTCATATTTAAAAAAAAAACATTTGCCTAAATGAAATAAGAATACGTTCCAATTTTAGAATCTTAAGCTCTTTAAAAATCAGATTAGTGTGTGCGTCAAATGCCTCTTTGCTAATAATTCTATCAACTCGTCTTTGGAGCAAAACAATTCGGTAAAGGTTTGAAGAGTTAAGCAATTAGCAATTAGCCAGGGGAAAAGGGGATGATTACATTACAATGTGACTACTCGGTAATCAACGAGTAATCAACCGAAAGTAAATCATTCCAAGTTATAAATCCTAGCATCTCCATGCGATTTTCTTCAACAACACTCAGTGAACAACAATAAGTTTTATTCCAGTGGCGGATCCAGGGGTGGTTACGGGGGTGACATGTCACCCCCCCCCCCCCCCCCCTTTGGGCCAAAAACAAATTCTGTATAAGAATTCGTAAAAATAAAATACATTCGTTCAAATTTTGTAAGAAATTTCGCACCAGAAACTGTACCGGTCAAAATAGTCACCCCCCTTTTTCAAATCCTGGATCCGCCACTGTATTCGTACCATTTTGAAAGTTACAATGCTTAGAGAAAAAAGAGTATAGGTATAGGTAACCTGTAACAGCCGAGTGGGCTAATCGAGATAGATAACCATGATTGAAATAATTAATAATACTATACTTGACTGTTAAGTAGTCTAAAACTAACGTAAACACACACATTCTCAAACATAAATAAAGTAAATGAAAGAGACAACAAGGATGTCAATATATATATAAATATAAGATGCTATAATAATTTGTATTTGTTATATTGCTAATTAATCATTCACACACCTTACTCTATCGCCTTTTCAATTCTGCAACTCAGCACGCTCTTTCGGTTGGCGTTATCAGTTGCCGATAGTTATTTTGTGTACTAAGTTCTGTTGTCCAATGCAGATGTGAATGAATGCACAACTCATGGCTTGTCTACATGTGATGCGAATGCTGAGTGTATTAATACACCTGGATCGCATTCATGCCAATGTAACAAGGGTTTCACGGGCGATGGTCAGGCCTGTAATGGTAAGTGCTATCTTAGGGCGTGTTTTGTTTTGTTATCTTAGGGCGTTTCTGATCAACACGGAAGGGACAAAATGGCTTATTTTTTGAAGTTTTGGCGGGAAACATGTGGCGCGCGCGCGAATCACTTCGCATTCTACATTAGTTCTCAGGTCACCTCCTTCAAGATCATTCCGTTTTCGTAATGTCTGTTCGTGTTCTTTTAAGCATTAGTATTCCATGTATTATGTTATTCTTTTATAGGAATAGACCTCTTGGAGCAGACAATATTGGAAGGCTGATTCAGATTGCTGACATAGCAGCTTATGAGCCAGTCTTTATGACTCTGACGTTATAATACTCATTTTTATACGACTGTGAAATCAATTTACTAAATAAGGCCAGAAAAGCAGGCAGATGTATATGTTATTTCCGAGTACCGGCCGGGAGATCCGTATAAAATATAATTGCCATTGAAAACGGCCACACGTTTTTCTCCATACGGACCGACTAAGGCCGGTAAATAATGTTTTTATTTTATTTTAATTGCTTTCAGTAATGCAATTGCGCGCTCGTACAAAAGCGATACATTTGTCAGACTTGAACGTGAGCTCTTTGCTTCACTCAAATCACTGGCAATTTTCTGCAGTTTTCCCTCTTTTTCCAAGTCTTTCAATACAAGATGTTCAATTCTACGGTGCGTTTACGTAAGAATCTCGTCAAAAACATTGATTTCGAAAAGCGTTTGGATTAGCCGGTCAGATGAGAAAAACCGAACCAGGTCACCAGCCAATCAGAGCGCCAAAAACAATGTGTAGCCGTATTACCCACTGACGTGATTTTCTGGGATCCCCAGTTCAATACTGGTAACCGATTTGTGAGCTTCTTCGGATTACGCGTGTACATGTAGATAGAGCCAAATAACGTTTATTTCATCAATTAATGCCGTGTTTATTTGTAAACAAAGCAAGAATTCAATGGTTTTTTGTCTTCCAACGCTTTCTTCATAAGAATAATTCGGTTAGGTAGAAGACTGGCGTCGCCTTGTTCGTAAACTCGGGCTCGCAAGCAGCTCGAGTACTAACAACTGGTTGGAAAATAGTCACATCCATTCAACATACCAATGCCCAATTTTATAGTGCCCTGAATCCTATAAGTCACTTATTACTGAGTATGAGAATTTTCCTTTGATTAAAGCCTTATTAGCACTCCTCTATAGAGAATTTTAACGGGAATACTAATGAGTAACAGATAATACTAATGAGTGATTTTACTAAACGATTACAAATACAACTGATAGACTAACATACGAATATCACATGTAAGTCAAATATGTATTGGGAAAGTTTCTAAATTTGTTGCAAATAAAGATACAAAAATTATTGGCAACATATTTCATTTGCTTAACAATATATCACTGTTCAAAAAAATTAAAGAGATAAACCTGCGTTCTACAATATATCTGGCTACTGGCAGATGATATTTTCTCTTAATTCCTTCTACTCCTCTTCTCTTTTTCCATCTTTTTACTCAGAGTATGGGTAGTTGAAGTGCATCACAAACTGATTTCACAGATGTATTGCTTAGCCTCGTAATACCGAAATGTTACAAATGGCCCTTTGCAGGAATACAATCGCGTGGTTGTACTGAGTGGCAAAAAAATCTTTATTCATATATTTAAAGACGCTTGTACGAGATCGGTAGTGTTATTAGCGAAACCTGTTGTAAATGCTATTTTGCACCTCCTATCGATTGTCGATCTCAGTTCTAAAACAGCGTTTTAAAAGTTTGTTTGCCATCCAGTAAAGCCTTTCAATAGGCCCTTTGCAGCTAACACATCATGTGGTTGTACTGGAGAGCAAAACATATCTGACTTCATTTATTTAAATGCATTGTACAAGATCGGTATTGCTATTAGCAAAACCTAATTGTAAATGCTATTTTCACCTCCAATCGATTGTCGATCTTTCAAAAACAACGATTTTAAAGATAGCTTGCTCTCCAGCATCCATGGCAACGTCTTTCCCATGGGGATCACGAGCTCATGAAGTATTATATCAGCACGTGACTGTTAGCTGCAAAGGGCCTATCCCATGGATTAATTCGCTATTGAAGTGATATATCGGCACGTGACTGTTTCCTGCAAAGGACTAAGCGAGCACACAGTTTTATTTTCGTAAACGATTATTTATGCGATTATTTAAAAATTCCTTCATGGGTGTGACCATTTTCTAAAGCCGTTGCCGGACTTTCTATCCATAAAAGCTCGGTACTCTGAAACCCATAAATCACTCGTGTTTAATTCTGTCTAACCCTAACTTATTGCTGAAAATACGTGTTATATAACATAACATTTACAACAACAACACGTTCCACGAGAGCCTTTTCTTTTCTTGTTCTCAGACCTCGACGAATGCGCTCTTGGCACATCACGCTGTGACATAAACGCTTGGTGTAATAACAAACTCGGTTCGTTTGTGTGCACTTGCAAACGTGGATACGCAGGCAATGGTTCCGTTTGTGAAGGTAATATTCTTGTCAATGAGGCTTCATTTATAATTAGTTTAAAGGGAAACTGAATCCTAAATCAACTTTAGCTCTACGTATCAATCTATATACGAAGAGCCTTAGATTATGATTCAATTTATTGTGTTCTGCGTTAGGAAAAGGAAAATATGAAACATTCCTCACAACCGCCGCTGTTTACAGCCGGCTTAAGTTTTCAATTTGTGACGTCAAGTACGGGGAATAATTTATGGTGTTGGTGTAATTAACAATAGGAGATATTGTAGTTGAGTCTACGAATAGCAGTTTCAGCGGTATTGACCCGAACGCCTCACTTCAATGTAATGAAGCGCTATTCAAACTGTGTATCTAAATTAGTCGTGCTTGTTTTGGTGTCGTGTAAGAATGATGGTTTCAATGGCGCTTCATTGCATTGAAGTGAGGCGTTCGGGTCAATACCGCTGAAACTGCTATTCGTAGACTCAACTACAATATCTCCTATTAGACCCACAGCCCTCATGGGCTACGAGTCAATAGTCGTAGCCCATGAGGTCGAGAGGTCTAATTGTTTTAGTATAAACTAACTAGTCGGATAGTAGAAAATAATAGAAAGAAACAAATTGAAGTTGAAAAAATGTTATTTCGTGAAAATGCGTGCGGTTTTTCTCTATATCACAAATAGACCTATAGTAGTGTAGCCAATCAGAATGCAGGATTTGTAATAGTCCACTGGTTGGTTTATAGTAATGACTTCTAATCCACCGTACGGAAAAAGATGGCGGCTGAACATTGGACCACAATTCCTTGCGAACCTAACACTGTCAAAATAATACGTATAAATCATCTATCCTCTTCAATAACAGTGGATTGGCAACAGCATTTGTACTTGCTTGTTATTAAGATTAAAACCTCTCTACCGCGATTTAATAGCGGATTTAAAGTTTTTGCGCGCAAAGGATTTTGGGTAAAAGTACAAGTATACGTATTTTTCGGTACGGTAGACGCAAGCTAGATTTATCAGCGGATAACTGATTATTTTTCAAACTTGAAAACTTATTTTCTCTTCAAAGACATGCAACACAGAGAAATAAAATAGCATAACGTATTTTTTTCGAATACATCTTTGTATTATTAGTCGTTGGGTTGATTCAGGGTTCAGTTTCCCATATCAGGCTGGGTTTCACTAGTGACATAAGCACAAGCAACATACGCAGACGCAGTGCTGTATTAGTCATTTTGTTCTACTCAGCGGTTGTCGCTAGTAAAACCTAGTAATAAAGTGTTGTCAAATCATGCAAGGAGTTTAGTACTTAAAGAAGTATCTATTCCTTTACCTTACACTCCTCTACACTATCGAATATTTTATTTTTATGATTAAGTGGGTCTAAGAGGCCTACGATCGGCGTCATTTTACGGCGTGCACAAACGTCAAGATTTCAGGGAGTTTAAATAGGCGTCCAGACACTGTAAACCATCGTAGTACTCCCAAGCCAGGATAAGTATATGGATGTATTCCTATTGATAAATTAGGATTTAGCATAGATTTTCATCAGGGAGAAAATTCCTTGTAGGAAAGGGCGAAATACCAACAATCTCGCCGCATACGCTGTACCGCGAATCGCAGTGCGGCGGTATCGCCCACCGCTTGCGCCCCTCCAGCTCAAGGAACCGTATAAATAAGTCTTACTAATTGAGTTGCTGTCTATGTTGTCTAGACATCGATGAGTGCGCTGGTGCCTTAAGTGACTGTGCCATCAATGCCCACTGTATCAACTCAATTGGTTCATACAGATGCCAATGCAATGCTGGCTTTATAGGAGACGGAATGGCTTGCAGAGGTATGTCAAAAGCAGCAATAACCTTATTGCCGTTGATGCCTGTTAGGAAAGAGAAAGGAGAGTGAAAACCTTCATTTTTGTCTGCCACTTGTTGTCATTTACTTCTGATAACAATGCCAAAAATCCGAAACATGCATGCTTAATCGCTTATTGCCTTCAATCCAGAAAGTTCTTACTTTTGTAAACGAGTGATAAAATCTGCAGGCGCAAGCTAAACGATTTCAGTGGAAAGCCAATTTTATTTGCTTTATACTGCCATGTTTTTAATTTTTAATACTATAAATATCACATCTTTCACTTTTATCTCATCTGTTAACGTTCTAGCACCAGGTAGTTGTGACCCAAATTGCAGTCCAGATGCAGACTGTATCTTAGGTCATGGAGGAAGTCAGTGTATCTGTAAGGAGGGATTTCAAGGCAATGACATAACCTGCTCAGGTAACTAGGAATTCCATAGAAACGGTTCAAACTTTTACTTTTACCATATCAGACGTATTACCACCATCTTATCAACCTCGTTTTCTTGGTCCGTACCGCTATGGTCCTCGTTTTAACCCTGTTTATGGCCAGCGCGCTTCATGTTTGGCTATAAAAAGGGAAAACCTCGGTACATAATTCACAGTACGGACCACGCACTCGCACTGGAAAATCTAGACCTCTTCCATGGGATGGAAGTTTGCTGGAAACATGTTGGAAATAAGTTGGAAGTTCAATTTCCAAGGTTTTGCACACTTCCAACGGATGGAAATTTCATTTCCACGGGTTGGAAATATGTTGGAAATAAGTTGGAAGTTCAATTTTGCACACTTCCAACGGATGGAAATTTCATTTCCACGGGTTGGAAATATGTTGGAAATATGTTGGAAATATGTTGGAAATATGTTGGAAATATGTTGGAAATATGTTGGAAATATGTTGGAAATATGTTGGAAATATGTTGGAAATATGTTGGAAATATGTTGGAAATAACGATCTGCTTGACGAGTATTACTTGCAATAATTTTAGAACTGGAAACCGTAAAAACAAGACAAAAATCTTCGTTTGCAATAAACCCTCATAAAATTCTGCAAGTAAATGTGTGACAACTTCGCGTGATTTTGTTTTGTTTTTGGAAGACATAATTTCCAACCCTTGGAAGTTGCAACTTCCAGTAAATTTCCAACATTTAAAATTTCCAACCCTTGGAAATTTTGTTGGAAATTCTAATTTCCAACATATTTCCAACCCATGGAAGAGGTCTAGATTTTCCAGTGTCGGTTAATAAGAGGTATGTAGTTAAATTGGCAGAATAACCACACAGAAAAATAATAATGGTTTATTCCACGGCGTTTCCACAAGTGGCTCTTCATCCGTTGAAATCTAGCTATATTACAAGATAAAAATAATAAATTCCTACAAATTATTACTACTGTAAATACGTGAACTATGGTAAAATATGTACAATAAAAGCTAAAATGATATCTAAATTAAACATGTAATGACTAATTGGAGAAGTGTATAATGAATAAAATCTGATATGGAACAAAAGAGATTGAAACTTAAATTTAAATGAATTAGGATGATAATAATGAATTGAGGTTAAGCTACGTATCAAAGCGTTGTTTCAGAAAACATTTCGTAAGTGAACAAAACCTATTGTAATTTTTGCATGTTCTAGTAACAGCTAGTAAGAAGTTAAAAAGTTTAGATGCTCTATCCTGGAAAGTATTGGACTCCAGTGGAATAACTAGACTTATAGAAGAACTAGACCTAAGGGTACGCGAATGATTTACCTTATTAAGAGCTAAGTAGCTAGGCCATACACACTGTGCATAACTCGCGCGGTCACAACACGAAAAAAGAGGCCGGTAGGTCCTCTGGAATGTTGAAGTTGAAATACTAGCAGGAGGTGTGAAACGTGTTGAACAAGATTGTTTAGTGTTGCTAATGTGTCCTCATTTATCCTTTTATTTTTCTTTATAGTACAACCAGCCAGGCGCATAGCAAATTAACGGCATTGTTTCACTGAACATTCGTTCAGTGCATTTCACAATCTCCACGGGCGCTTCAATTTCAACATTCCAGAGGACCTACCGGCCTCGTTGACATGCTAGTTACCAGAACTTATGCATAGCGTCTATTGTTTACAATATAATGCTTTGTGAGTTGCTTTTAAAATATGCCAGTCTCTTCGCTCCCTCATTGGGAGCCAACCTAGTTTCAGAATAGCATCCGTATTGTTTACATAATTCCCAGTAACATAGCTAGCGGCAGAAAATTGTACACGCTGTAACCTTTTTAAAAGGTTTTCAGTGAGAGGGTGGAAAACAATGTCGCTAAAGTCTAATTTTGGTAGCACTAATGACACGACAAGATGTTTTCTCAACTTAATAGTTGAAAAGTTATAAGAGCAGGCGGGTTCTTATTGGATATTTTTTAATATCCTATATATATTATATTGCACCAATCAGAGCTCAGCTTTACTATGCAATACAGATGAGAATATCGTGGTTTTTCTATATTTCATGGCTAGATCAAGGCCAATCAAAATGCAGAAATTTCCCGCCTTTTCTTTATCAGCCAATAAGAATGCAAGATTTTGAATACATAATTAGTCTGCAGACGCGTCCGCCACTCGAAACTTTTGTTTTCCCGGCGAGAAAATTTGCAGTCTATCTTCTGGTAAGTTATATTGTTTTCGTGATAAATCTTTCCGTAAATTTGTTATTTGTAGGATAATATGGTTATTTCACTGGCGAAAATTTCACTCGAAATTCATATTATTTTGGTATAAAAGGCTCGTTGTAATTTCACATTTCTCGTGAAATATTCACCCGTATTTCATAGAAAACCATGAAATAACCAGTAAATATGTGGTCAGCTGGTCATCTGAGAACCTTCATTAACGTTATCATTTTATACCGTGATATAGACATCGATGAGTGTGCAGATGACGCGGAAAGTTGTTCCCCTGATGCGACGTGCACTAACACTCGCGGTTCTCACACGTGTCAATGTAAGCCTGGATACAGAGGAAATGGCTTCGATTGTGAAGGTACGCCACGTGAAAACGTAATTACATGTTCTTGATGTTAAAATAAGGTTTTGCAATCCACTTAATCCAAATCCCGGTGAACGATAACTTTATTTGAAAGCAGTCGTGATCATTAATAGCGATACTTCCTGCCACATCATCCATTGTAATTACTGTACCAACCAGAGATCCATTGGTTCCTGACACAAAGCGACCTTTTAAAAACATGGTTGGCACATTAGCATAACAATTGTAATGTTTATCAACACGAAGTATCGTTATAGTATTCATATTAGCAAACAATCAACTGGTCGTTTATTTAGACATAAACGAGTGTGGAACAAGAAATCACGGATGTCACCCCAAAGCCTTGTGTACTAACATGGCCGGGTCGTATGTGTGCCAATGCAGGAGAGGTTACGAAGGAGATGGGAAGACCTGCCAAGGTACGAGGTTATCTGTATTATTACTTGGCATACCAGGTTCATTAGCAGCGTTTTCACAGATTAATTTTAGATTTCATTTTTTCTCACTGTTCGCTTTCATTGCGGCATGTTGTAAACAAAAGATGCCTCGTTAGCTTCTCTTGTTTGGTCAACCAACATGGCTGCAACATCGTGCAGCATGCGTAGCATTGATCATATTTACACTGCATTGATCGTATTGATTATATTTATTACGACTACTAGTCATGATATAACTCGAAACGCCTTGAACCATGAAATTTGTTTTCCATTCTCAACAAAACAATCTTGTTTAAAAAAGCAACTGCATCACGGTCGTAGTATAGAAGATGAACGCTCAGGCCGGTAACGAACTCCTGGTATATTAGGTCTGGCTCTGCCTTAAAGTGTCACTAACGCCTTTTTTATCATCCATCAAGTGAATAGTTGAATGGTAAAATATTTCTTGATTTGAGTATTTCGTCTATGAGTTACAGAGGTTTCTATTTCCAATATGCTAATGATGTGACGTCACAGGATATGCTAATGAATATGCTAATTAATATGCTAATGATGTGACGTCACCAGGGAATGTCCTGTCATTTCTTTCTCCTTGTGAATGAAATTATATTTTCTGATTTAGTTAAAATATTTGGTAAAATCACTGATATAAGCTTCAAATATAACATGGATGTTTATAAAATGTCGTTTATCTCTGTCAGCATGTTTTTCTATAATTAATGACTGACTGTGATGTCTAACCATGTTTCTACATCTCTTTTTTCAGGAGCCCATAACTAGGAGCGTCCATCCCGCATACTAGGCCTATGTCACAGCGTTTCCAAGTTAGGTTACTTTTAGAACGGTTTCCCGCTATTCTTGGGTTGCAATCGTTCCTAAGGGAATAAAATCACAAAAGCGTAGCAGCCATGTTGTTGGTATAACAAAAGTAGCTAATGAGGCAGTTTGTGTCGCCACTGGTGCAACCCACTTAATTGGCGGCAAAAATGATCAAAATATAGCCGAACTTGTGAAAACGATGTGACGGCTATATAGGAGATATGGATATATATATAGGAGATATGGACGCTCCTGGTTGTGGGCTCCTGATTTTTTTTATACCTGGAACCAACTTACGTTTTTAATATACCATTTTCTCAAGTATGCGCACGCAACAGGCTTGACGGGCCGGTAAATACTTCACGTGAGCAATCACGTAGTGGTTTCCTTTAACCCTCCCTATTATTTCAACCAATACTAAATCCAAGCTGCCTACATGAAGTATTTCTTGGCGGGCCGTGAGTTTTGTTAGCTTTTGTTAGACTCGTTCTGATGCGTCAGCCTTTGTTATTCAAATTATCGGCTATTGTTCAAAAATTGGCGGCTATTGTTCAAAAAGCGATTTGGCGGGCCAATATTGCGTGCGCATACCTGAGAAAATGGTCTATTGTCTAATTCTAAAGCTATAGTTGTTTATATTTTATTGAATCTTTCTCATATCTTCCCAATAATGTATATTACTTATTCTTTTGAGTAGTTAAAGAATTATCTATTATGTTTTATAATGTAATTATATAATGCTTGTATCTTGGTATATAATAGTTAGGAGGACTAGCCTGAATTTCAGCAGAGGAGACGGCTGAAATTCAGGCTATACGGGAACCAGATTGGAAACAAGTGTTAACTTTATCTACATATCCTCATTAAATATGTTATTATAATAATAATAATTATTATCATTAGGTAAACGTCATATCTTAGTGTAGATATAACCTCTATAACTCATAGACGCAACACTCAAATCCAAAAATAATCTACTATTCAGGAGTATATTACAGAGGAGTGTTCCTCTTCCCACATTATATTGTCACACAACACTGTAGACGGTAGCGTTATTTTTAGCATAGAGTTTCCCGCGAGAAGAAACAAAGGCTGTCACTTTTAACCAATCAGGATGCACTGAAAAATTGTAATTAACACGGTTCAAACTGCTAAAAAATACGAAAGCGCAAGAGAACAAAAGACAACGTAATCGCATACCAGAACTTCGCGGCTATAAATAGACACACCATCTACTGTGTTAGGGGCCAACACAAGGGCACAGGAAGACTGTGTAATATACTCCTGACTATTCAACTATTCACTTGATGTAGAATCGATATTGATGATAAAAAAAGTAAGCGTTGGAGGCACTTTAAGTAAAATTGCACTTGGACTTCATGCAGTAACTCTGTGAAACACTTTCGATACATACCTCTATATGAAACAAGCGTGAGGTCCCTACCGCGGGTCATAAAAAGGGAAACACGAGGACCAATAACTTACGGTACGGAGCAAGGAAGCGAGTTAAAGTGCCAATGCGATCAAATTTGTGGGTAGCGATGTTTTGTGCACATTTGTAAAGTAGAGTTGCTATATATGTTTACTTGTCCATACCGTTTTTAGAGACGACGACGGGAAGTCTTATTTTTGGGACTCGTGTTGTTATGTCCGCCATAACGCGAACCCGTTCTTATGGATGCGGGGCTACTTTGCATACATAAACGTTCGCGTGAACTTATAGTAAAGGTGAAGTAATATGGGCAGCAATTTCTTGCAACTTGTCGCGCAACAATGTTGCGTTGCGAGTTGCAGCGCGATGTTGTTCGTATTACCACCCGCGCCTGCAACTTGTCGCGCAACAAATTTCCATGTTGCAAGTTGCGGTAAACATGACGAATCCAGCTCTGTGATTGGCTAATGTCTGTTGAAACAAGATGGCGGCCGTTGTTGCACGACAAGTTGTAGCGCCAGGTGGTAATACGAGCAACAAACCCAAAATTTGTTGCAAAAAGTGGAAGTCACTTCTACTTTCTGCAACATGCTGCTGCAACTTGCAACACGAAAATTTGTTGCGTGACAAGTTGCTCGGGTGGGTGGTAATACGTGCAACATCGCGCTTCAACTCGCAACGTAAGATTGTTGCGAGACAAGTTGCAAGATTTGTTGCCCGTATTACTTCACCTTAAAGGAAGAAATTTGTTTTTTCCATAAAGAAAAGTAAAGTAAAGAATGAATTTTTGTATACAAATATACCTTCAAAAGGGCAACGTGTTGATTAAATGACGATTCCATAGCAAACCTCAGTAATGGCGGACGTGATTTTGACGGCAATTCGTTGTCTAATTTGATACTATGGCAACCTTTTTCACTAATTTAGAAGACAAAAATGAAAAAAAAAATCACATTTCGTCAAATAAATAAGATAATTTTTATATGGCAGAAAAGTATTCAAAACCAGCTTTGATTCAATTTGCGGTTGGTATGGAAAGTTATGGCTATCGTAGTTGATACTTTATCGTAAATCTTGTATGGTTTCGTATATGGCAGAAAAGTATTCAAAACCAGCTTTGATTCAATTTGCGGTTGGTATGGAAAGTTATGGCTATCGTAGTTGATACTTTATCGTAAATCTTGTATGGTTTCGTTTTTCAGATGAGAATGAGTGTATTAACGGTAGAAACACGTGCCACGGAAAAGCCATGTGTTCAAACACTGAAGGCTCTTACGTCTGTCGCTGCCTAAAGGGATACACTGGGAGTGGATTCCTTTGTGCTGGTACGAATGATCATTATCGTTTTGATTCGTACAAATGTTCCCTTCCACTGACTCTCTCCACTGAAACCTAAAGCCTTGATCACATGTTGTCATGATGTATATTATCTGAACTGCTGTCAGCGTTTTCAAAAGTGCGACGCCTTTTGGATTGGCTAAATAAATAGAATGACAACTTAACCATTGATGAATTCCACTTTCTTTATGCACAAGTGATGTTCTATTCTCTAACAAACGCATTATATCCAATTTGCAATGGGTCCAAAATCCATTTAAAAAAAGGTTTGTCTAGTCCCAGTTGAAGAGTGGACATTGTTGATGTTAAACGAACTTTTCCTTGTAGACATTGATGAGTGTAACCTCAGTGGCAATGGCTGTGATGGTAATGCGCTGTGCACAAATTTCGAGGGCTCTTACGTCTGTCGCTGCCGAAGAGGGTTCACTGGGGACGGTAAAACTTGTGCTGGTGGGTAACAATTTGGTTTAGTTTACCTTCAAGAATTAGGATTTCAAAGATTACTTTTCTTGATTTGTTGGTCCCCTGGGATCTTGTTAACTGAAACCAGCATCATTCAAATCTCGTAATAGACCTTTTGCAGGAAACAGTTACGTGCTGATATATCAATTTAATAACGAATGAATATGAGCTCGTGATTCTATGGGAACGGCTTTACTGAATGGTAAACAATTTTCAAAAACGCCGTTTTTGAAAGATCGACAATCGATTGGAGGTGAAAAATAGCATTTACCAAAAGGTTTTGCTAATAGTAAATGAAGTCATATATTTTTTCCTGCAATACAGCCACGTGATTGCAATCCTGCAAAAGTCCAATTGTTTTACGTATATTTGTTTTATTTAGATAAGAACGAATGCATGAATGGAGATAATAACTGTCACTCGAACGCGAGATGCACCAATTCTATTGGTTCGTTCAGCTGTCAGTGTGTTCCTGGGTACGAAGGAAGTGGTCAAAGCTGCACTGGTGAGTTGTACTTTATGACGTATTAAGGTGGAGTATTTTATAGATTGCGATTCTAGTTTACGCTAATCACAACATTCAGAGAGCGGTAAACTACGTCGCCGATTTGTAACGTAGAAGAAAATAAACTATTAATTCGTCAAATGCAGAAGTCTCAAGGCCATTGTTATCATATGAAAGAGCTTAATGAAAGGTTTGTAATGAAAACGTTGTACAGGAGAAAACATAAGGAAATTTAACTGAAGTACAATGATATAGAAATACATTGCCATAAATTTGCATCTTGTGTTCACTTGTTGTGTTCACTGTTGAGTTGTTTGGCACTGAAACGTGAATCTTTCAAATTTGTTTATGATAGCTAAACCCATTTTGTGTACAATAATATTTAATACGTACTGTTTCAAAAACGAGCAGCAGTGTTTTATCAGATTTATAAACACGAGTGCATAGCCCAAGTATATTTAGATCTGATCATATTTAATGGAGGGAAATGGTTAGGAAACCCGGCAAACTTCAAAGGGGCCTCCTGGTTAACTCAGTGGTTAAGCTCCGGGCTGCTCCCGGCCGGAACAACACTCAGGGTAAGACAAAAGATCGTGCACGGTCATAGCTCATTAGCATCCCCTGAACGACTGAACCCACACGTTTCTATTGGCTGATTGATTAACATATTGGAATTTCTATTGTGTTCGGTCACGGTTGAAAAAAGCGAACGAAGACATAGCAAAGAAGGTCGCTGGGTTTCATAACCATCCCCCTCTATTAAAGGAGCAGTGTCACGATTCTGATTGGTTGTTATAGACAATGGATAAATCACGCTATGTCACGCGCCGCTGCAAATTTCCCTTTCGATTGAAATAAATAAAATGCTGCTTTATAAAAATATAACATCAAACATAACCATATAATACTGAAGTATAGTTTTAAATCAATTTCGGCTCGAGATATCGTGCAAATACGCCGATGCAAGCGGATTACTCACGGACTTCTACTTCTGTCACGTCTTTTGATTTCTTGTCCGCCTGACACATTTTCAAAACTTTGGGCATGAATACTAATCGTGACACTGCTCCTTTAACTATGTAAGGGTTAAATAATGGCACGAGAGTTCTATGTGATTTAGAGCGCGCTAGCGCGAGTGGTTTTCTATCTAAAATGCGAGGCACTCTAAATCACATAGAACTCGAGTGTTCATTATCTAACCGTCTTAGAATTTGGTCACATCCACGAGACATTTTTTTCTGAAATTATTGGCAACTACTGTAAGAAACTCTGAACATTTCTAAATAATATACAGGATCTAGACTAGGGGAGTAATTAGTATTCTCTATATAGATAATACTAATTACTTAACTACGGGATTTAGACAGCTGTAATGGGGAACGCTGATTGGTCGAGTGGGTGTGACCATGTTCTAAGATCTGATAAAACACGTGCTGCGAGTTTTTGGAACGGCTTCGAAAACGTTGTTGTATAGAGACATGTAATTCAGTTATTTTGGCGATACGACCTATTTCGGCCAAGAAAATTGAAGCAAAAGTTTAATATGTAAATGAGACCGTATCTATATCAGATTTAAAAACGCTCATTAAACATTCATTTCTTTTATTTTTTCCTCATGAATTATTAATATTTTTTAAGAATTATAGAAAATGACATAATCAAAATTATAACATTAACATGTTCACATGCAGTTATGTACAATAACATGTATATAATATTATTATATAAATCTGCCAAGAAAGCACAAAATATGAACAAGGATTCACTCTTTTCACCCGATGACCATCTCTGATTAATAAGATAGAGAACTGAAACCTTGACTCGGCTCTGCAACAGACAGCCCGAGTCATTATAGAATCAATCACGGGAGCAAATAAAACGCAATGATCAATAACGAACTGAAGTAATTCATAATTGGTATTACTTGAACGAATCACTTAGAAAAGTAAACGCAATAGTCCATTTCATAGTTCTCGAAAGGTAACCAAGCCTTAGCCTCGCATGGAGGCTGGAGTTGACCCTGCACTGATACAAACCCTCTTTCTATGAATATGGAAAGATAGATACAAGCCTCTAACTTAGCTGTCTCAACTCTAGCGTCGATATCACCAAAGGCATAACCTCGTACCAGAGGTTTTCTCCGTTGATTAGAGCATACAATAGGCAATATTTCACATTTCACAATGATTTTTTCAGTTACATTTTCTATATTTAGTTAGGATTGTTTTTTTTATATATTTTTATTATTATTATTATATAAATATACTAAATATAGTAACACAGAAGGAAATGCCTAGAGTCTAAATAAACCGTGAGGTTATCGAGTTAGACACTAGACTGTTATGTTAAATTTGAAATATAGTACACATACATACTAATCTCAATTTGAATAAATAGAAAAAAATCGATGTATATACATACATATATAAACACACATAGCATGCAATATCTAACACACTGATTAGTTAAATATGAAGGAGAAAAGTTGAAGATTCAAAAAATTTAATAGAGAAAAATAGATGTGGAGGAAATTTGACAAAGAAATTCAATTAAGGTGGCTCGCACTTTGAACGGCTGATACTCCACTGTCAGAGCACGGTCGGGCTAGCCACTTCACCCATTTACTAGAAATAGAATAAACTTTAAAAAAATATAGGTTTGTTTGACATCGGTGTTACCATAGCAACACAGCATCAACGTCATGTATTTTACATATCATCAATCTTCTCGAAATCTAGACCTAAACTTTTAAAACGACCTAGTGTCCCTTGTAGTCTAAATGTAGGCCTTCAAGACTGCAAAGTTTTAAAAAATTGTATGAGAGCGTTTTCGAAAAAAAATTGGGTTGAATATTTTCATTCAAAGAATATACAATTCGCCTTACTTCCTGTATAGTCGTCGAGAACTGTGTTTTCCGGACCGATTCAAGCGATGGTTTCAGCATATTTCATACCTGTGGCATAGGACTACTTCCCATGAAAATTTCATTCAATTTGCTTTATTCGATTTCGGTTTATGGAATCATAAGTAACGTATTTGCTAAGGAAGCTGTAATTCGAAAACTAGTCGATAAATATTTTTTTAAATCTTGTCACCTGAAATTCAACATGTACTACCCTGGCCCTGTAAATTTCAAGAGCATTGAATCATTTTAAGGGCGCGAAATATAAACAAAAACATAGAGAACTTTTACATTCATCCACGCAATCTTCATTGCTGTATCATTTTGTTTATAGCTTGTGTCTTTCCAAAATTTCTCTTTTGTCTAGATTCTACATACTTGTGTGCTTTTGAACTAACAAGTTTATCATGCACGCTTGCTACGCTTCGCTACTGCCGGAACGCTCGTGCAAATTCTGTTCTTAGTACAATAGTCACACGCTGCCAGTTGTAACGCTGTTATAATATAACTTATAATATTTATTTACAAAAGGTTTTATAATATCACTAATACAAAATCTCGTTTTTAATTGATATTTAGAAAATGTGGTCTAGACGTCACGGGCACTTTTCCCGATCTGGTTACTAAAAACACACTTATTCAACATTATCATCCCGCACTGCTAAGCTTCATGGTTTAACTATTTTCCATGTCATTGTACTAAGAACAGAATTTGCAATTCAAATCCCTCCGCGGGCCTTTTAGAATGATGAGATTGTATCAGGTATAAAGGAGCATGCACGTGACTGATTTGCTTCATCTGATTGGACAAAATGCTCATTAATTATTCATGAGTATTTGAAGTATGGTTAAATGAGGTTATAATAGAGTTGTTTCGTTTGCTGTAGAGAGATATAGTGTCTATAAAAAATGCGAATATTTCTTGATATACGTGAGCAGATAAATAAGATTTGATATTTCCAGGAAACAGTATCATCTATCATCACACCTAAGTATTTGATATGGTCTTTTTTCTCCAGGGAATAACTGGTGCCATCATTGTTATTTAGTTTTATATTAATGGTGAGTTCAGTTTCTTTTTGGGAGATTTTATGATCATGAAGTTTGTTTTCTTAAGGCTGATTGAAAGTTTATTTAAGTCACACCATTGTTTCAATTTGATTAGTTCTTCGTTCATCATGGAAGAGGCAAATAAATTTGTATCATCTGCAAATATTCTAAAAGACAGTTTGTCTGAGCAGTTTGAAATGTCATTTATATATAATAAAAATAACAGGGGGCCTAATGAGCTACCTTGGGGAATTCCACAGACTACTGTCTGTTTAGTTGATTGAAAGTTATCTAGGGATACGTACTGTTGTCTATTGGTTCGATAGCTGGTGAACCATTGAAGGGGGATTCCCCTAATTCCATTTTTACAAAGTTGAATGGTTTACAGTATCAAAGGCTTTGGCAAAATCGAGAAACACTCCACAAGTGAATAAGTTATTATCTATTGCATTTTATAAATTGTCTGTGATTTCAGTAATCACCTGTTCAGTGGATCTGCCTTTTCTAAACCCAAACTGGAAATCGCACAGGATTTCACATTTCTCAATATAACTAATAAGTTGTCTGTATACTAGTTTTTCAAACAACTGTGTGAACACTGAGAGTGTGGAGAGATGGATCGGTAATTTTTTGGGTCTATAGTTTCTCCACCTTTATCGACAGGTGTCACTTTTGATACTTTTGATATCTCAGGAACAATACCCTCCAAGAGAGACTGATTATAAATCAGAGCCAAAGGTTTACTTAATTGATTACTTGCCAACTTTATACACTTTGAGAGAATGTCTCCTCCCGGTTAGCTTAGTGGTTAAGCTCCGGTCTGTCGAGCGGGAGGTCGCGGGTTAAAACCCCGCCCGGACCAACACTCAGGGTCTTAAAATTACTGAGTAGAAGGTGCTGCCTTTACATAATACAGTAAACGGTTAGACCTTCACGTCTTCTAGGATAAGGACTAGTGTCCCCAATTAGCTGTAAAGCTAAATACATTGACACTTAAATAAAGTCACTGACTTACTTACTTATTATGCGTATTGTAGACTTGTTTACATTTAGGGCCATTATTAAGTCATGAACTTCATGTATTATTCTTTTTGTAATTGACACAAGTATACTCTTTGATATCCCGGGTTTTCTAAGTTTTTTTTTTTTTGGAGTTAGGTACCTTTCTGATAGGTGCATGTTTTATCAGTTATCTCCTGTATTGTGTTGACAATATTATTCATGCTTAGATTAACATCATTGTCTATCAGGCTCATAAAGTTTATTTGATTTAATTCATCAATGAATAAATCATTTTTGGAAGAGGAGAGATCTCTATAATATTTTCCCCCTCGAATTGGAGGAAGTCTTGTTGCTATTGTACAGAAACAAGGTCAGATTGTATGACTTTTTCTGGTGAGTTAGTATAAATGTGATCAATAAGTGTTGCCGAGTGGTTACTTATTCTAGTGGCTTTAGTGATTATTGGCATAAATCCTAGATTTAGCAGCATGTCAAGGTATTCATAAGTAAATTTATCAGAGCTATAGTTGAAGAAATTTATATTTATATCACCGGCAATAAAACATCCCAAGATAATAATTTATAATATAAATTACGGGAGCTTCCTAACAACGCGCGATGTCATTGGCTGCTCGGCTTGCTTGATTTTCTTATAATGCACGCTCGATAATTTATTTTTTATATTATAAAACAAATAGAAGATGGTTCTTCTCTGTCCTATAACAAAATAATGCACTTTCGAGGTCTTGAAAAGCTGCTAAATGTTCTCGCGTTCCACTTGTGCATCCGCAGTTTTTCAAGACCTCGAACGTGCATGATTTTGTTATAGAACAAAATTAATTGAAAGAAATTTGGTTAAAATATTTTTGGTACTCTTCAGATGTGGACGAATGTAAATCTTCAAAACATGGCTGTCATCCCCATGCACTGTGCACAAATACTGTGGGCTCACATGTCTGTCGTTGTGTGAAAGGATACAAGGGAGACGGCAAAACGTGTGCAGGTAAGTTGGCCATGTTTTAATTAATATCGGAATAATCTGCACGGTACTCGCTAACAATACTCGAGAGGCTTACGGTTGTTAATTTTTGAAATATTTTGGACAAGTGGGAAAATATAGCTAGAACACAGTGGACCATGTGAAGTAATGTTGCAAAAATGTGCTAGACAAACAATTGAAACAATGCTTCCTATGATTTATGAAAAGCCGATATTGTTATTGCGGACAATGAGAAATCTCGCCATTGCTATAAACATCAGGATCCATTTTATCGGCCTTCCGCTCGGAGGTATGGGATTTATTCACCTCAGTCGGGTGTTTAAAAATAACCTGATCTGGGAATGTGCTGACCCACAGAAAAATATGGACACTGATTCTAAAAGTAGTCTGGTCTGGAATCAAATAACCTGATCAAATAACCTGATCTGGGAATGTGCTGACCCACAGACCAAGTATGGGCACTGATTCTAAAAGTAGCATGGTCTGGAATCAAATAACCTGATCAAATAACCTGATCTGGGAATGTGCTGACCCACAGACCAAGTATGGGCACTGATTCTAAAAGTAGCCTGGTCTGGAATCAAATAACCTGATCAAATAACCTGATCAAATAACCTGATCTGGGAATGTGCTGACTCAGACCAAGTATGGAAACTGATTCTAAAAGTAGCCTGGTCTGGAATCAAATAACCTGATCAAATAACCAGATCTGGGAATGTGCTGACTCACAGACCAAGTATGGACACTGATTCTAAAAGTAGCTGGAATCAAATAACCTGATCAAATAACCTGATCAAATAACCTGATCTGGGAATGTGCTGACTCACAGACCAAGTATGGACACTGATTCTAAAAGTAGCCTGGTCTGGAATCACTCTGCCTCACGAATGCATAACAGATGGCGCTCCTGGTATAGCGATACAAGCAAGTCTGTTCAATATTTTATTTCCTTTCTTGAAGCATAACTTTAATGTTTTTTTGGTCATCGTGACTAACTCCAATGAAAAATGTTTCAGTGCTATTGAACAAGTGACTGAATACACGTGAGGAATTTGATAACAAGCTTGTAAAATATACGAATTTGCGCATAATTAGATACCCTGGTTCTTTTTTTTCTCGTCGACACACCGATCGGCGAAGCCGCGTGACCACGAAGCGGCGAAGAGTCGAGTGACGAATTCTCGAGCTGCGAAAAAAAGCTGCTCGCAACTTCGTCGCTCGGCTCTCGTGGCTTCGTCGCTCGGCTCTCGTGGCTTCGCCGCTCAGTCGCCACTCGTTGTGTCGGCGGGAAAAATTAACCTCTTGAACAATAATTAGAAAACTCAAAGAAGAAAACGTTAGGAAGATATCATACCCGACTTCAGTGCGCAAAAATGTGTTCTTGTAGTTAGCACAGTAGCTTCCCATGATATTAAACTATAGATTGGATATCATATTTCCCTGATATTTTGTGCAAGAAATTGTCAAATATATTTTGCAGTAACATTTTGCCGTAGAAGTTCCACCCATCGATGTTATTGAAACTCGCTACCAACAGCGCTCATGGGGTAGTTAATCGATAACAACATTTTCAAAAATAACTCATCTCGCTTTGAAGATTGTCGCATTTTAAATAATCGAATGAAAGTACTTACATCTCCGATAATATTTCGTATCTTGGAATTCTGTTTTGTGTTTACTATTGTTCAATATCAGGAAATATATGGTCCAAAAGATCGGCCAAAACTGCGAACCTATTTGGCTGCACACCACGGCAAAACGGTATGCTCCGCTGGCCGAAAGAATTAAGGCTCTGGTTTCAAATACAAGTTTCCGCGGGCTTTAACTTTCTGTGTAAATAATTTTATAACTTAGTAAACTCACAGTGAATTACAAATTAAGAAAACTTCAACCTGTTAACGTCTTATCTTTTAAGTAGTTTTCTTATTTTTCGCGAAACATTGCACGTAAATACGCAAACATACTTAATATTAGAAACAGGGGTGATTGCCTCTGTTTTCTTTTAGTTTCGGCGGGAAACTGGGGAGATCAGATACGTGAGGCTCATCAACAACGCATGGGCGTGACGTTTTGCCGCCGTGTGATTCGGCTGTCACCTTCGTGTTCTCGAAATGAAAACTCTTGTCAGGTCTCCTTTGACGCTGTCATTTTCGAACCTGAAGTGAGATTTCGCGTTCTCAAGCAGCTAAAAAACGGCTATCCAATAGTTATACATCTACATCAGCTTTAAAACTGAACACTGATCATGAGAGACACATTTCTATATCCTTTTACCAAAAATATTAGTAATAAATATGAAGTCGTAAAGAGTGAATACTTAATTCTAACACAAGTGGCAACTAAGCAGTTGATACGAAATTTGTTTGCTGTATTAAGGGTATATACTTCATGGTAGCGTTTCGTTCCATAATAATTTCCCCCGCATAATCATTTTCTCTACTGTTTCACAGTATTATGCAGGGAGACTATATGGAACGAAATACTACCATGAAGTATATACCGCAATAGGTATCTACAATTTGTCTCCAGACTGACCTTGATCAAGCAGCGGCAATGTTTTGTCCCATGAAATTAAAAAAATAAGTTGATCTCATTTGAAAGCCCTTTCGACATGATTAAGGATGTCATTTTCCGTTTGTCAACAGCTCATTCGTGTTTTTGCAATATGCAAATGCTTTGATGTATTACGTCAGTTGATTTGAAAAACCTTAAGACAAATCACAAAATGAAGAATATCTCTGCAATTAGTTGGGAAAATAATTGAAACTTTGCACATGTATGGCAATAAGCCGGAAAACACACACATCATCATGCAGGTTATGCTGTTCCCATAGTAACACTCAACGCGGTAGTTCGTTACCAGGAGCAACATCTCTTTTGCATTCGTGAGCCAGCGTGTTCCCTATTTTTAGAATCAAGTTACCGCGTAAAAATTAATAGATCAGTTTACGGTTCGTGCGCAGTTTTTCAAGTCTTATGTTTCAACTGGTGGGTCACCATTGTCTAACATTTGCCCGCCAAATAAACAAAGGATTTGTATAACTGCGCATGAACCGTAAACTGGTGTATAAGAAGCCTTGCGAACAGTAATTTTATGCAACAATGCACTAGACAAACAATGCTTCCTAATGATTTATGAGAAGAGATGTTGTTATTGCGTACGAGAAAACCTCGCCATTGTGAAAAATAAGCATTTTATCGGCCTTCGCTTCGGTGGTATGGGATTTATTCACCTCGAGTGTTCTAAACATAACCTGATCTGGGAATGCGTTGACTCACATACCAAGTATGGGAGATGGACGCTCCTGGTAATGGCTCCTGCTGATGTCATAATCATATCCTTTGCATATTTGCAAAAAAAACGGAATATCTCTGCAACAAGATGAGTTACTGACATACGGAAAATGTCATCCTTAATCAATTCGTAAGGGCATTCAAATGAGATCGACTTAAATTTTAATTCATCAGTATACGGCACCAGCTATTGTTTATAGTCACTATGGCCACTGTGATGTCTTTTTCGATTGGACTAGAAAGGTAACAGTCTGTATTGTTTTCGAATCCTTTCCCAATGGAACGCTTGGATTACAAACCAAAGAATCCAGATTTGGATTGAATCCTTTGAATCCTTACTCAGGTTGGATTCGAGGGATTCAAAATCCAATTTCGGAGTTGTCCAAAGGAACGGAAAATCGTTTTAGGATTCGAAATCCGGATTCGGATTCGACCAAAGGAACGCACCCTAACCGTACATCTTGTCCGGTTTTCCAGTTGTGTTTTTGCAGATAACGTACAATTCCACGTGCATCTATTGTATTTTGTAATAGTCGATTGTTTTTCGCCATCATCCTAGACCTTGCCGTCGTAGTTGTGTAAGGTCCCTAACGTTGAATGATATTCGGAAACCATACGTATGTAGTTTGTTTTGTTTTTTGATTCGGGAGGTATAACAAAACGCTTAATGACTGTTACCCTCGGGAAACAGTGGGTTTTGTCAGTTCCCCTCGACCCTCAATGTTCCCCTCGGCTCCACCTCGGGGAGGAACAAAACCCACTGTTTTCCTCGGAACCAATCATTAAGTGAGAAATGTTGCCCCTAGATAACTTTGTTTGCAAATTCTTTCAATAAGAAATGCAAGCATCAACTTGCAAAGCAGTATAACTTACAGTAAAAACGTCAACATATTTATTGCTTAGTTACCACTAGCCAAGCATTTTAAAATCAATCCGCGTTCGGTTATCATGTGGGTACAACCAGGAGTTGTTCTCACTGTTTCGCGTATTGTCATAGTTTGTCTTAAACTTAAAACTCTTATTTTACTCACCGCATTCAATCACATTTCACATCATAGATATCAACGAGTGCACAGCTAAAACTCACGAATGCAGCGAAAATGCGATGTGCTCGAATAACAGGGGCTCATACGTGTGTCGCTGTCTGAAAGGATTCCAAGGCGATGGCAAAACGTGTGTAGGTAAGAACGATCACGTGACTAATAGAATAACGTATAATAGCAAGGAGTGTGTATCATAAGCTAGAACAGTATCCAGTTCTATTGATTAGTCTTCAAACTCATTAAACATACTAATGTCGACGTGATCTTTCATTTAAAATTAATATTAAATTAGTTATGAATTTCATTAAATTCACTTAAATTTACACACTCGTTCCCAGTCCTTTTACAGTTTACGAAAGAGCAAATAGTAATTAATTGTTAAGTACTTACCGAAACTCGTGAACATCCGATCCTGCCTTCAGACCACACAAATATCAACCAAAACTGCGAAGTGCAAGAAACATTACAATGACATATGTCGAGAAATCTACATCGTCCCGTCGCCGAGTATTACGTCATAGTCGATTCTGTCACTGATTGGATGTTGCGAAACTCGTGATTCTTACTTTCTTACATGCTTACTTACATAAAGTGCCACTACGATGAAATTCGATCATTTTCTTTTCTACGTTTTTGTCTTTCAAAACGACACACAGTGTCAAAAATATCCAAATCATTGAAAAATATTACCAAAGGACCAAATTAACCTAGTAATTTTGTAGAGAGTTTACCGTCGAAATCATGTCCGCCATTACTGTGTGTTCCAAATACTTCGAGATTTTCGACCAGTGGTTTGCTGTCGTGACGTCATCTTCTCAACGAGTCGCTCTTGTAAATGCGTATATCCATTCAAAATTTCGTTCTTTCCTTTCCTTTTTGGAAGAAAATAGTATAAACATGTATTTTACTTATAAGTTCGTGCGAACGTTTGTGTGACACGTAGTCCCACATGTTGTTGTGTTGAGAAGATTACGTCACGTCCGCTGGAAATTAGCTCTGTCATGGCTATGTCACGGAACGGGTTCGAGTAATGGCGGACATAAAAACCCAAGATTCGGACCCCCAAAAATAAGACTTCCATCGTCATATCAAAAAACGGTGTGGGTAGACAAAAAATATAGCAACTTTTCTTTACAAATACGCAAAAATATCACTATCTCAAAATTTGATCGTAGTGGTACTTTAACTGTAAGATGGCCGGGTTCACATGATGACATAATAAAAGCTTCATAGAAACAATAGACTCAAAAACGGAGTAATAGAAATATCATGGCAAGGAACAGCACAACAGAGCCTAACTCAAAATTAACTTAATAATCATGTAAATACAGACATACAGAGAGAATCGTATTCGATTTATGCTTTTTGTAGCAACGATTATTTTGTCGTAAATCTTAGATGGTTTTGTTTTGCAGATGTGAACGAGTGTATTAATGGTAAATACATGTGCCACAAAAACGCCATGTGTTCAAACACTGAAGGCTCCTATGTCTGTCGCTGCCTGAAGGGATACGCTGGGAATGGATCCCATTGTTCTGGTACGAATAATCATTTATCGTTTTGATTGAAAAACAAATGTTCCTTTCCACTGACCCTCTGACTGGACGAAACCTAATGTTGTCATGTTAAGACGAAAGTTACAATGGAGCGAAATAATATTTTGTATTCAGCTGTCTATTCTTGTCTGAACTGCTGTCAGGGACCGGACATTATTTAGCGGTGAAGGGGGGGGGGGGGGGGGGGGGGGTACTAGATTTGTAGGGGGGGGGGGGGGGGTCACGATTTTTTATGCTCCCATTTGGGTGCGGGAGGGAGGGGGGTCACATTTTTATAAGCTCCTCTTTTATAGGTTATATATATTTATAGGCTTATCTAAGGGGAGGGCCATTATTTTGTGAGACCAGAGAACTGCACGGTCACAATTTTTTGGGCTAGCCACAATGCAAATCTAGTAGCCCCCCCTACCGCTAAATAATGTCCGGTCCCTCAGCGTTTTCAAAAGTCGGCGACGCTTCGTGGAAAATTGTCTATCGCGTTTTGGGTTGTTGATAAATTGAATTCCACTTTCTTTATACATCAGTTAAGTACTATTCTATTCTATTCTCTATCGAAAAGCATTAAAACCAGTTTGCACAAAGAGAGTCAGAAAGGTATTCAAAACCAGCTTTGATTCAATTTGCGGTTGGTATGGAAAGTTATGGCTATCGTAGTTGATGCTTTATCGTAAATCTTGTATGGTTTCGTTTTTCAGATGAGAATGAGTGTATTAACGGTAGAAACATGTGCCACGGAAAAGCCATGTGTTCAAACACTGAAGGCTCTTACGTCTGTCGCTGCCTAAAGGGATACACTGGGAGTGGATTCCTTTGTGCTGGTACGAATGATCATTATCGTTTTGATTCGTACAAATGTTCCCTTCCACTGACTCTCTGACGAAACCTAAAGCCTTGATCACATGTTGTCATGATGTATATTATCTGAACTGCTGTCAGCGTTTTCAAAAGTGCGACGCCTTTTGGATTGGCTAAATAAATAGAATGACAACTTAACCATTGATGAATTCCACTTTCTTTATGCACAAGTAATGTTCTATTCTCTATCAAACGCATTATATCCAATTTGCAATGGGTCCAAAATCCATTTAAAAAAAGGTTTCTCTAGTCCCAGTTGAAGAGTGGACATTGTTGATGTTAAACGAACTTTTCCTTGTAGACATTGATGAGTGTAACCTCAGTGGCAATGGCTGTGATGGTAATGCGCTGTGCACAAATTTCGAGGGCTCTTACGTCTGTCGCTGCCGAAGAGGATTCACTGGGGACGGTAAAACTTGTGCTGGTGGGTAACATTTGGTTTAGTTTACCTTCAAGAATTAGGATTTCAAAGATTACTTTTCTTGATTTGTTGGTCCACTGGGATCTTGTTAACTGAAACCAGCATCATTCAAATTTCGTAATAGACCTTTTGCAGGAAACAGTTACGTGCTGGTATATCAATTTAATAAACGAATGAATATGAGCTCGTGGTTCCATGGGAACGGCTTTACTGAATGGTAAACAATTTTCAAAAACGCTGTTTTTGAAAGATCGACAATCGATTGGAGGTGAAAAATAGCATTTACCAAAAGGTTTTGCTAATAGTAAATGAAGTCATATATTTTTCCCTGCAATACAACCACGTGATTGCAATCCTGCAAAAGTCCAATTGTTTTACGTATATTTTGTTTTATTTAGATAAGAACGAATGCATGAATGGAGATAATAACTGTCACTCGAACGCGAAATGCACCAATTCTATTGGTTCGTTCAGCTGTCAGTGTGTTCCTGGATACGAAGGAAGTGGTCAAAGCTGCACTGGTGAGTTGTACTTTATGACGTATTAAGGTGGAGTATTTTATAGATTGCGATTCTAGTTTACGCTAATCACAACATTCAGAGAGCGGGTTTCGATTGAGTGTCTTAAAACCAAAACTAAATTAACAAGAAACCGACGATGCTAATCAAACACGGGCATACTACATGTAAGTTATTCTTCTTCTTCTCGTGGTATTTTTCTTTTGCTAAGCCTTTCAAAGGGAATTCTAATAGCTGCTTATTTTTTATAGAAATATAAATACGAACTCAAACACGTACATTTTATAACGTCAATTCCAGCAATGGTTCAATCAGTAAGAGCCAAAACAAAATTTCAAAACGGCTTAACCCCCCTGAACTTTATTTGCGCGAATATTAACCCCAAAAAATAATCTATTGGGCGAAATAACATAAGATAGGCTGGCTTTATTACTTTATCTATTGGCTACATACCAAACATTAACACCTCCAATCCATGAATTACGAATATACCCTACCCCACCTCCCTGGAAATGGTATATCCATCTGTATTAGCAAAATGTTTTCCCAATGCCATTCATGGGAAAACTGATCGGTTTCTAAGATTTCAAGTTCTAAAAAGAACTACAGAATTAAAATTAAACGATTACCCAGGCTCCGCTCGGCCAAGCAAAATGGGAGAAAAATTAATTAATTATTGTATTATTTCTATGATTATCGTTAGGAATTATTATTATTATTAAGTAATTCGTGATTGGTTTAACTTGAACCAATCACGAGAAAAAGTAACCGCAATTGTGAATAAATCGCTAAAACGAAAGTTGATTGGCTGATAATTACAAAACATTTTCACAGCCAATAGAAAAGCTAAGCAAACGCAAAACCAAAGCAATCACGGATTGCTTTCGACACTCAATCAAAAAACACGTCTAACATGAATGATGCCACCTTGAGTCTCCAAAGGAAACAATGATATGTGGAATTCCGCAAGGAAGTACGCTAGGCCCTCTGCTATTTTTAATTTATATAAACGACTTACCAAACTGTTCCGAAAAGTTAAATTTCAAAATTTTTGCTGATGACACAAATGTGTTTGCTTCTGCAAGTAACTTGAAAACTCTGGAGAATTTAATGAACTCTGGACTAACTAACGTCAAGGAATGGTGTGATATTAATAAATTATCTATAAATATGTCAAAACAAATTTTATGATTGTCAAGTCTGCAAGAAAAAGGGATACGCCCATTGACATACAAATCAGGAGCAAAGATGGATCGTGCCACTCTTTGGATCGAAAGAAATGTATTTAAAAATATTTAGGAGTAATTATCGATGACTCGATATCCTGGAAGTATCATATTTCGTACATCTGCTCGCGAATATCTCGAAATACTGTAATTTTATCCAAATTAAGGCACTATCTTTCTATCTTACAACTTAAACAAATTTACTATAACTTAATCTATCCGTATATATCTTATGCCATCTTAGCATGGGGTAGCGCCTACAAATCTCATATTCAAAAAGTTCAAGTTAAACAAAATAATGTAGCCAGATTAATATTCTTTGTAATTTCCCATGAAAAAGATACGGAAAGCGCTCAACCCTTGCTAAATCTATTAGACATTCTTACAGTATATAACGTCTTCCGCTTACATGCTTTAAAATTTACGTATCTATGGCACAAAGGACTGTTACCAAGCATGTTTGACAACATGTTTAAATATGCCAGCAGTGTTCATAACTATAATACCAGATACGCAGCCAAACAAAACCTCTATAAATCAGAAGTAAGAACAAGTACAGGCAAACAAATGATTTCTATATATCATTATTTTCTCTCTAATTCTATAAAATCATTTTGTTATAAACACTTAACTAAATATGGCTGGGAGCTCACTAGAAAACCCAGCGGTTAACTTAGCCCTCAGGCTCACACATTTCTTATTATTTATTATATTACTCTTAGTCTATCTCCGTTCTCTGTCTGTATTTTATAATTATTGTATAAAAAATATATGAGCAAAATAAATTGAATTGAATTGAATTGACAGAACAGTAAACCTTGAATAACATCGAAAAGATGCGATTAGACTTCACTGTTCTGTAGGTCGTATCCTATTGGACTTCACTGATAAAGAATCCCATGGTTTTAGGGTTAGGGTTTGTATTGTTTTAGGGGTAGGCTATTGTTTGGGTAACCAATAACATTTCAGGTTGCAAATGGTGAAGTCTGCCCCAAATGATGTTGTTACCTTGGAGGTGCAAGTGAAAATAAAACATCCCAAGATAAGAATTTGAGAGGAATTTGGTTAAAATATTTTTGGTACTCTTCAGATGTGGACGAATGTAAATCTTCAAAACATGGCTGTCATCAACATGCGCTGTGCACAAATACTGTGGGCTCACATGTCTGTCGCTGTATGAAAGGATATAAGGGAGACGGCAAAACGTGTACAGGTAAGTTGGCCATGTTTTAATTAATATCGGAATAATCTACATGACAACCATATGTTTCTCGAGTATTTTTGCTGAGTGGCAAAATACAGTACAACGAGAACAGCGTTATTTGTACTCTAAATTAAATTAGATAAATACACTAAAATAAGTAAAAGAAATGTTGAGTACTGGGAGGCCTGAAGTAGCATCAGACTAATCGTAAGAACACATATTGTACCGTTACAGCGTCGAGAAAACATGGCCCTAAAAATATCAATGATCGGCCAAAATCTTCCCGCTTAAAAGTACGAATCCCGAAATGACGTCACAGGAAAACTCTCGCAAGGTCTCCTTGATGCGGTAATTAGGGACCTTACGCAACCAGGACGGCAACGTATTGGACAACGGCATAAAACAATACCCTTAACTACAAAATACAATAACTGCACGTGAAAATGCACGCAGTCGCCTACATTTCAACCGTTGTCTGGAAAAACACAACGGGAAAAACACAACGTGAAAACCCCAAAGTTCAGGTTTACAAGAGAACGCAAACGTAAGAAAGTAAATCACTCTGTTTTTCGTTCGGCGTAAGCAAAACTTTATGCTTATCATATTTTTCGAAGACCTGGATGTAAAACGTAATTAAAAGCGAATAAAGGAACTAGTAAACACCAGATTTCGGGAGAAAACACTTCTCTACCTCCCGTCGTCACTGCCGTCGCCGTCCTGGTTGCGTAAGGTCGCTATTTTCGAACCGGAAGTGAAATTTCACGTTTCAAGGTAACTAAAAACGGCGAAGGAAAATCGCTATCCAAATTTTTTTTTGCCGTTTGCATCAGTATTCGAAATGACAAAAAAAAATGTACACTTTAACGATTCTGGAACAGAAAGGGAAACACCGCCTCAAAAAGACATAGAAGTGTCCGGAATGTTCTATTTTTGAACATTGAAATACAATGGCACAGAAGATCATCTGAGTATGTATTTACTGATAGCGAAGAATAGTAAACACAAAACAGGATTCCAAGATACATAACATTTTCAGTGCTTCATTCGATTGTTTTAATCGGCGAAATTCTTCAAAACGAGACGATCAATGTTTCTGAAAATGCTGTTATAGATTAACTAACCAATGTGCTTTGTTGGTAACGAGTTTCGATAAAGTCAATGGGATGGAAACTTCAATGGCAAAAGGGATATAAATGTTACCCCAAAATATTATGTTCGACAATTTGCGCTGGCAAAATTAAATTAGGTAAATATGATCGCCGATTCAAATTCAACCCTGTAATCTATAGTTTAACACCATGGAAAACTACTGTGTTAACTACAAGCAAATCGATAATGCGACGCGGATTATATCACTAGATGAAGGGGCTACAGTTAGTTGTGAATATTTGGTGAGAAGTGCCAATTTTGAAGTGATATAAATATAAAAAAATGTAAACGAATCATTTTGCCTAGTTCGCGAATATGTTGTAGGACAACGTATTTTGTGACACCATGTGTAATTTGATTCCGTTTCATGGATACGTTTTTGCGTACCGAGGTCGGGAACGTAGCTTGCCATGGTTGAAACATTCAAAACCTTCTTTTTCTGCTTCTGCATTTTTATACATTTATATGTATCTCCCCAATACGATCAGTGCTCGACCTTAATTTTTTTAAATCACTGGTCCTGGGACTAGTAGAGCTGAAAGTTTACTAGTCCAGAGAAAATTCCTGGTAGTCCCGACTCCAGCATGCCAATATTTGACTAGTGCCCAGTCCTCGCCTCAGCCTTGTTCAGTCTTGTTTTCAGAACAACGATCACAGGACAACAGGTTTTTGTTTTTATCTTTTATTAAACATTACAAATTATAGAATTATAGAATAGTTACTAGTCCTGTGACTAGTGGCTCTAATGTTGTACTAGTCCAGAAGCATTTCTTACTAGTTCGAGCACTGCAGTGATATCCCAATTGACCGTATTCATAAAGGCATCACAGCGACACCAGTTGTCCCAGCTTGTGAAAAGAAGAGAAAAATCTACCATCGATGGCGATATATAACGTAAATTTCCTTATGACATAAAAGAACACAACAGTGAAGTGCAACAGAAAGTAAGACATTTCTGACCGACTCCAATTTTGCGATATTTGGGACAACTGGCCTCGCTCTGATACCTTTGTTACCAGACTTCTTACAAACCTTTGTTCTCGCACTTCCAAACTCGAGGCAGAGACGAGGCAGAGACGAGGCAGAGACGAGGCAGGAAGCACAAAAGCTGCTGTTTGTAGACAAAATGGCCGCTGCGCGATAAAGGAGAAATGCTGCTCCTAAAATGATTGTCTCTCGCATTCTTGTAATAATAAATGCAAGCATCGACTTGCAAAGCAGTAACTTACAGTAAAACGTCAACATATTTATGGCTTGGTTACCACTAGCCAAACATTTTAAAACTCACAATGTACCTACAATAGAGGTAATAGACTAACGCTGTTGCCACCCAATTCAGATCATGTGATGTAAATAGATGCTACTCTGGGAATTATTCCTTTTTCATTCTAATCATAATGCAGTCATGCCTATCTGAATAAAAAAAAATTAAGAGTCAATTCTCCAGAGTAATGTGTGTTTACATCACATGATCTGAATTGGGTGGCAACAGAGTTGATTACCTCTATCCTGGTCAAAAGTACTTGGACACAGCAATTTTTTTATAATCCCCCCCAAAGTCATAACTTATCATCATCACAACATTGATTTGGGGGGGGGGGGCATGTCTTGATAAATTGTAGAAAATATAGAGAGTCTGGTATTGTTTGTTCGAGACAGCATACAAGGTGTTAACTTGTGACAAGTGTCCCAAGTCCTTTTGACCACGATTGTAATTTGTCTTAGACTTTAAACTCTTATTTTACTCACTGCATTCAATCATATTTCACATCATAGATATCAACGAGTGCACAACTAAAACTCACGAATGCAGCGAAAATGCGCTGTGCTCGAATAACAGGGGCTCATACGTGTGTCGCTGTCTGAAAGGATTCCAAGGCGATGGCAAAACGTGTATAGGTAAGAACGATCACGTGACTAATAGAATAACGTATAATAGCAAGGAGTGTGTATCATAAGCTAGAACGGTATTCAGTTCCCATTTCTTATTATTCATGTTAATGAAATTATTCATCCTATTGTTCATTAGTTATTTTTTAAGAACTTTGGCAACGTTCTTGCAGCAGAAATTGTTTGGTTTTTGCATTAAGGTGGTCCGCACCTATGCATATTGACAACGGGGATCTTTTTAAATCGCGTTTTTGAACTGCTAAACGTTATTTGATTTCTGAGATTTTTTAAACTGTTAATAATGAATCCTTGAATTTTATAAAAAGTACAGATTTTTTAAACTGTTAATAATGAATCCTCGAATTTTATAAAAAGTACAATTGGAAAGTGATTAATAAAGAATTGCTGAAGGTATAAGCGATTTTCGAAAACGGTGTTTTTTTAGGAAAGAGCGTATATTTCCAAACCAAAATTTGAATGCCTTGAAAACCCCTCGCGTTCGCTAATATTAATTGATTTGTTTTGAATTTCCGCACGGGTTCTGTAGCTTGGGAATCGCAAGGCAAGGATAATTAAAATTAATGTTGATTCCTTGATTCCAGAAAAATCAACAACGGAGTGTGTGCCTGCTTGCAGTAAAAATGCCGAGTGCCATATACAAGAGCCTGGGCCTGAGTGTGTCTGTAAAATTGGTTACGAATTCGACGGTGTTTCTTGTGTTGGTGAGTACTAGCAATTGGTTTACGTCTAACACTAGTGGTTCCATAGCTGCCGTGTGTTGAGAAACATATCTTAATTAATAGCACTAAATATCGCTAATTAACCAATAAAACTAAGGCTTTTAATTAGTGTTATTTAGCACTACTTCATTTACAAATACTTGTTCACGGATCTAACGATTGTGCTCGATACTTTTGATGTGCCCCAAAAATCTAAAGAGCTAAACGGCTACTGGAGTTTTCTAAGCAGTATAAAATGTATTTTTATTAATGGTATTGAACCCCGGGTATATATTGAACAGAAGTACATATTGGTACAGTTATACCACTCTATCTCTTTGCAAGCCCTTGTGCCTCGGCAGCAATAAGGAGTTACCTAGCTATATCTACCGTCTGCTTGGTACGAGCCTCCAAAGGGAGATTTCTTCGCGGCCGGATAGGTTCTGAACGCTGGAATGGCAAATTAGCTTGTTATAAAAATGTTTCAAGCCCTGTGTAGTTGATCGAAGGCGCTGCAAAAAAAGATTGGAGTCAGTCTTTCCTCCTAGTTTTCATATTACCAGGGATGGTTTATCGATGAGATGAGATCAACTTTATTTATCAACGCTAGCCCATTCAATAACATACATACTGGTTTCCAATAGGGGCGTGTACTAAAAAATAAAAAGTTTCCTGTGTACGTTACAACGATTGTATTAATTGTTCTACTACTATAAGCATAAAAATGCCTATGTTTTATTTAATATATTTCTACCTACTATTACTTATAACTACTAATAATAATATGATGAGAACAATCAAACTAAAAAAATAATAATCAAAAATAAAAGGAAAATAAGTATTAACTATGGCCATGGGACATTTGTTTGGTGCAGAAAGAAGCCAGTGAATCACAATTTCGTATGAAATGCCGAACTAGTATCCAAATTTATTAGCTCCTGTGTATTTCACGTTGATCTACGGAGTGAAATTACTATAGATCTCCTTACTTTGCGAACAGATTCTCGTGTTTTATAAAAAAAAAAAATTAGGCTGGATATAGGTTGAGCATTTTACATTCGTAATAAAAAATTTGAGCTTTCGAATGAAGTTTATCTATCAGCCGTGCTTGAAATATTACCAGATAGAAAATTGAACTAGTCCTTTAGATCGTCGAAAGAGGAAACAAGGGCCAAGTCTGAACTTAGTGATTGAGAGGTAAGCCATTTCAGTGGAAAGGACACGACGACAGTTTCAATAGTTAAAAGCACAGGTAGCCCAAGCTTACGATTTGTATAATATGTATGTGATGTTTAGGCTTCCATTTACAACGTAAATCTTGAATAAAAATCAACAAAACTTACAGGGTGTCTTCTTGTGTTCCTAGCTCGTAGCTAAGACTGTGCCAATTTTTAGCGAATTTCAGCAAAATTTTACCTCACTTCTCTCTATGTGAATTGGGAGCTCGAGTGAGGATCGAATTGAAATTTTACGAGGTTTTGATTGGTGGACTGGTAGCCTCACTTGGCCAATCGCTGACACAAACGACCAATCAGTTTGCTAGCACAAACGCATACCCATACAGGCAGATAAAGATAGACATATCAAAATCATTGCACACAGAAGAGGACATTTAGTATTGGTGATCGCGTTGAAGTAATTGTGATTTTATTTGATAAAGAGAAAAACTTCAGTAGCATTATAAATTATTCCGTAACTATACGAAGTGGAATTCACTCCAAACAGTTTCCAGTCACAGATTAGATGTTACTTAACTTAGACTCGAGGGTAAGAAGAAGCTATGAATTGTTTTATTGCTAAAAATGGCAAAATAGCTCCCAAAACCGTGTGTACATGAGCTATAGTTCACCGGTAATCGATATATAGGATTTTGTATGCAATGACTTGTCTTGGTATTCTCAGAGGAGAGAATACACCTTATGTATGATACCTACACTACCATAATGTTCTTTTGTTACTCTAATTTAGACTATTGTCTTGGTATTGTCAGAGGAGAGAATACACTTTATGCGAGTAAATGTGTTGCTTTATGCATTACTTGTTAAACCTTTAATGTATGGGGGATATATTCCAATTGGCACTCAAGTCACGTTTCTTTCTCCATTCACAACCCGTTTTATTTTCATGTAATTTACAGGAATGTATTTAGTTCTCTTTACTCTTTTTGAGTTCCAAATTAATATAATTGCTCATGTAATGTATGCTCTAATATGTGCCATTTAAAAACAAATGAAATTAAGAAATACAACGTTTCAGAGCCTAATGACTTTTTACTGACAGATGTGGACGAATGTTCATCTGGGGATCATGATTGTAACGTCAACGCTCTCTGTACTAACACTGAAGGATCTTACGTGTGTCGCTGCTTGAAAGAATTTGAAGGAGATGGAAAGAAGTGTGTTTTAGGTAAGAATGTAAGGTGACGAGTAATAAAGGTAATAATAATGTCTGGCTATTTTTAACGAAACAGTTCCATGAAGAAAGGCAATTAGAAAAGACGATACGACAATTATTTGCTCGTGTTCTTTGGTTAGTAAAGACCCATTCGAAAAATGGCGTCCAATTTAAAAAGCTATTGTCCTGGTAACGTGAACACGAGGCTAGTCAGTCCACACAAAAGCTTTTGAACGTGTAAGCGAGGCTAGTCAGTCCTAAACAATAGTTAATTAAATTGGACGCCATTCGCACGTAGGAATTGGGGACAACAGAAGTTTACCTACCATGCACTATTAGACTGGAACTCTTTAGACTCTGAAGTTATACAATCAACTACATTATCAATTTTTAAATCTTACTGGCACATAACTTAATTTCATAATAATCCTTGTTCTATTTCTATTTTATTTCAACCATTTATCTTTTCTGTTTTCCATATATTAGCGAAATATATATTTTTAATACAGGACCTCCCTGAAAATCACAAATTGTGAGTGGAGCTTTCCTGTCAAAATATTATTATTATTATTATTATTATTAAGTGCCTCGGTGTGTGAAAATTTTATTTATTAACTATTTAGACATTGAGAAGTCACGGTGTATTTTTACGACCGTTTGACTATCTCCAAAAAAATATTCTTAAAATTACTTTTTTCATGTTTATACTAGAAGAATTTTATTTGGTACCAATTAATTTGTGTTTGTTATTTATTAGATTTATTAATCTTTTACTCGCTTGATATAGAAAGTAAATGTTTTAAAATATATTATCTTCCACTACACTACAATACAAATAGTCCAATTTATAGAGGTAATCAAGCCTTAGTCTCGCATGGAGGATGGAGCTGATCCTGCACTGATACAAACCATCATTCTATGAATATGGATAGATTTGATTATCATGTTAACTAGATACAAGCCATGGAGGACGGAGTTGACCCTGCACTGATACAAACCATCTTTCTATGAATATGGATAGATTTTGATTATCATGCTAACTGATACAAGCCATGGAGAATGGAGTTGACCCTGCACTGATACAAACCATCTTTCTATGAATATGGATAGATTTTGATTATCATGCTAACTAGGTACAAGCCTGTAACTAAGCTGTCTAAACTCCAGCCTCGATGTAACCAAAGGCTAGGTTACCTGTCAAAATGGCGGTCCGAGGACTATGAAGAGCTGATACTACAGTTGCGTTTACGAATAGTAGTGTCAGAGGATTGACCCGAACGCCTCACTTCGATGTAATGAATCGCTATTGAAAGCATCATTCTTGCTTGACACCAACATCCTCTTAAACAAGCACGACTAATTTAGATACACAGTTTGAATAGCGCTTTAGTACATCGAAGTGAGGCGTTCGGGTCAATACCGCTGAAACTGATATTCGTAGCTGCACTTGTTCTTATCTCACACCTCTGAGTAGAACAAGTACCGCTAATGATAAATACGGCACTGCGTATGTTGCTTGTGTTCATGTCACACCTCTGAGTAGAACAAGTACCGCTAATGATAAATACGGCACTGCGTATGTTGCTTGTGTTCATGTCACACCTCTGAGTAGAACAAGTACCGCTAATGATAAATACGGCACTGCGTATGTTGCTTGTGCTCATGTCCCTAATTAAAGCCGTTTGTTTCAGTTCAAAAAGATTGTACTCCAGGATGTGGAGATCATGCCCACTGCCTAAACGTGTCTGGTGTCCTGCAGTGTAAGTGCAATGCTGGTTACCAAGGAGATGGATTTAACTGTAAAGGTACGTTTGTGTGCTCGTATTTATGTGTAATCGACTGCATTTGGAATATACTGTTCACATGAGATTTGTTTATAATAGCTGTCGAGACAGTTTCCTTTTAAATTTTGTTTACTTTCCTAAGTCAAGTATATGGATGAGGAAATCCCAATTTGTTTTCAATTATCTATATTGACATGTGATAAAAGAGTGTAAGTTCTTCAGTAATTCCACCGGGCATTGCTACGGAAAACGCAGAACTTGATTTATGGCCGCCACAATGACAATAAAGGAGGACAAGTGTCTGGTTTTCTTTGGAAGAGCTGTGGTACAGGGAGGAGAGGTGAACTGTACCAATTTTTTTTACGGATTATTGATTCTCAAAGTTATTTTTCTTGTGTTGCGCTTCGCTATTTAAAAGAATAATATTTTATGAGAACATTTGGGCTCCAGCATTGCGGCGCAGAATTGGGATGTCAACGGATATTTTTTGGCATTTATAACGTAGTATACGAGGAAGATTTAGAAAGAACTGGACACAAAGATTTAGAGAAAACATTACGTACTATCAATGAAAATATGGTGCTAGCTCAAAATGGATGCCAAAATTGTAAAGAGCAAGCCAAAAATAGTAACTGGTGCAAGTTTTACCCCCATTTCTTTAAAATAAAAGCCAGGGGAAAAATTGAAATCTCGAAATTTAACAGAGTTTATTAGGCTGCAGGGCAACTGTTCCTCAGATATACGTCATAAATTCCAAAAATATATGCTGGCACTAAATCTGCGCCGCGATTTTTGAGGCCAAAACTCGCAATTTATCGATATTCAAGGATCTTGTTTTGTATTACGAAACGCAACACGAGAAAAATAACTTTGAAAATCGATTCTCCAACCTTTAAGATTTATTTATAAGTAGGTCAATTCTCATTTACAGTCCCCATAACCACACCAATAAAAAGCCACGAAGACTCTGATTCAGATTAATTCTGACACTATTTTTCGGAATGTTTTACTGAATTGGAAAATCTCGGTATGTATATAATAAGCAGACAACAGCATGGATATTGCGAGCGTACAGTTTTGACTCACTCATTGGTTTGCACTCACTCGTTCGACTTCTGACGCGTAAAACCTTAGACGCGCAATTTCTATGTATTTCAAAGAAATTATGAGTTCCAATTGCCTGAAATACAATATTTATAGGATAATAAATGTTATCATATTATTTATACAACATTCTTATCCAGAGATTAACTTGAAACGCCTCCTGGTTAGCTCAGTGGTGCCGATACGTGATGGACTACCACTCTGGATCTAAAATAACCAGGAGCCCATAACTAGGAGCGTCCATCCCGCATACTAGGCCGCCTATAGATGGTTTGCACTCAATCCCCAGAGATTCAAATGACAAAGGGCATGGCGGCAATGTTGGTGTACAGAACAAAAGAAGATAACGAAGAATCTATTGTTAACTGTACACCAACATGGCGGCTATGACGTCACGTGCAAAGGGTCAATAGACTATATCGCAACCCCGCAGTCGCAGTGCACTCTGGAATGGATATCTCACTTGCCATTGTTAAATCCAAGATGGCAGCCCAACAACAACAATGGAAAACTGAGATATCCATACCAGAGTGCACTGCGAAGGCGGGGCTGCGATATAGTCTGTCGCAGCGTTTTCACAAGTTAGGTTATTTTTAGAACAGTTTCCCGCTATTGTTGAGTTGCAATTAATTCCTAAGGGAATAAAATCACAAAAGCGTAGCAGCTACAAAAGTAGCTAATGATGCATCTTTTGTTCCGCCACGGTGCAACCCACCAATTAGCGGAGAAAATAATCTAAAAATAGCCCAACTTGTAAAAAGGTTATGACCCCTGTATAGGAGACATGGACGCTCCAAGTTATGGGCTCCTGAAATAACTGAGTAGAACTTTCTGCCTTTGTGAAACAATCGGGTTCTGGAACTGGAAATATTTCGAGCTACAGACGTTAAATACAATAAGGCTGCTTGACCTTGACCTTTGCTTAGAGTCTTCGATGCTTTCTATACAATGCCAGTTAAAGTGTAGCCTGATTTTCAGACGGTACGAGGTCGTCCGCTCACTTCCTCCCCCGACTTCATAGACTTTCATGTTCCGACGCAAATTTTCCATTTCGATTTGACACTTTTTTTAGTGTCAATACGTCAATCAGTATTAGAAATATCCAAATTAGTAAAACATGAGCAAGTTAATCACAAAAGTTTAGGAGAGTTGACCGGTAAAATCCTGTCCGCCATTACTGGTAGCCGTTCTCAGTATTCACCGGAAGTGATGTCATACACTTAACACGACAACCTCGTGGCGCGAAATAGTGTACATAAAAAAGTTGCCAACCTCGCAAAGGTAAATATAACTTTCTTCTTATGTACGTGAAGACGTTTTTAGTAGAAATATGCCTCCACGCGTTGTGTTCTGCAGGCGAGCGTTAAGTGTACGACATCACTTCCCTGAATACACCTTTGTTTAAAGCTGAACAAAGGTAATGGCGGACCTTTAGATTCAATATTTGGAGTTCAAAACATAATACTTCCTGTCGTTGTATCGAAAAACAATTTGAACTGGTAATAATATATCAACTCTACTTTATGAATATACAAAAACATTGATATGTCAAAATTTGATCGTATTGGCACTTTAAGCTTCATTCACTATTGCCTCTGCGCATCTATTTCCCTATTTGTATCCGAGGTCAAACATAGATACATTGCATTTGTAAAGTACTATTTCAAACACGAATTGTAGTGTTTCATCAGGGGATCCAGATATTGAGAAAACAATTGAATGCCTCGAGGGTTTTATAGAGCGTTTTCACGTGACGTCATAGCCGCCATGTTGGTGTACCTTTAACACTAGATTCTTTGTTAGCTTCTTTTGTTAGGTACACCAACATGGCCGCCATGCCCTTTGTCATTTGAATCTCTGGGGATTGAGTGCAAACCCTCTATTGTTTTCGAAATATTTGGAACCCCTGATGAAACACGAACGTTTCTCATGCGAATGGATAAACCTAAAATTTACATACGCTTCTTTTCAAACATCATTTGCAAGTATTGTTTACCGTTCGGACTGTTGTATATAATTCAATAGATGGCTTATTATTAGCGTACCAGTAGTGTAGTGGTGAAGTTAGTACAAGCAGTTGGAAGAGTCGAGGTTCGAACTCCAATGCAGGCACACTTTTTCTTTCTATGTCGTTTCTTTACTTCTTCACTCCTTACTTATAGTTTATCAGTATGTTAGTAGTTAGGGGTTCATGAATATGATGATTAAGAACAGTTTCACCACTGGGGATGAAAATCAGTTGAAACACTAGTAATTTTCAACTAGCGTTTCATTGGGTTTCCAAACTCATCCACCTGACCAAATGCAGGCCTCTGATTGACTAAAAAAACATGAATTATTAATGAGTTTGAGAAGATATAAGTAAACCTTTTATTGCAGATGTCGACGAGTGCACAGCTGGAAAGCACGGATGTCACCTTAGCGCCCTATGTACCAACACGGACGGTAGCTATGTGTGTCGTTGCATTCGTGGCTTCGACGGGGACGGCCGAACGTGTGTTGGTAAGTATTCCTGCAGCCTCACGACGGCGAATATTAATTCATATATTTAAAGGCCTTTGTCACGCTTAGCTTTTAAGTAGTTTCTTGTTTTTCACGAAACATTTCACGTAAATACGCGTACGTGCTCTAAATTAGAAACAGGGGTGATTGTCTCTGTTTTCTTTTAGTTTCGGCGGGAAACTGGAGAGACGCGTGCGCGACCGGCTCATCAAAAGCGCATGCGCGTGACGTTTGGCAATTATCATGAAAGGAGGCGAATTCCAACTATTTTTACTAGTCTAGTCTTTAGAACTCCAAACGATGGGAGCTTTCCGTTCAGCAAGGCAAGGATCGACGACTAAATTTGAAAACCATCCGTCAGCATTCAAGTCAACATGGGACCAAAACCATGTTTCACAAAATGTTGAAGATTTTCACAAGAAATGGCGCCAGATTGTCCTAAGCGATGACGATGACAA
>JAOWCC010000577.1:116925713-117193261 GCA_030867875.1 Actinernus sp. WN-2022
AATTCAAATGAGTTTTATGGTGAAATAATATGGACAACAATTTCCTGCAACTTGTCTTGCAACAATGTTGCAAATTGCAAGTTGAAGCGCGATGTTACACGTATTACCACCCGTGCAAGTTAAAGGAGCAGTGTCACGATTCTGATTGGTTGTTATAGACAATGGCAAAATCGCGCTATGTCACGCGCCGCTGCAAATTTCCCTTTCGATTGAAATAAATAAAATGCTGCTTTATAAAATAAAACATCAAACCTAACCATATAATACTGAAGTATAGTATTAAAGCAATTTCGGCTCGAGATATCGTGCAAATACGCCGATGCAAGCGGATTACTCACGGACTTCTACTTCTGTCACATCTTTTGATTTCTTGTCCGCCTGGCACATTTTCAGAACTTTGGGCATGAATACTAATCGTGAAACTGCTCCTTTAATAAATTTCCACTGGGAGATATTAGGGACCTCTAAGGGGAACTCAACCCTAAAATCAACCCAACGTCTTTACAAAGATGTATTCGAAAGAAATAAGTTCTGCTATTTTATTTTTCTGTGTTGCGCGTCTATGAGGAGAAAATTAGTCTCCAAGTTCGATTTTCCACTGAAAAATCTATTTTGTGTGGCGGTTCAATTCAGTGCAAATTTCCCCATAACGTACGTCACACATACCAAGGAAAAACGATCACACCTCTAGCACAAAGAAAACACAATGGTCCGCAATTAGAAGCCGTTAGTCCCGCTATTCGGTCATCCCTTCATGTAGGACGAGACGAATTGCTACCAAATTGTATTCTATTGTATTGTATTGTGTTGCGTTCTATTGTTGTATTGAATTGTATTGTGTTGTATTCTATTGTATTTTTGGTAAAAATTTGTGTCGTCCTACATAAAGGGATTGCCCGCTATTCAATATCGGGGACAGCATGGCAAAACTAATTTATTCCCCGTATCTGACGTCACAAATTACAAGACTTGAGCCGTCTGTACGTAGCGGAGGCTGTGAGTAAGTTTTCGGATTTTCTCTTCCTAGACGCGCAACACAGAAAAATTAAATAGCAGAACCTATTTATTTCGAATACATGTTTGTATAGACATTGGGTTGATTTTAGGGTTGAGTTACCCTTTAAGAAACCACGACGACAACGTCTAGGATGACGGCATAAAATAATAGCCTTAATTACAAAATACAATAGCTGCACGTGAAAATGCATGCAGTCTCCTACATTTTCATCGTTCTCTGCAAAAACGCAACGTGAAAACTCCAAATTGTACGTTTTAAAGACAACGTGAACGTAAGAAAGTAAATCAAATCATTTTTCGTTCAGCGTGAACGGAACTCTATAGTCATGAAATTTTTCGAAAATCTGGTTGTGAAAAACAATTCAAGGCGAACAAGGGAAATTGTAAACACCAAATTTTGGGAGAAAAATGTTTTTACGTCCCGTCGTCACTGCCGTCGCCGTCCTGGTTTCTTAAGTTCCCTATTTTAGAAAATCACGTATTGGACGCCAAATACTAACAGACTAAAAACTGAGTTTTATGCCGAACTAAAATGATTTTACGATATTTGTGTTGCTTTTTGAATGGTGAAAGTTACATTGGTATGTTAATCCTAAACGAAATTTTAAAAAAACCTTCTCTCGTCAGGATAGACCTGATTATGTAACACCAAACTTCAGGCGGTTCAATGGCTGACTAAATTTAGAAAGAAAAGCAAGAAACTAACTTTGTGCCACGCTAAAACAGTTCTTAGTCTTAGTGAGGTTGTGTCTTTCCGAAGATAACAAGTCAGCAGTAGCTAAGGCATGCAATACGCATGCGTGCGCACCGAGGTCAGTACACTTTTGCACGTCTAAATTGTTTGTCCGTGAGGCGGATATTCTTTTGTGCACGCGTACGCAGAACGTTTCCATTTACACGACAAAAATAAGGAGTGCCGTGCCATAATATAGCCTTGCCGTGTTCACCAGGCTTAAATCAATCCAACGACGATAGAAAGATGTGTTCGAAAGAACTAAGTTCCTTTTTTCTTAGTTTTCTTTGTTGCGCGTCTATGAAGAAAAAAACGATTCTCCGCTGAGATATCTACATTGTGTGGCGGCTCAATTCAGTGCAAATTTCCCAATTAATATCGTAGTCTACATCACACGTACCAAGGAAAGGCAATCACACCTCCAAAAATAGGAAAATGCAATGGTTCACATTTAGGAGCCGATTTTCAATGCTAATTTATTTCCTGTATCTGACGTCACACATCACAAGAATTGAGCCACTGTACAATGTTCATAGTGGAAGTTGGTTGTCAGGAAGGTTTTCACATTTTTCTTTCTCCGACGTGAAACGTATAATGATTGGTTCATAGGGCTAAAGTTAATTGTTGACTACAGTTCCCCTTTAAACAATCTTCTTCAATACCATATATGGTTCTATGTGATGTTGTTATCAATCTTCTTCAATACGATATATGATTTGTTTGCTAGAACAAGAGCAGTTGACCGTAGTTGAGTTCAGATGTGGCACATATTAGATCTTTCCAAGCTGCATAGGAGATTTCTTTGTGTGTTCCTTGAACGAGCATTTTGTCGTGACAGATTCTATTTAATGTGTTCGGCAAGTTTCCTTTCATGTGACTAAACCACATCCAGCCTATTATGTTACATTACTTCAAAACCTGACCCGAAATTGAAATAAACTTAACCCCCGATAGCAAAACACAGGGAAATGACGACTGAGCTCGTCTAGGGCGAGAAATCCCAAGTAAACAGCGCCTCAGATGCAAACCAACAGTTTCAACCGAGTGGCCTCTGACATGAACTGCCCATCATAACAATCTCCGAGGTTGGTGACAGTTGAATGGCCAGTCAGAAGACGTGTAAGAATGAGCATTAGTAAAAACCAATCAGAGGAGGGTACATATAATCGTGCTACTCCGTTGGGGCTCCAAAATAAGCTTTCGTTCGTTAATTCGCAGACGGACTTAACCAGGGTTCAGTTCGGATGCGACGCAGGCTAGTACGCATCAGGATGGCAGCAATGTTCAAAGAGCTGCAGCACGGGGAGCCAGACTCGTCAGACCGTGCGTAGACATGTGTCGGCTGGGCAGTACACTGTGTTACCAGGCACATCCTGCACTGGAAACAAAGCACCAGGTCTTCTGACACAGCAGTGTAACATGGTGGCGTGTCCACCCGAGTGGGTTCCTTCTGACTGGTCCCGGGTAAGGAATAATTTGATTATCCTCTTTCCCATCACTACTACTTTAACGTGCATACTCATTGTATTTTATGGGTGTTTGCGCACTACAACTGGTAATAGTAGTAATAATAGTAGTAATAGTAGTAATAGTAGTAATGCCGGTTTAAAGTAATACAGTATTAAGTACGACAGTATTAAGTAATACGGTATTAAGTACGACAGTATTAAAGTAATACCGGTATTAAGTAATACCGGTATTAGGTAATACCGGTATTAGGTAATACCGGTATTAGGTAATACCGGTATTAGGTAATACCGGTATTAAGTAATACGGTATTAAGTAATACGGTATTAAGAAATACGGTATTAAGAAATACGGTATTAAGTAATACAGTATTAAGTAATAGTAATACTCCAAGAATACCCTGAGAGAGATTTCAAAATTCCTTGTAATTTCACGAGCCTTTATTTCGTTTAATTTTTTTAAAGTTATTCATCAAGTTAAGGTCTTGTGTGATTCCTTACTGGGGATCCCGCCGTGCTGGGGATTTTCTGGTCAAACTTCGGCTTGTTCGAGGACCCGAAAACTAAACCGTGCTTGAGTCTTTCACAAAGATTTTGCAACAGTAACAACATGATTCTACACTTTTGTAAATTGTCAGTTCTGCATATTTGCTTGTTTTAAGCTTTCCAAGATTTTTCCTTCGCACTTTCGGGTAAACAAGTCCGCCATTTTTCAAGACAAGATCAAACAGACTGGGTGCATGTTTTCCAAATATGGCAACAGCTACCATATACGAGTTTGTAATACTTACATATAGGTATTACAAATTACGCTGAATTGAAATACTACTGCTCTTAACCAATCAAATGACAGAATATTGTTAGCTTGTATTTCTGAGCTGTTTATTGGAAGCAAATATGTGAAAATAATCCCTAGATCTTCTTTTCTGGCTATTATTTGTCAGATTTGTACAATTTGCCGTTTAAGTGGAGTTTCATCCAAACTCGCGACAGGACAACCCGTTAGCCTCGCTTTCAATCCAAGATGGTGGTCCGATCCAATGCCATGTACGATCGAATTGAATGTTGTTCCCTCGGTGGTCCGATCCAATGCCATGTAGTACGATCTAATGCCATGTAGGTTACGATCTAATGCCATGTAGGTTACGATCTAATGCCATGTAGGTTACGATCTAATGCCATGTAGGTTACGATCTAATGCCATGTAGGTTACGATCTAATGCCATGTAGGTTACGATCTAATGCCATGTAGGTTACGATCTAATGCCATGTAGGTTACGATCTAATGCCATGTAGGTTACGATCTAATGCCATGTAGGTTACGATCTAATGCCATGTAGGTTACGATCTAACGCCATGTAGTACGATCTAATGCCATGTAGTACGATCTAATGCCATGTAGTACGATCTAATGCCATGTAGGTTACGATCTAATGCCATGCAGGTTACGATCTAATGCCATGTAGGTTACGATCTAATGCCATGTAGGTTACGATCTAATGCCATGTAGTACGATCTAATGCCATGTAGGTTACGATCCAATGCCATGTAGTACGATCTAATGCCATGTAGTACGATCTAATGCCATGTAGTACGATCTAATGCCATGTAGGTTACGATCCAATGCCATGTAGGTTACGATCTAATGCCATGTAGTACGATCTAATGCCATGTAGGTTACGATCTAATGCCATGTAGTACGATCTAATGCCATGTAGGTTACGATCTAATGCCATGTAGGTTACGATCTAATGCCATGTAGGTTACGATCTAATGCCATGTAGGTTACGATCTAATGCCATGTAGTACGATCTAATGCCATGTAGTACGATCTAATGCCATGTAGTACGATCTAATGCCATGTAGGTTATGATCTAATGCCATGTAGGTTACGATCCAATGCCATGTAGGTTACGATCTAATGCCATGTAGGTTACGATCTAATGCCATGTAGGTTACGATCTAATGCCATGTAGTACGATCTAATGCCATGTAGGTTACGATCCAATGCCATGTAGGTTACGATCTAATGCCATGTAGGTTACGATCTAATGCCATGTAGGTTACGATCTAATGCCATGTAGTACGATCTAATGCCATGTACGTTACGATCTAATGCCATGTAGGTTACGATCCAATGCCATGTAGGTTACGATCCAATGCCATGTAGGTTACGATCTAATGCCATGTAGGTTACGATCTAATGCCATGTAGGTTACGATCTAATGCCATGTAGTACGATCTAATGCCATGTAGGTTACGATCCAATGCCATGTAGGTTACGATCTAATGCCATGTAGGTTACGATCTAATGCCATGTAGGTTACGATATAATGCCATGTAGTACGATCTAATGCCATGTAGGTTACGATCTAATGCCATGTAGGTTACGATCTAATGCCATGTAGGTTACGATCTAATGCCATGTAGGTTACGATCTAATGCCATGTAGTACGATCTAATGCCATGTAGTACGATCTAATGCCATGTAGGTTACGATCTAATGCCATGTAGGTTACGATCTAATGCCATGTAGGTTACGATCTAATGCCATGTAGGTTACGATCTAATGCCATGTAGGTTACGATCTAATGCCATGTAGGTTACGATCTAATGCCATGTAGGTTACGATCTAATGCCATGTAGTACGATCTAATGCCATGTAGTACGATCTAATGCCATGTAGGTTACGATCTAATGCCATGTAGGTTACGATCTAATGCCATGTAGGTTACGATCTAACGCCATGTAGGTTACGATCTAATGCCATGTAGGTTACGATCTAATGCCATGTAGTACGATCTAATGCCATGTAGGTTACGATCCAATGCCATGTAGGTTACGATCTAATGCCATGTAGGTTACGATCTAATGCCATGTAGTACGATCTAATGCCATGTAGGTTACGATCTAATGCCATGTAGTACGATCTAATGCCATGTAGGTTACGATCTAATGCCATGTAGGTTACGATCTAATGCCATGTAGGTTACGATCTAATGCCATGTAGGTTACGATCTAATGCCATGTAGTACGATCTAATGCCATGTAGTACGATCTAATGCCATGTAGGTTATGATCTAATGCCATGTAGGTTACGATCTAATGCCATGTAGGTTACGATCTAATGCCATGTAGTACGATCTAATGCCATGTAGGTTACGATCTAATGCCATGTAGGTTACGATCTAATGCCATGTAGGTTACGATCTAATGCCATGTAGGTTACGATCTAATGCCATGTAGGTTACGATCTAATGCCATGTAGGTTACGATCTAATGCCATGTAGGTTACGATCTAATGCCATGTAGGTTATGATCTAATGCCATGTAGTACGATCTAATGCCATGTAGGTTACGATCTAATGCCATGTAGGTTACGATCTAATGCCATGTAGGTTATGATCTAATGCCATGTAGGTTACGATCTAATGCCATGTAGTATGATCTAATGTCATGTAGGTTACGATCTAATGCCATGTAGTACAATATAATGTCATGTACATGTAGGTACCAGGTAGGTTACGATCTAATTCCATTTTTGACCAGAATCCCCCTCCATAGATCTGGCTCCTTTGACGTAGAAGCATATAGAATCGTCTAATAGGCTTATCGGGGATTTAGACAACTCAAACCTTGAAACACAGCATGGGTAATGGAAAGTATGAATGGAATGCGGGATATAGCCGACGTACTTACAGTACACACCCACTTGCATCCTCTCATGGCTGCAAGTTGCAGCAACATGTTGCAGAAAGTAGAAGTATAATTGAATGAATAAACTTTGATGGGAATGGCAAGCATTTTCCTTTAATTAATTGTTATTGTTTGTACGGAAATTAGCTGTCATTGACGCTATAGACCATAATTATGCAATACCCTGACGATCCTGGGATCGAATCATGAAAGCGAGGTTGGTCAGTTTAGCTTGTCTTAATCTTAGCCCAAATTTAAAAGTTTCTGGCTTTTATATACATGTAAGTACCCTATTACCATCGTGTTTTAAGAAATGTTCCTAACTCTAAAATGTTATTAGCCTTAAAACCTTTGAAATGACATGAAGGCAAGGCTGGCAGGGCAATGGCTGACTGATTTCATACAAAGCTCTCTTATTTCGGTGAAATTAAAATCCTAATTACTCTGTAGGAATGAAAGCTATGGCACTCAAATTTCATAGAATGACTTATTGTTGCATGTTGTTTTATCTGACAAGGTTGATTTTCTCATGTGCTGACTAGTGCTCATTGCTGACCGTAAATAAATAAAACCAGCAATATTCCTGATTATCATCACACACTGTGCACTACAAGATTCCCTCTCTTACTTATGTTCTCTTGATAAAACTAATGTTTAAAGTGTATATCGTCAAACATTTTTATCATTAATATTGATTCTACATCTAGTGAATAGTTTAATAGTAGAATATTTCCCGATTGGAGGGTTGCATCCATGAGATATAGAGGTTTAGATAAATAATTATATACATTCAAGTTGGTGATGTAAAACCCCAGATTTCATTTATTATACAAAAACACACTAGTAGAGATAAATGACCTTTTGTAAGCATGTTATATTTGAAGCTTATAATATTATCAGTGATTTTACAAAATATTTTGTCTAAAATCAGAAAATGGCTTCATTCACAAGAAAAATGAAATGATAGTAAATTCTCCAATTTACGTCAAATTTACGTCACACAATTAGCATATTAGAAATAGAAATCTCTATAACTCATAGATGCAACACTCAAATCAATAAATATTCTACTATTCAATTGATGCAGAATCAATATGATAAAAATTGTTTGACCATATGAACACTGTAAAGCCCAACACGTACTTGTTTATGTGCATGGTCGTATGAGTTGATGTGGTTGTCATATTCTTTGTATTTGAAGTACTGCTTGTCACACAGCTCACAGTAAAACATCTCCTTCAGATCCTGCAGACTCTCTTCTATGATCTTCTCCTTGTCTTGTTCACTCTGTGCAACAAACGTTTCATCCCAGCTGTTAGAATCTTACAAACTCAGAGCCATGAGCTTTACTATGAACTACATGTAGGTTCTTTAAATTTAAGCAAGATGGACAGTGATTTCTGTCATTTAGGGAATAAATCCAGTAACTTTCATGATGGTTTTGGTACAGGAATATAGAAGCAAATGCATGTTAAACTCCAGTCAAATGAGGAAGAGATCGCATGAGAGTTGATAAGAGTTCAAACTCTCACTCTCGTTTGACCGCAAACTCTCATCCTGTATATTTGGATGGTAGGGGTGATTGTCATATTTTTTAGGGTTTGAAATTGGCGATCTGGTATTTTTTAGGGGTTGGTCAAGCGAAATCCATTTTAACGGTGATTTTTAGACCACAAGGCATATTTTAGGGTGGGAAATTTTTCACGGTTTGGTATATTTTAGGGTATTTTTCAAGGTTTTCCGATGGTCACCCCTACCTTTTTACCGTGAAGACCCCCCGGGCTCTCATTGACTCTCATATGCTCCGACAGCTTTTTGCTCATTTGACCGGCTGCATGATACACATGTAGTTGCTTTCTCACTGACATGTCACTCCGCTGTGTGATTTTCACACCTCAACTCTCAACGAGTCTCACACTTGTTTGACTGGGCTGCACGATAGTCGATGAGAGTTGAAGAAAACTCTCATGCTCGTTTGTCCTAGGCTTTACAGCAATTTTTACTTGCTTTTGAATTTGATTGGTTAGTTGTCCATGATTGCATTTACTTTTCCTCGTGATTGGTTCAAGTAAAACCAATCACAAATGACTCCAGCTCCTGGTTGGTTCATTGCATTTTTACTTGCTCCTGATTGGTTCATTGCATTTTTACTTGCTCCTGGTTGGTTCATTGCATTTTTACTTGCTCCTGATTGGTTCATTGCATTTTTACTTGCTCCTGATTGGTTCATTGCATTTTTACTTGCTCCTGATTGGTTCATTGCATTTTTACTTGCTCCTGGTTGGTTCATTGCATTTTTACTTGCTCCTGATTGGTTCATTGCATTTTTACTTGCTCCTGATTGGTTCATTGCATTTTTACTTGCTCCTGATTGGTTCATTGCATTTTTACTTGCTCCTGATTGGTTCATTGCATTTTTACTTGCTCCTGATTGGTTCATTGCATTTTTACTTACTTCTGATTGGTTCATTGCATTTTTACTTGCTCCTGATTGGTTCATTGCATTTTTACTTGCTTCTGATTGGTTCATTGCATTTTTACTTGCTCATGTGATTGGCTCAGGTTTTGGTTTTATGACACTCAATCAAAATCTGCTTTATAATATTTGTGTTACAAACTTGGAGACACCAGGCCTTGTTAACACATTTTGTCTACATTTTGTCCAATATCAACAAGGTTATACATGTACATGAAGTGTTCTCACCAGAAAGTTGTAGCTTGAGGTCCAAGACCCACAAAGACAAAAATTGTGGGCCATTTCAGAGATACAATGGGTCATTAAATTTAACAGCATTTTCATTAGCAATAGGCAAGTTACGTATCCTCACAGATGAGCTGGAATGAGCACTCAATGGAATTAACTCATGTGGGGGAATAATATGTTAAATTAGTTATTTAGCATTAGAAAAGAACTTCCAAAGGAGCCTCCATTGAGCGCTCATTACAGCTTGTCTGTGAATATGCAACATGCTATTGAATACATTGTTATTTCAACGATTTTACAACTTCGTTTACCATTGTTTTCCTTTTATAACTAATTGTAACAGGTAGTTTTTCTGTTCTGCACCCTTAGGCCCTCATGTATATATTTTTAGTGCAGCATTTTGAACAAAACCAAGATTCCTGCAACCGTTATGATGATTGTGATCTAGCGACAACACTGTACATGCATTAAATTGCATGTAGATGGAATTTCTGCAGACTGACCGAGGGGCCACATACTGTAGCTGTCTATAATATTGAGGTCTCTGTAAAGCAACGATGGGAATGCACATTCAGCCTTTTCATTGCACATACCTGGTATTTCTGTCTGAGTTCTTCAGTATCTTCCTTTTCAATCTCAAGTGTCTTCCTCTTACTTGTCGTCTCTTCAGCCTGCTGGAACTGAAAACAGGCAAGAACAACAAAGCTGCAAGAATGAGGCTAAATGCAAAATGATGGAAGTGGTCATTATACTGCAGTCAACATATTTTTAAATGCCCAGTGGTGGATCTAAAGGTGGCCTGCCCCCCTCCCCCTTAGCTGTCAAAATGAACCGAGGTCTGCAGGGCCGAGGCCCGTCTCCCTTTTTGGGAAAGAGAGACAAGGTCCACATGCAGGGCCAGGGGCCTTTTCCTGAAAGTCTGGACCCGCCACTGATGCCAATAACTTTCTTAATCCAAGAGGAGTAGCAGTCTCTAGGAAGGCTAAATTGAACAATCTGCACTGTAAAATAGTGGTCGGCCAACCACTTTTTTACTGTGCAGATTGTTCACTTTAGCCCTCTAGGAATATGATGGAATAGTTTGTGTGATACAGTAATTGGTATTTATACATGTACCATAACTGTGACTTGAACACGTACAAGTAATTTCTAGATTAATATTGAATAAACACACATACCTCCATTTTCATTCTTCCTATCCCAGTAAAGTCCTCCTTCATCACTATGGGAAGAGGGTCAGTACGACCTGTTGAAATCACACAATTGCAAGTCAGAATCAACAAACTTTGGTGTTATTTATACATGTAGTATTATCTGAAAAGACAGCCACCTCTTAATGCTCAAGTCACTCCATGGCAGGGAGTCTTCTCATGCAATACATGTACTACAAATTCGAAAACAGTTCAAATATTGGATGTTGGTACATGTACAAAATGTAGATGTACATTTGTAGTCTTTACGCACACATACATGTACATGCATTGTATACGCACACCGTAAAAAAAAATTTGATCTTGAATGCAATTAAGCAAATTATAAATGCGCATGTGTAAGCAATGCAATAGCTTATTCTGTTCTTGCGAGAAACTGGAGTAACAAAAATATTCCATAACCCAGTACTAATTAAGAACCACTCAGTACAAAACAAATGACATGAAATAAAACACAAACATTAGTCTTGGGGCTTTGGCTTTGGCTAATAAATTATTTTCAGTGGCTGTATGGACCCCACAGCATGAATCATGCTAGGCTGTGCTTCACATGCTATGATGGTCTTGAAATTATGACATTTAACTGCTCCTTCTGATGCCTTTCAAACCTGTTTATAAAGCCTAGTTTTCGCTAGCAACATAAGCATACTGGTAAGCACATTATGCAGCAGATGCAGTGCTGTATTTATCATGATCAAACCCCTTATTAATTCATGAAGCAAAAACAAAGGAAACCAATGAGCAATAAGTGATCTGTAAATCTCATACAGATTTCATCCCGACTTACATGTACATGTATATAAACTTTTGCTTCTATTTTCTCGGCCGAAATAAGTTGTATTGCCAAAATAACTGAAAACAGGACTCTATACAGTACATGTACATCTAGACATTTGATAAGTCAGATACAGAACTTGTGTCTGTGCTTTGTTGGATTTACAAACTCTCGCCCTTGTTCTACTCACAGCACAGCTAATGATCAATGCATTACAGAGTCTGTGAATACTGCTTGTGCTTGTCACTACTGAAAATCAGGCTTTAGGCAGCATACAACCTGTACTAACCCTGCAGCTGTCTTCCCAGTCCTCCTCCTGTCTTCCATCCCATCTTGAGAGCCAGCTGGTAACCAACATTTTCCTGAGGATGTGGATGACAGAATTCGTGCAGTACTACCAGAGAATAAAGCAAATATACACATTCTATTGACTTGTTTGCTTTTTATTTTAAGATTAGTGAAAAAGGCAGACCTGTGAGAAAACAAACGGATGCAGGTTACGTTAACCTACATGTATAAGGCTTCCACACCAAACCAAACCCCTACCATTGAATCAATAAATACTAAAAAAATAAAGGAAAAATGAAGTGAAATACAATTCAAACATATGTACATGTACATTGTGGTTTAATTATTTCTGCATACTGTTTTCAGGTAAGGTTTAGATTATTTTGAGTAAAGTACAGTATGTGCAGGGGTTGCATTATGGTAATGCACAAATGGGGATCACCAGGCTCATTAGCATGCAGGAAATCACAAGAGAAGACAAATGGGGAAAACATTTAACAATTATTATTCCTGACCACAAACTCAAGTCATACATTGTACATGAACTTATAGCCAATGATGTATGCAGCACACACTCACTCACTCAAGTATGAGCTATCAAACAAGCATAATAATTTAGTTTTTAACCTTTTCCTACATGTAGCTGGAAAACAATGGTGACTTCAGAAGACAGTGATCATGTGGAGCTGGTCATGAGAAAATCTGTGAACCTGAACTGTCAGCCTATTCAACAAACTTCAAATATACAAACAAAATGTACTTTAAAATGTTTTCACTACGTTGATGTAGCACAGGTATCCCAAGCTTACAATCGGTATAATATTTAGTAGCATTTGTGTAGTCTGAGAAGAACAGTGAGGGAAAACTTTGCTGAAAATCACTGAAACTTGGCACCGACTTAGCTAAGGAACACAAGACAACACGTACGTTTTGTCAATTATTATTCAAGATTTTTGTAAAAAATGGAAGACAAAAAATCCCATACCAATGCTACTAAACATTATACATATCAAAAATTTGCATGTTACAAGTAAATTGAATGTTGGACTTGGAGAAATGTGATTTGCTTGTTTCGTCTATGGAGAATGGCGGCTTTAATTTTGTTCACAAAATTTTCCCTGGCCTTTGAAGCTCTGTCACAGTCATCCAGGTTAGTATTTGCTTCAGCAAAGGTACATTGTATGGTCAGATATTATAGAAAACCTTTGTTGTTTAGTGGACATTTTCAATGCATCGTACATGTACCTGTGAATGGCAGTACATATTGACCATTCAAAATGTTAAACATCCAGATGGCTTTTTGGCATTTTCTATTATGTTCTAATTTATTCCAATTTAGTTGAGCACGCAGTTCAACAGATGGTGTATCGTATGGAGTTCTAGTAATGATATGGGCCACTCTATTCTGGAGTCTCTGTAATTTTAGTGATAGACCATCTGTGAGGTGTCCCAGATGACACTACAATAAGTGAGGTAATGCTCAATAAGAGTATGATACACCAAAGTCAAGTTATCCGTTGTCATCATGTCCCACACCTTTCTAAGAACTTCAAGGGTGTTTGACACTTTTTGAATTATTTTGGCCACATGCGCATCTATTTTAAGTTTTCATCGGTAGTCACACCAAGAATCTTATCTGTGGTGACTCACCTCAAAGGTTTATCGGCTAGTTATATAATAGGTTCACTGATAAGATTTCCAATACACTGATCAGTACAAATAAGCATGTATTTATTCCATATTATCCCTAATATAATACATAACTCACAACCCATGCGGTGTGGGATCCTGGCCCGCAAATACACGTATATCCCATGTACCGGTTTATTTCTACTACACACGCTCTTACAGGTACTCAGTACATGTATATTGGCATAATAAAATAATAATAATAAATTTGCTTCATAGATAATCAGTGAGATTCAACCTCTTGTTCTTGTTTGTTAGGTGAAACCAGGTAATTCCTACACTAACCTCCAGTATGGTTGCTAACTCAGATAACATCATAATGCATGACTGCCAGTCCAGGAGGACTTAAAATTTTAAACTGTAACAATGTTGAGCCAGAACCACAATGAACTGTTTATCAACAGTACTTATATACACAGCCTAGTACCATAACAATAGTACATTCCTAGTGCCAGGACCCATCATCCTACTAAGGAAACAATTTTTCTCTCATTCCCAAACTAATACATGTACTTTGTTTGTCCATTACAAGAGAAATACATGTACATACATATATGTCTTAGTTAACTTTGGATGTAGCTTATTAGCAGAGAGCCAACATTCGGTTTCAATAGACCCTGGTTTCAATATTTGATTACAACACCTCCACTGTGAAGTGCATTTCAAGTTGCATCCTGTAACTTGTCCGGATGAGCTGCTATTTGCAGACAGATCGATATCACGGCACTCTGGCCCTGAGGTTAAGGAGCTGTCACTCCATTTCTATTTGTTGTATCAGTGGCTGGTCCTGAAATTTCTAGAAACGTTATATCTTGAATAGGAGCAAAGTTATTGGCCCGCAAACTTGGAAACTTTCACAGATGTTTGTATGGAAATTTTGAATGGGGGAGACAAACTTGCCCCCAATCAAAATTCCCATACAAACGTCTGTAAAAATTTCCGAAATTTTCCGAGTTTGCAGGCCAATAACTTTGCTCCTATTCAAGATATAACTCTTAAATTTGGGATTTTGACTACATACATACACTTTATTTATCCTCGAATTTACAGAGTAGCTGAAATAAGCTAATATCTTTGAGGCACTCTTTTCAGTAGTATCGACGGTTTTGCTGTTATACGTATATATATTAAAAGTTCAAAGAAACCATGGAAGGGTCTATTAAATCCTCATTTAGTTTACTAGACTATACTTCTGATACAATGTATGTTATTCTAGGAGACACAGATTTGTATGTCATCCACGTAAAGGTTAGAAGTGGAGTTTCTAAGGCAATTTGGGAAATCATTAATGTACACTAAGAACAGTAATGGACCCATAATTGAACTTGAGGAACTCCACAGCTTACAGTTACACTATCGGACAAACACCATTTACATAACATTGTTGTTGCCTACCATTCAAGTAGCTACGTAAAAATTGTAAGTATATGCCCTGCACGCCATAGAGATAAAGTTTTTTTAAGTAAGATCTTATGATTAATGGCAATGATTAAAGGTACAAATACATGTATAGCACTTTGTCAAATGCCTTGACTTAATCCATTATCTACCAGGGCCCAGTTCCTGTTCCTGTTTACATGTATTACTCAGTAATGCTATATGCTTTACACTGAGGTGACGGTCAAGGCCAATCAAGAAACAAATAATAAATTATTAATAGTAAATACACTATCTGGCCCTTGACTTGATTTGCTGCATCACAGGAAAGGTTGGAGTGGCGAGTTGTTTTTGTTCTGATTTAGATGGTTTACTGAAGGTAAATTGTACAGAATACAATTACAGATTTAGCGCTATCCTAGAGATAAAGTTACCCTTGCTACGAACAACTGGGCCCAGGAGTACATAAGGCCTTAAACGTAGAGGTTAGATTTTGCAATAAATTTTGGGTATAAATCTTATCTATGAGAGGTTTCACCCTTCTCAAATTCAGCCCTCTCAATTACACAAACAGGCTTCTGGCTCTGTTTCAACATGATCCAGCTGATAATAACACTGATATGCAGAAAAAACGAGCTGGGTTGGTAACGTTACCTGACCGTATAGGGACACCTAACCCAACCCTAACCTAAATCCTAACCATTTTACCTGCGTCCCAATAAGTCAGGCATCACTATATGTCCTGACCATGATCGATTGCCAGTTTTTTCCAGAAGGGTTGGCAACGTTACCTCCCTATATGTCAGGCGTCCCTATACGTCACGCCTGACATATAGGGACGCCTGACATATAGGGATGCCTGCCATAACCCTAACCTAACCGTTTTCCTATATAACGTCCCTATATGTCAGGCGTCCCTATACGTCAGGTAACGTTACCAACCCTTCTGGAAAAAACTGGCAATCGATCATGGAATCACCGGAAACAGCACACATGCATGCCTGAGAGTACTGTGTACAATTTGATATTTAAGGACCAATACTTAGTCACTTGTTGAAATAAATGAGTGTAAAATTTCTAAGTCCTTGAGTTTCAGGCCACAACTGTCAAGACAACTTTACAATTACTTAATTTAATTTAAATTCATACAATACCTTTGAGATCGGAGCGTCCAATGTTGCCTTTTCGACTTGAAGGTCTTCATCTTCGAGCTCGAATATATCATTCTCTGAAGTCTAAAGAAAATTCAAGTACCTTCAATTAATAAAAAAAGCTATATTACAAAAATTGCAGTATTTGGAGCCTTTTTGGAGGTCTACTTACGTGATAAGCACGCTTCTCGTGGAATCGTGCAAACTTCGCCGCCATCTTGAACTTGAATCGAAGAAGTATGAAAAGATGAAAACCGCTGACCGGGTCACCTGTAATGTTTGGGTGAGTATTAAAAATATGGAGACGAAAAAATCCGATATCGAAGTCAAGGGGCAGTGTGGGGTCCTACCGTACAAACAGTGAAACTCGTTTTAATGAATATGTCCTTCGTCTGTGGTGAGTGCACGAACTAATTCAGTTACTGGGAATCGAGAACCTTCAGCCTTTGGAAGCGAGTGTGTCTTTACAATTTCGAAGAAAAAGATTGTTTCACCTGGAAACTAAGTAGCCAATAAATACGCGCTGGATTGCAGGCTATCTGGAAGTACGCTTGTCTGCATCACTACGATTAGCCTACATGTCGCCGTTAACTTTACCCAGTACTGTATAAGTGAGAAAGTAAGTAAATATTACAGGTACCGAAGGAAACCCTAAACAGGAACTACTTCCGGCCCTAAATAGTAAGTCTACCCCGATAAAAAGTAATACCTGAGAAAAAGTAATACCTGAGAAATTAAATATCAATTGTCAATCTACTAATTAAGCTGCAGATATATAACATAATTTGCTGCTTTTAGTATCTGAACTACAGTTATTATGAGTGCTTTATCCAAAAATTATATATACATATACACGGCCACGCCCATATATATGTATAAAGTGAGTTATTGTGCTTGTTCTATTTAACTATTGATTCCAACTTAAGTATACTTACCGCAGACTCCTCATTCGCACCTTTCTCTGCCGTACCATACAAAAATGATTTTTAACGATAAGGACTCCGATTATAGCCCGTTAACGCCCGCCGCCCGTCAACGCCCGCCAACGCCCGCCGCCAGTCAACGCCCGCCAACGCCCGCCGCCCGCCGCCCGTCACCACCCCCTCCTCCTCCCTCCTCCCCTCCCTCCTCCTCCCTCCTCCTCCCTCATCGCTACCCCGAGGCTTCCTTATGTTACACTTTCGGTTGGCCAGATATTTGCTGTAACATAAGGAAGGTTTGGGGTAGCGATGAGGGAGGAGGAGGAGGAGGAGGAGGGAGGAGGAGGAGGAGGGAGGAGGAGGGAGGAGGAGGGAGGAGGAAGGAGGGAGGAGGGAGGAGGGAGGAGGAGGGGGTGTTGACGGGCGGCGGGCGGCGGGCGTTGGCGGGCGTTGACGGGCGGCGGGCGTTGGGTAGTAAAACCTATTATTGCTTTGGAGCTTCGGATAAATTTAGTTGTAAGGGAGTTAATAAGAGATGTAATGAGATCGATCAAGAAAACTATCTAAATGTGTTGCTCGGGTATCAATAAGGGGTTTCGTGTTGTCAACAACACTATGTATACTTGTCCGGTGCCGAATTTTGGATCAAAATATTTAGTGAAACTTTCCAATCATTTATCGCAAGTACATACCTTATCACCAGAGGAGCACAAGTATTATTTACAAGAAGCAAAATTACAAAAACCTAAAGTGGTTCGAGTTTATAACCAATCAGCTAATTCATGGCTCATTTCAGATAGAATAAATAGGTTTTCTTTATTAATTTATTAAAACGATCAGCTATCTAATTACAAGTATTTTATATCCCTTTCATCTACCCAAGAATTAAAACTCTCGGAATACCCCTTCCACTGGACAACGCTTTTTTAAGACCTTTTCTACCCGGTATAAATCATCTTGCTTTTCGACTCTCTGTAACTCGGCTTCGTAAAATGTTCCTTCTAAAAGTTATCCATGATAGTCCTTTAAACGATAGACAGGTGGCTGTCTTGGTATTCTTTCAGATATGGTAAATATCTCTTCGGTCTAGTTTGAAAAATAACCTAAAACAACGATAACGCGTGTTTTATTCTTTACGAATAGAGTGTAGCCTGGGAATGACAAACTATTGGTTTTCCCCTTCTAATTGTTAGTTTATCCAAGTTAAGCAGCATTTGTAAACAAGAAAAAAATCAATGAAACATAAATCCGCAGTGTAATCTTGTAACACGGTACATTATATCAACCCAAGAACTGAGATGAGAAATAAGAAAGTTATCAACTCCGCGACTATAAGGAAAACGAACTGTAAATTTGTGTTTTTAAGATTGAATAAACTTTGTTTAATTTATCTGGTGGTTTGTTTATATTCGTATGGTAATTATAGATCAGTTTTAGAGAAGAATTTGCATCTCAAGAGGTTTCCTCAAAACAATAGGCCCTTCAGTTATCGCTAATCCCTAAGAACAATAGCAGAGTTGCTCTTATGAGTCACAGTGGATTTTGTATACAATTATCTTATGAGTTATTAACTGTAAAGGAAAATAATAAAGACAGTTTAGAGCCTATCACGAGTAGTTTGTTCTTACTATTTACGCTACAAAGGGTTTAGATATTGCGAGATATTTATTACTTTTTTCATTCAACTTCGAATGTATTCAGGGCCGATCGCTCCTGGTTTTAGAGACGACCCCAAATAATAGGCTTTGCCCAAACATACCCGAATTAATGAGAGCGCTCTAAAATTAGGATTCCGAATTAATGCATACGCCCTAAAAATAGGGCGTACGCCCTAAAAAGGGGGCTAATTCGGTGCCTCTTCTACTACTCACGCCCCTTGTGTAAATCAGCTGCTGTTGACAGGGCTAGCGTGCTTAAATAAAGTTATACTACTACTACTACAGCGAACGAGTAAGATATTTCATCAACATGAGAAGATAAAATCCGTATCTCCAAGCGGCCATGTAATGTTCTGTTTAATACAAATGATATAATTATCGATGAAATACCAGTTTCAATCTATTACTAAAAAGTCTAGAAATCTTTGAAAGCGAGTCATATTTTCAAGAGTGATATCTCACAGACTGAGAGAAATAAAAACGATCTGTTCAATAACTTCTGAGAATTTTTAAATAGGGTCTCATATTTTAGTTTCAAGCCATTTTACTATTTTTCACCCTTAAATAGGGTCAGGGTTTCGATATCTTGCGGCACACCACTATCCTAAATCCCTCCCCCCCCCCCCCCCCCCCCAACATCACAATTAAAACCGATGGAATTTAGACATCGCGGTATAAAAGCCTATGTTAAATTCGTTGAAACTTGAGGATCTCAAAATTCACATTTACCTTATTAGCATTCCTCTTAAAATTTCCAACCTTTCTAGTTGGACCAAGAACGTGTGCACACTAACTCTGATTAAATTACAGTAAATTATTAATTACAGTAGCCGTTCAAGGTGACTCAGATATATGTCAATTAAAATCATACATATTGTGAATTTGTTTTCCTATATTGTTTGACATGACGTTATTCGATCGATCCTGAGTTCACTGACTAATAATAGCTATCATTAATTTCTAACACCCACTTCACAAAGTGACACAAACCAAAGCGTATACGACATAATCTATGTCCTATGCACAATAGGTCTAATAGGCGCCGTATGCACTGTCTCGTTTATACTTTTGAATGTTGTAATGGACATTTAGATAACGATTTTAGCACAGGTGCAACTCTGCATAAAGCCTGGTTCCATATCTAATCTAATCGACGAGTAACATCCCGGTGGGGGGGGGGGGGGTACTTACATGAAAAATGGGTATGTATGTGAAGCCAAGAGGCTCAAACCCTGACCCTGTTTGACCCAAAATCCGAGCTCCAAAACCCTGATTGCCCCCTTTTTTTGGGGGGGGGGGGGGGGGGGGCGGAACCCTGATGCATAAAAAATACTGAACCCCGACCCTGACTGCACCCACATTAAACTCAAATCCTGACCCTGATCTGCCCAAATCAGGTCAAAACCCTGACCCTACCTGCCCAAACTGACCTCAAAACCCTGACCCACCCCCGCGGCACATACATAATACGTCACGAACAGGAGTTAACCCCCCCCCCCCCCCCCCCCCTCCCCCGGGGCTCGCAACCCAGCGGAAACACTTTTCACTTTCTAGTGTTGTTTTTTTACCTTTTCCGGATTGTTTTGACGCGATCTAAAGACACATCTAATTTCGAGAAAGATGACATATAAACATAAAAAATGAAAATATAAATTTACGTACTTGGAAAAGTGAAAAAAATAATATATTCTATGTTCTTCACAGTTGAGTTGACTGTAGTTGTTTCCGTAGTGTAGTGGTTATCACGTCTGCTTTACACGCAGAAGGTCCTGGGTTCGAAACCCAGCGGAAACTCTTTTCTCTTTTAGTTTTGTTTTACCTTTTCCGGGTTGTTTTGTCGCGATCTGAAGACACATCTAATTTCGAGAATGATGACATTTTAAGATAAAAAATGAAAATATGAACCTACTTACTTGGCAAAGTGACAAAAAACGTAAAATAAACAAGAACCCATAATTATGTAGTGGTTATCACGACGTCTGCTTTACGCGCAGAAGGTCCTGGGTTCGAAACCCAGCGGAAACTCTTTTCTCTTTTTGTTTTTTTTGTTTTACATCTTCCGTGTTGTTTTGTCGCCATCTAAAGATACATCTAATTTCGAGAATGATGACATATAAACATAAAATATAAATTTACGTACTTGGAAAAGTGACAAAAAAACAGGAACCCACAATTCTTCTATGTTCTTCACAGTTGAGCTGAGTGTAGTTGTTTCCGTAGTGTAGTGGTTATCACGTCTGCTTTACACGCAGAAGGTCCTGGGTTCGAAACCCAGCGGAAACTCTTTTCTCTTCTTAGTTATTTTTGTTTTACATCTTCCGTGTTGTTTTGTCGCGATCTAAAGATACATCTAATTTCGAGAAAAATGACATATAAACATAAAAAATGAAAATATAAATTTACGTACTTGGAAAAGTGAAAAAAAAACCATAATTCTTCTATGTTCTTCACAGTTGAGTTGACTGTAGTTGTTTCCGTAGTGTAGTGGTTATCACGTCTGCTTTACACGCAGAAGGTCCTGGGTTCGAAACCCAGCGGAAACTCTTTTCTCTTTTAGTTTTTTTTTACCTTTTCCGGGTTGTTTTGTCGCGATCCGAAGACACATCTAATTTCGAGAATGATGACATTTTAAGATAAAAAATGAAAATATGAACCTACTTACTTGGCAAAGTGACAAAAAACGTAAAATAAACAAGAACCCATAATTATGTAGTGGTTATCACGACGTCTGCTTTACGCGCAGAAGGTCCTGGGTTCGAAACCCAGCGGAAACTCTTTATTCTTCTTAGTTGTTTTTGTTTTACATCTTCCGTGTTGTTTTGTCGCCATCTAAAGATACATCTAATTTCGAGAATGATGACATATAAACATAAAATATAAATTTACGTACTTGGAAAAGTGACAAAAAAACACTGAAGAACCCACAATTCTTCTATGTTCTTCACAGTTGAGCTGAGTGTAGTTGTTTCCGTAGTGTAGTGGTTATCACGTCTGCTTTACACGCAGAAGGTCCTGGGTTCGAAACCCAGCGGAAACACTTTTCACTTTTTAGTGTTTTTGTTTTTTTACTTTTTCCGGATTGTTTTGACGCGATCTAAAGATAGAAGCGAGAAGTCCAAGGACTATAGTAAAGCTGAAACAACGTGTATAGTTTTAAACGTACTATATTTCGGCTAGCCAAACTAGCCTTCTTCAGGTACTAGATGTTGTAAGTAGAGAGTTCTAAAATAGGGGGTTACAATATATAGGATTTCACAATATATAGGATTTCACAATATGTAAATAGGAAGTGACTCAATGGAACGGATACTGGTAAAAAATGTTGAAATAATAAAGTGATGTAGATAAGGTAAATAAAGGAAGGTAACAAATTACGATAAACTAATGGATACGGAAAACTAATACAATGTGAATAGATGAATAGGAAATAAGGTGAAAGTGAGCTAGGTTTCATCACGTCTATTGATGGCCATGAGGTTCAAGTGTTTTGGCCTTGTCTATAAGGTAGGATTCTCTGGCTTTACGAATCGAGTCTCGTGAGGAAAGCATGAGTTCTAAGGGAATGAGTTGCATGTTAGTTTTAGAATGGATAGGGTTAGAAAGAAAATGTTCTGCAACAGTGGAGGGTTTAGACTTAATGTTAGGTTTGTCAACTGATCGTCTATGTTCGTTGAATCTGTCTTTGAGGCGTCGTTTGGTTTCACCTATGTATTGGAGGTGACATAGATTACATTGTACCATGTATATTAAATTTTTAGATGGATCTAAAGATACATCTAATTTCGAGAAAGATGACATAAACATAAAAAATGAAAATATAAATTTACGTACTTGGCAAAGTGACAAAAAAACAAGAACCCATAATTCCACTATTTTCCACACAGCTGAGAGAAGTTGTTTCCGTAGTGTAGTGGTTATCACGTCTGCTTTACACGCAGAAGGTCCTGGGTTCGAAGCCCAGCGGAAACTCTTTTCTCTTTTTAGTTTTTTTTACCTTTTCCGGGTTGTTTTGTCGCGATCTAAAAACACATCTAATTTCGAGAATGATGACATATAAAGATAAAAAATAAAAAATATGAACCTACCAGGCAAAGTGACAAAAAACTTAAAATAAACAAGAACCCCATAATTCTGCTTTGTTCCTCACAGCTGAGAGAAGTTGTTTCCGTAGTGTAGTGGTTATCACATCTGCTTTACACGCAAAAGGTCCTGGGTTAGCACCCGGGAGGGGGGGGGGGAGTTTACTTACATGAAAAATGGTTATGTATGTGAGGCCAAGAGGCTCAAACCCTGACCCTGTTTGACCCAAAATCCGAACTCCAAAACCCTGATTGCCCCCTTTTTGGGAAAAAAAACCCTGATGCCTAAAAAATACTGAACCCCGACCCTGACTGCACCCACATTAAACCTGATCTGCCCAAATCAGGTCAAAACCCTGACCCTACCTGCCCAAACTGACGTCAAAACCCTGACCCACCCCCGCGGCACATACATAATACGTCACAAACAGGAGCACAACAAGTAGACAACGCCAATTTCATGGAAGAAGTACATAAATGTGCCTGTATTTACAACAAGTACAGCAAAGATTTTAAGAACAAACAGACTGGAAGGAGAACTGCTGGGCAAAAATTGCCGAAAAGTTCAAAATCAGCACAAGTGAGGCTCAAAATAAGTTCAAAAACATTAGGACAGCTTATGGACGATTTTTGAGGAAGAAGAAGAATGTACCTTCGAGTTCAGGCTTCAAGAGCACGTCTTTGATTTATAGCCGCCATGTCTAAAACGTTCGCGCCAAAGATTCGCGCCAGGCCTGTTTATCGGATTCAGGCCTACTCGACGTTTCCTTGCGATCGCTGCGATCATATGGAAACCTGAGATATCATCGATCGCAAGGATCGCAGCGGTCGTTGCGATCGACGATCGTTGCGTTTATATGGAAAACGCAACTGCACGTGAAAATGCACGCATCACTTATATTTCAACCATTGTCTGCAAAAACACAACGTGAAACCCCCATATTTTACGTTTTAAAGAGAACGTGAACGTAAGAAAGATAATCAATCCGTTTTTCGTTCGGCGTGAACGGAACTCTGTACTCATCATATTTTTCGAAAATCTGGTTGTGAGGAACAATTAAGGGCGAACAAAGAAAATAGTAAACACCAAATTTCGGGAGAAAACACTTCTCTACGTCCCGTCGTCACTACCGTCGCCGTCCTAGTTGCTTACGCTCCCTAATACAAATCACGTCAGACTTATTAGGGCTCCGCTTCGCTCCTCGCACTTATTGGCTTCGATTAAAGAGTGGAATGGTGTTCCTGCGGCTATTAGAAACAGTAACTCAATCAACGATTTTAGGCGCTCACTTCATTGTTATTCGTCTTTTTAGTCTGTCTTGTGTACATGTGTTTGTGAGCGTAAAACAACGATGCGGGTACGTTACTGTTTATACTATATTTCATACTACACAGTGGCAGAATATCGGCCTACATACATACATACATACACGCATAGCCACATACATATATAATATTAACACATTATTTCAAATAACGTTTCAGTTAATTTTCGAAAGAAACTCGATTGTAATGCTTATCTAGTGAATTCCAGTCATTTATTGCAGCATATGTCAATGTTTGTCTACACCAGGTCGGGGGAAATGGAGATCGTCATACTGACGGGTATAATGCAATGATGCTATTGACTGTTTCGCTTATTAACCAAAGCCTTAGTAACAAATGTATGTGCTTGTAAGCATACAATGGTGGAATGATCGTCGCTATTTCAGTTTGGCCCATCCGAAGGTTTCAAGAGCTTGCGATACAATTAAAGCAACTCTCCATAGATCTCTGATTATCATTTATACATTTTCAATTTCATTCTCCTCATCACAGCACAACGAAGTACCCGAGTTTTTTTTTCGTGTTTTAAACATCAAGACCTTCCACTGTTCATGTTTGGCTTCATACTGAGACTAAGGATATACCCTCATGTATTCCTCATTAGCAAATATGACTGGCATGTTATAATAAACCAAATCTATCAGTTAGCTTACCCCTTTGTATCTAAAAGAGTGAGTAAATGTTGTAGAGTCTCGGCGTGAAAGTTCGTCCCACGACGCGGTCATTCGAACTGCACAACAACATAAAAAAAAAATCAAAACCTCCTCCTTTAGTTACATGGAATATTTTCTTCCAAATTTCTTTCTATATGCAAATATACGTATATTACTTGTAAATCGCCAGAGGATTCCCGACATAACTGAGAAGAATTAAAATACCCTGCCGGTAGATGAATGCCCCAAGGCTGCACCAGTGAGTCTCCCGACACAAATAAGTAAAATACTTTTAACCGTATGGTGGAATAATTAGTGTTATTAGCAAATCGTTTTTGGTGCAAAATATAAAGACAGCGCATTCAAATGCATTAGGGACGGACCATTTTGAAAATTGATACAAAATCTGTCATTGAAATGGGATCTCATAAAGGCAGACATAGGCCGCACTGCACGAAGATATTAAAAAGAAAAGGCAAAAAAGAGGAAAGCTACGGAAAAGGATCTTCTAATAAAATTTGAGAAAGCAAGATCGGAACTCTCTAAGAATCCCTCTAAAGAAAAGACTGAAAATTATTACACCTTAAAGCATCAATTGAAAGATATTTCCAATTTTAGAACTAGAGGATCAATGATTAGAAGCAGGGCTCGATGGGCTGAATATGGAGAAAGAAGCTCCAAATATTTTTTCAATTTAGAAAAACGTAATAGCAGGAGAAATTTCATCTCAAAGCTTAAATTAGATAGTGGGGCCGAAATAACAGACCAGTCTGATATCTTGAACGAAGAAAAGAACTTCTATGAAACTCTATATACATCGACTTCCACTGAGCCAGAAAATAACTGTTTTAAGGAATTCTTCAGTAGTCCATCTATACCAAAATTAAACGACCAACAATCAGAAACATGCGAAAGTCAATTATCCAAAGACGAATGTTTAGCTGCATTGAAGTCTTTTAAGAAAAATAAAACACCCGGAATCGATGGGCTTCAGGCTGAGTTTTATTTGCGATTTTGGAAATTGTTAAGCGAACCTTTGATTGATAGTTTTAACTACAGCTTAATGAAGGGTGAAATGTCTATATCTCAGAGGCAAGGGGTTTTATCACTAATCCCAAAAAAGAAGAAAGAATAGTTACATTTTTTACAAAACTGGCGGCCAATCTCTCTTCTTAATGTAGATTACAAAATTGCCACTAAAGCTATTGCAAAGAGAATAGAAAACGTTATTCCTAATATTATTCATAATGACCAAACGGGCTTCGTCAAAGGAAGGTTTATAGGGCAAAACATCAGGCTGATTTCAGACATTTTGACCTATACTAAAGAAAAAGATATAGAAGGGATAGCTATGTTCCTAGACTTTAAGAAAGCCTTCGATTCTATTGAATGGAATTATATTTACAAATCACTTGAAACTTTCAATTTTGGTCCGCAACTTAAAGAATGGGTAAAAGTCTTTTATACTCGACCATCGAGTTGCATTTTAAACAATGGTTTTGCCTCAAACTTTTTTGAATTAACACGTGGGTTACGTCAAGGATACCCACTGTCTGGTGCTTTGTTTACCATCTGTGTTGAAATTCTAGCGTGCGCAATACGGGATAGTGCAGAGATCAAGGGCATCCCCGTGGAGAAAAGTAGCATTGTATTATCAAAATATGCTGATGATACCACTGTGTTTCTGAATGATGTTAACTCCGGTAATGCATTGTTTACACTTCTTGAGCGTTTCGAAAGGTGCTCTGGCTTAGCAATTAACAAAGAAAAAACTGAGGGTCTATGGCTGGGATCCTGGCGAAATAGATTAGATAAACCCTTCCCAATTCGCTGGTCACGTGATCCGATCTATTGTTTAGGCGTTCACTTTTCGTATGATGACAAGGCGTGTGAAAAGAAGAATTTTTGGGACAAATTGAACACCCTACATAAAACTTTAAATATCTGGAAGTCCAGAGATTTGACAACTTGGGGGAGAATTGTTATTGTGAAAACACTTGGTCTTTCTAAGCTTATATGTAATAGCTCAGTATTAGTAGTTCCTCTGAAATTTGTTCAGGAAGTAAATAAGGAAATTCGTAATTTTGTATGGAATAATAAGCCTCCTAAAGTAAAAACTTCTACTATGATCGGAGATTATAAGGCTGGAGGAATGCGATTGCCAGATTTCGCTTTAATCGAAAAAGCGATAAAAATTGCTTGGATTAAACGATTAGTAACAAAAATTTGCACGGAACATGAGATAACTGGAAAAAGATCCCTCAACTGAAACTAAAAAGGTTTGGAGGCAATCTATTATTTAACTGTAATTTCGATACGAAGAAATTAGCCTTGGGAACACTAGATTTTTATGATAAAATCATTGAATACTGGCAGTGCTTTCGTCAAACCTGTCCTAGTACTAAAGAAGAGATCCTTGAACAAATTATTTGGAATAATCGCTTTATAATGAAAGAAAATAAATCTTTGTATTTTTCGAATTGGAATAATGCTGGAATTTGTAAGATAGGCGACTTGATCGACGAGAATGGTAATTTTATGCAATTCGTTTCTCTGCAGAAAAGATTTAACAGTACATTTAACTTTTTGGAATATTTTAGCATAGCGAAAGCCATCCCTCATAAATGGAAAGTATTACTTCGGGAAAATTTCAGTAATAAGGAAACTCCCATTAGCTTAAATGATAACTTATTATATGAAAATACCCAAGAATTTGATAAAATAACATGTTCTCGGATAACTAAACTATTAGTAGAGGTAAATTATAAGCCACCTACCGCTGAAAAAAAGGTTATTAAATTATGGAATTCTTGCTGAAAAACTACCATATCATTATAGGCTTGCCATTAATGTTTACCGAGAAACAAAGCTTAGAGTCTTCCAGTTTAAAATTATCCACAATATCCTACCCACTAAATCTTCTCTCTATTCTATAGAATGAAAATAGTTCAAGATGATAAGTGTTTTATCTGTCATGAGTCACAAACAGTTGAACATCTATTTTGGAATTGCCGAGCTTCGGTTGCATTCTGGGAAGATTTCTTTGGATGGGCGAAACCAATCTTCGTATTCAAATAAATGCTATCTTTATCAAATATTTTATTTGGTTATCAACCGCAAGTAAAAGGATTCAATACCTTTAACCAAATTATTATCATCGCCAAGCATTATATTTATGGGAGCTGTCTTGAGGAACAGGAGTTTTCTTTTAGGAATTTTCAACAACGGCTTACTAATAAGATTCATATCGAACGATGTATATATGTTGCTAAAAATAAGTTTGATGAATTTCTCTCTAAATGGAAGGATATTTTTGACACAATTTAGTTACTACGATTGCCGTTTCTCTGACTTTCTCTTACTCCGTTTCTTTTACGTATACTGTCTTTCTTCTTCTCGTCAGTTCTACCTTATGATTTACAACTAATTAACTTATAAATATTGTGAAATGTCTGAATTGTACTTAAATCTGTAATACTGAGGAAAAAAATAATAAATAAAAAAAGATTAAAAAATATATTTAAAAATTGGAAAATTGATAGGGTTGGGGGTAGGGGTACCCGTTTTTTTCATCAACACTTTTTTAGGACTCCAATTGCTGCAAAAAAATATATTCTGGCATCGGACCTTTTTTCTGTTTTTTTTTTGGCTCGCTCAATGTTTTTTTGTGCAAATTCGGCTAGCTGTTTTTTTTGGGGGGGGGGGGATTTGCGATACCCCACCCGCCCCCCCCCCCCCCCCCCCCCCCTTAATAATTTTTCAAATGGTCCATCCCTTAGTTAGTTCAGGACTCCTACTTCGTTAACCATGATCTGACCTCCGGCGTCCCACAGGTTCTGTACTGGGACCCATCCTGTATCTTCTCTACACGTTTCCTCTGTGGGAGATATCCCGATGATGACATCCAATTATACACTACCTTCTCCATTAATAGTGATCAAGAAATTGCCTCTGCTAAACTGAATGTTGAATCAGTATTTTTTACTGGATATAGAACATTGGATGGGTAAAAATAAGCTCAAGTTAAACAATGATAAAATTGGAGTTATATTTCTCCACTCTCGCTACCGCTCATGCGACTATATGCCCCCACTTGCTGTAGGTAAAGACAACATACAACCATCAATGCATGCATGCAATATTGGAGTCATCATTGATAAAACACTCTCAGTGGACAAACAAATTAATGCTATTTGTAAATCCGCCTTTTTTCAGCTGAGGAACATTGCAAACATTAGAAAACACTTATCTTTTAATGTAGTAGAAATACTAATCCACACCTAATTTAGTTGTCTAAATTAGACAACTGCAACTCTCTAAACAATTAACTAAAAAGTTACAATATGTACAGAATTCAGCAGCAAAAGTCGTTAAGACTGTAAGGAAAAATACGATCAAATTTCTCCTGTTCTTAAAGACCTTCATTGGCTTCCTGTAGAAAAACGTATTACATTTAAACTTCTCTTACTGACATACAAATCTTTAAATAATTTAGCTACGCCTTAGCTACAAAACTTAGTTAAGATATATAAAACTAAACGAACACTACGCCATCATACGATCCATTTCTCCTTGTACATGTTTGTCCAACTTCGAAACTTAAAACTTATGGACAACGAGCCTTTTCAGTTGCTGCACCGGAACTGTGGAACAGTTTTCCTTTCAACGTCAGATCAAGTACTAGTCTCAATCAATTTAAGTCGAAACTAAAGCACCATTTATTTATAAATTAGTTACAACAACTATGTGCATATTACCCATTATCTTTCTTATTATTAGATTTTTACTTACGTCTAGTCACAATTTTTTAATTATTAGTGTAAATTATTATACTTATTCATAATATTGTAAAGCGCATAGAACGGTATTGTATATGCGCTATAGAAGCTTACCTAAGTGTGGTGACGCCCATTTGAGCGGTGTGTTTTTCAGTTATCTTTTGTCTTTCTTGTTTATCCGATCGGTCGCATTATCACCGCTAGCAATTACCCCATCTACCGCCGCAAAGTATACGTACTGTATCTAGTTTTGTATGATAAGCACATACATCTTCGATATTGCTACTGATCAGCCTGCACAAGTAAGCCAAGAATCGTGAAAGTAATATAATGTTATACAAATTATCATTATCAACATGATGATGATGATTATTATTATTATCATTATAATATCATTATCATCATCGTTTCTATTTTGCTGTTTTTGTCTTCTATACTGATTTACAAGCCGTAGGAATAAAATAAAATAAGGAGCTTAGTTTCCAATTGCGAGAAAGAATCAATCTTTTCCAAAATGACTTGCCACAAAACCAGAGGGGGTCGGGTGCTCTATCTTTTCACGCTCGTAAGCTGTCAGTTCATCGCACTTCTTTCTCGTGACAGTTTCCATGAAAACATGTAATGTGACCTTTAATTGAAGGAAATTTGAAAAACACCTCTGGGAAGAAGGTAAACTGTATGTGCTGGTATTTTACTGTAATTGAACCAGAGTTAGTACACACGTTCTTGATCCAACTAGAAAGGTTGGAAATTTTAAGGGGAATACTAATTAGGGTAAATGTGAACTTTGAGATCCTCAAGTAGGCTTTTCTACGATGTCTAAATACTACTGCATTAGTTCCATCGGTTTTAATTCTGATCTTTGTGCACCCGTTTACTTTGCTCCTCCCAAAGCCTTATATCATATTTCTTGAAAATGAGACAACGGGCAGAGGTTCCATCACCGTGGAAATCATCTTTGGCATAACGTTAAAATGGAAAGTTTACGTGAGATATGTTATCGGGTACAACCAAACGAAAGTAGACCACTCCTTTACTTCTAATATATAGGTGTGGTCGTTATTGATATGATCCAGACCTTAATATATGTAAGTAGGAATAAACATGACGCTGTTAAGAACAACCACAAGTACTATAAATCCTAACGGATGAATCTAATATCAAGCATACCCGAGAAAGTAGCGTAATACAGGTACAATTCATCATGTTTTGATATCGTACAAGAAGAACAAATATTACATGACTCAGTTTATCAAATCGAGCCAGATATTTACTTCCGTTTACGATATGTAAGTTCACCACAACACATTACCACTTAGTGTTGGTGACTTTATTCCCTCCCAAAAACACTCCTAATCTAGGAGTGGGGTGAAGTAAAGTGTCAAACTGAAATCCCTTTTACTCCAAGTGGTTAAAAACATATGTTCGATGTCTTTTCTATCTGCAACTGTAATTCGTTTTTCTATGCAACATGAAAAAACAATGGAACTTCACAGCTTTATTTACATAACGAAAATGGATCTCAACACTTTATCACTGTTGTTAATGTACGAAGCCATTAACCACCCGACTTAATGCTATTTTCCATTTTTCACTTGTGGCTTTGTTGAGATAGCAATTGCCAAAAGTTTGGCGTATTTACATTAGATGGGATCTATAGGACTGATATATGTACATGGTCAGTTCGTTTTAAGATAGACTAGGCCAAAAAGTAGTCACGTAAATTTCAATTTCTACCGTGATAACTTGCATGCAAGCAGGGCTCGGCCATTTGGTGTCTTTCATTACAAAATTCTCTCGCGAAGATGAAATTCAGGTTGTTATGGCGGCTTAGCCTGTGCGGTAAACAGCCTTCTCTATTCGAGGGCCAAAACGTTAATTGGAATAGCTCTTCTTGCCTGAGCTATACAGAACATTTCCTGTCATCTAAAAACAAGTTTTATGATCCGAAATACGAGGCGAGAGAGGAATTTTCAGAAATCTGCGCTTAAAAAATGATTCTTTGTCGAGATACGAGTCACCTTCAAGAGTACAAATGTTGTGGACTGACAACCTAGCGATAATTATAGTCATTCACCTCCACACTCGAAACCATATTTTAATTTTTAAATATATGAAGTGGAGAAAGACGATGTATATACATGTAACGATCTAATTCTGTCAGGACCATCTGGGCTTTTTGTGAATGCAAAAACAATTAAAATTATAGCTTTTAAACTCCCTCATCCCTCTGAAAAAGAAAGTGTATATATATATATATCAGTATATATATTATTATTATCCTAGTTATCTCGGTAAGTGTTTTAGAAACCTTTTGGCTTATTTACACTGAAAAGTCCTAAATGAAATTTTATAAATAATGGTTATCAATAGCAGACATGCGTTTGTGGCGAAGGTCGGTCGCCCCAATCATAAAAAAGTAAATATTACAAGAGCCTCGGCTATGTTCAGGGTTAGTAATGTAAGCATCTGAAACGTTATTAGTACAATAAACAGAAAAGAGAGAATTGAACTGAAATTCTTTATCTCTAATTTGTAATTATGGAAACTCAATGCGCAGGCGGTTTTCATTGCATCTAAAAACAAGAAATCTAGAAGTAAAATAAGCTGAGAAAGCGTTGACTAAACGACGACAGCAAGTGTTGAAATGGGATTTCCCACGTCAAATTCGTTCAGTCTAAAAGACATTACGGCGTCAGCAAATATTCCGTCGTCCTCCAATATCATAACCAGTAATTTTCCCATTAATTCGTCAATCCATCATTTTATATTACAGACACTATACATATTCATGTAAAAGATACTTTTCAGCATAGTGATTGAGGTTTAAACTTATCTGCGAAAGTCGAGTTAAGTTGGCGCCTTATCTTGGTCTAGGTGAAGTAAAAACCTTAGGAGATAATGGAATCGACGAACTACTCGGAATGGTTTCAGTTTGGATAGAGGCCATGAGAACTAAGCCCAAGTTCTCCCACACCTCGACGTAATTTATTCAGGTGCTTTTGAATTTGAGTACATCAGGTGAATATTTCGCTAGTATTCCAGCCGTTAAGCTTTGGAGAGCCGAGACGTTTTCTTCGCAAAAGAAATTTCAACTTCAGGCTCGAGCTGACTCTTGTTTATGTCATGATTTAAAGTGTATACACGGGAAATTATTTCGACTCGAACGACTCCATGGTTATCAGAAATATGGAGCAGCTAAAAAGTGTTAAACTGATGAGAACCGAGATCACTTTAATCCCAAAGTAAATCCGGTGTAGCCCCTGAAAGCAAAAAATACACGAATGTGCTGTCTAAAAGGGAATTAGTGAGAAATTCTAAACATTAAACCGGATATTTTAAAACTGAAAGTAATCCAATCAATAGGAGACAGTTGTGAGACAATTTTTACAAAACTTTGACGTTTCTGGGAGGAAATCCGTTAGCAAGTCCGAAAGGTCTGAAACAAACACCAAGGCCTCTCTTGACGTGACAATGGCTAATCCGCCTTCAGCTTCATACCTAAATAACACTATGAAACATTCTGTGAACACAACCAACTGCTCCACACAAGTTGGATGCGACTTCACCTTTCTGTATTCTTCAGCGACTTCCATCGTGCAAGCCGTATCTTTGGGTCTGATTGTCGTGTGCGGTCTTTCTGGCAATGGCTATGTGTGCTATATTATTTACAGAAGCAGAACTTTGAAAAACCCAACGTTCGTATTCATCTTAAATCTTGCCTTTGCTAATATTGGAGCCCTCGCGCTGTGCACGCCTTTTCCGTTTATTATCAGCATTCAAAGGAGGTTCACTCTGGACGTGACTTGGTGCCGCGCTAGCGGGTTTATGAACAACTTGTTCTTCTGTGCATCGATTTTTACGTTATCACTAATTGCAACACACAAGTATTTTAGCGTGGTGAAACCCATGACACGAACTTGCTTACAACTGACCGAGAAAAAGGCCAAACTTTGCTTGAGTGCTGTATGGCTCAGCTGCGCCGTTTTGTCACTCATCTCACTAGGGCCATTCAGTGAATGGAGCTACATTGCGTTCAATCCTACAACTGCACACTGCGGAATTTCATTTCCAAAGTCTCTCGCCGAGAAGTTCCGCCTTGCAGCTTTGGCAACAGTTGCTTTTGTCATTCCGCTGGCACTCATGTCTTATGCATATTACCGTATTTATTCCAAAGTCAACGCTCATGAAAGACGCTTAAGTTGTGTAAGATCAATAAATCGCGTCAGCCCCGTGAAGAGAAAGCTAACCATCACACTATGTCTCATTTTTGGGACATTCGTGGCTTGCTGGAGTCCCTTCTTTCTATTAATAGCGTTGGCCATAGGTTTTGAGCAAGCTTCAGATCTACCGCCAAGCCTGGGAAGGATTGCTTACTGGTGCGGTTACTTGAATTGCTGCGTCAATCCTGCTCTCTACTGTATGAGGACTTCATCGTTTAAAGAAATGATGCGGCGAAGATCGTCAACTTTAAGGCTGTCACTAAGAACTGATCCTAGAATGCGATCCCGAAGAGCCTATTCTCTTCCCACTATTTTAAGAAGCGGACGATTATCGAACATCACCGGACCTCGATTTGGAGAAACATCAGTCGCTCCTGGAGGAATTACCAGCGCGGTATCCTCGTCAAATCTATCAGCACGAAACCTCGACCAAGGAGTCCCGCCACGTATTCGGGCATTCTCTTGCTCTGCGAACTATGAAGTTGCGGGATCTGGGACACACTGGATAGGTACTCAGATGACGAGTTTCGCACGAAGAAAGCCTCAAGGAACTAAGGACTGTAGAAAATTGAAACCCTCTGATCATGAACACCCCACCATCTTAGAATCAACAACTGAATTAACTACGTCTATTGCTTCAACTGAAAAGAGCGTAATAACTCGATGTAATATATTGTCTCCTTCAAATAATTCTTCTTCACAAATTGAGCAACTCAGTCCATCGAAGTTGTCTCCCCTGGAATTGAGAGAAAGCATATTTTGAATCACGTTGTTATTTTACGCATAGGAACAGATATTTGAGGTTATCAAAGGAAAACGTGAATGAACATTGATATTTTTTTATGTTAGCTATAGCAGTTAGAAAATGGACAGGCGCTGATGCATGTACGTAATTTCCAACTGGACGTTTTCAATCGCCACAAATAAAGTTACGTAGTCGACCGCAAGCACGCCGGGAAGAGGAAAAATTCATGCAATTAAGATTTTTTACGCTAGCCGTGCAGTAGCCATTATGTTTTTATATATATATAATTCCCGTAGTTTGTGTTTCAACTGTGTATTATCGACAATTAAATTAAGGTATACTTCGGTCGACACCGACATATCAGCAAAACTACTCTATCTAAATAAACTGATAATCTTACGTTGTTGATTAACTTTTTCCATTTTTAATAAAAGCGAATTTTGTTGTGAATTTTCCTAGGTTTTTTAGGTCATTATAAGCTCAGTAAAGCGAACGCAAGAACTGCTGTTATAACGTTTTCGGCATGTCGTAAACATTTTCAAATTCCGCTTTAAGCAGTTTTTAATTATATTTTCAAGCTCTAACTGTTTCACCTTAGTAAAACGTATTTGTTGTATCGGTATAGAAATAAACAAATCTGACCTATCTGTGAAAGTACTAGGCCATTCTTGTCAAATCAAACTCTCAACTATTAATACTCTTAAGTGTGATTGGTCTAGCAATCCGAAATATTCTAGTAAATATATGCACAGACCATGCTATGTGTTTCCTCGACCAAGAATTATAATTTAAGAAAAAATAACAGACTGGACAGTAAGTGGATGTATTTATCGTTGTATGACTTTTCATAAATCCTTAATCCAAACAGGAAATTTGTTGCTTCAGCTTCCATTTGTAGTTATTAAAAATCTTGAGAAAATTCTAATTTGTAAAGTTAATGCCAATCGGAATATGGCGCGTATTCGGCATAAAAAAAAGAACATAAAGTTAAAGAATAAATCGGTGACAATTAGACATTTAAAATACAGGATTCAATCCGATTCAGTGCTTTGATGAGACTGTTTTATTAGATCTTGAGGTACAGTGGGGCTTGATTATACAACACAAAGTATAATAGTCTCCCTCCGCAAAAATCAACTTGTGAGTCGAGTCAGTGTTCAGTTAATGTTGTGAAGAGTATGCGAGGAGTCAAAGCTGAGGTCCACATTAAGCATTTCAAGTCAAGTTTGTATTATTGTAAACAATAAACTGGCCACTTCGACTGACCGTTGTCTTTAGCGCGCATGCACAGATGAACGTAACCGCTTTGGTTATCATTCTACTTGGCATGCGCAAACCTCTCGGTAAGTGACTGGATTCAATACGTGAAACTGTCTGAGCTTCGACGCTAAAGGGAGCGGTAAAATAACTAAGGTGTAAATATGAAATTAAAAATATCATCACATTAAATCAATTTTCGAAAAACGCAATTAACCAGTTCTCATCATAATGTTTAAAAAAATTAGATGCGGCATTCTAAATGCTATATCGATCACCTTTCTCTTTCTTAGTTGACTTGACACGGATTTTCGGACACACGTACCCGGAACATTCCCATTTACACGATAAAGATTAGGGTTGCCATGCCGATAATTTTTGGCACGCGTACCTCAAATTTAGGAGTACCGCGTGCCCTTAATACTTGGCGTGTAAACCAGGCTTAAGACTTGACTTTTTGGAAGCCAACCATTTACCAACATTTCATTTGCTAAGATGGCAGTGAATAAACATCCAGAATAAAACTGTATACCCAAATCCTACTTTACTCTAGACGTTTAGACTTTAGACGCGAAGGGCCTCCATCGAGGAGGTACCCAGGGTAGTGAGATCAATTGAGGGGTGGCTGCAGTATATCGAGTAACCATTGTCAGTTTAAATTGTAGAATAATTTCTGATCAATATTCGTAGATTAATTGTGCCTGTATGTCAATATATTTATATGCACACATGTACACAGCAATAAAGAGTACTGTCTTGTGTGATTTCTCATAGTACAATTCTCGAAGGTCGATCACTGAACTATTTGCCTGACTGCAGTGTTACTATAACCAATATTCACACGTATAGCTTCTTCACGGCAATTCACACAAGACACAAATATTTCTCTTCAACCTTTCAGGTATGATTTATAGCATCTTGATGTTTGTAGTTTTGGTACTGATCTGTACAGCGCAAAGCACAACCAATACAGCGAGAAAGCCAACAGAATTTTCGATCGCAGATTCACTCGGTTTTTAGTTCAGCAAAAATTATGGCCGAGTTGATTTGCCGGACTGCAGGCCGCAACCGACAAAACGTACCATGTTTTGCTTGATAAAGTTCGAACATCGGACTTTGTCAATTAATGGTCCAAAGTGTAGTCAAAGTAGCTCTCGACGTCGAAGTACGTGAGGTCTCACGGCGAAGCGAGTTAAAGATATAAACTGAAGATGCTTGTGAGATATAATCTTGACACTTTGACAGATTTGATAGTCACAACCTTAACACATTTTTGTGACAGTTTCCATGGAAACGTGTAATGTGACCTTTGAACTTTAGTTTTAAGAAAAATTGGAAAAAGCCTCCTGGAGATCGGTAAAAGTTGTTGATATAGTAGATATTTCCATGCAAGTGAATCAACTGAAGGTTATGGCACACTTCGGTGTTCCAATTTGAAAAGTTGGTTTTTAATATTATTGGAATGTTTGTTAATTCGGTGGAAAGTTGAGGATATCAAATTTCACGCTTGCCTTAAATTGCATTCCCCTTAAAATAACCATCTTTTCAAATTGTAGCAGGAACGTGTGCAGTAACCTTGATTCACTTGCATGAAACTATCCATCATATTAACAACTTTTAACGACCTCCAGGTTTTTCCCAATTTTCCTTAAAATTAGAGTTCAAAGGTCACATAACACGTTTCCGTAGATAACTTTATGGAATCTGTAAAAGTGCCGAGACTATATCTAACAAGCACGAAGAGATAGACCACCCCCTCTTGATTTGCGGCGGCCATATTTTAATAGTTTGAGACCCATGCCTTAATGCCCCTGAGTCAATACAGGAGAAAAGTGCACGGAGTTTGCGAATCACTCGAAAATCAAACATTTTAGAACGACAAAATCCCCAAATACTGACAGGGAATGCCAAATCATTTGTCTCTAAGATGATGCTCTGAGAGTACCAAACGCATAATTTTCAACGAAGTACCGAAGACTTTCAAATAGCCTTCGCGGCAGTTCGCGCGCCCGAAAACCGATTGACAGTACAAGAACAGGCGTTAGTTCACGTGGGATACACGTGTTGCAAAGGAAACTTCACGCATGCGCGACAGAGAAAGCGTCGGATGTCGGCAGAGGTCTCTCTCCAGGGAATCAAAATGGCTGCTGAGTTTGTTTGGGTTTCGCTTCGCGTGTAGCTGTGATGTTACCGTTTTTATATGCATACATAGGTATGATAATCATCGTAATGTGTACTGCATGCTACACGCGAAGCGAAACCCAAACAAACTCAGCAGCCATTTTGATTCCCTGGAGAGAGACCTCTGCCGACATCCGACGCTTTCTCTGTCGCGCATGCGTGAAGTTTCCTTTGCAACACGTGTATCCCACGTGATACGATTCGACGCGAATGTCTTGGTAAAATTTGTCATTTTGTGAAGTTTGTTGTGATTGCTGGAATCGATTTTCGAGATACACTCTCCACCCTTTCATTAATTATGAAGGAGAGATTTGTTTTAGGGAAAGTTCAAAACTAACATAAATGATAACCAGACAGTTTAGAGACGATATACAAACTTTATTTTTACAATTTCGTATATAACAATGATAACACAGAAACTACCGGTGAACTCAATCATTGAGTTCACGACTTCGGGAACAAATGTTCTACACTCCAAATATATGATAGAAGGAACGGTAATAATATTACAAAGTATTAATTAATCATATTATTTTGAAGTCAAATTGATATTGAAGGAAAGGGAAATGGATTACCGCTAATCGAGAGAATATATTGTGTTTTCTGTTCAGAGTATATAAACTAGAAAATGTAGCTGGTCTGGTGTTTTGATATTTTTGGGAGATCATTGAACAGCTACAGAACACTTAGAGCAGACTTCCGGTATGAGTGGGACAAACTATGACTTTGAAATGGTTTCCCTTTGTTTTTGTCCTGCTGATCCAATCAAATTACAGAGTCACGACACGGCGTTACGGCAAGGCTACGGGCATGCCGTAGTTTGTCTCACTCACACGAAATCTACTCTGGTTACCTTAGCCAGTAGTGTTCTCATTTCTGCTGTTATCAGGTTCCGTGTCATGTCAGAAGCCACGTCTGTGTGCAATATTATTGATCGCGTTTTATATTCATGTATGTGATTGTTCATATGATAAATTGCGAGTTAGTGAAGACTTCCGGGAGCATGTCGGGATACAGTGAGACACGAAATAATATATAACGATATCATTAATGTGGTGAATGTCCATTAGGTTTGTTGAAATAATCTGATGCTTTCGAGCTTTGACAGCAGTTGAAGAATGCTATTTAGTATTTAAACTATACGAGGTGCGAGGAATACATCCAAGGGGCAATTAAAGATCAGTGCAGATCTCCTATGCAAATGTGAGTTATTGTTCATATCATCCTCCAAATTATATTCTTTCACACGAAGACCCGGCACCCACATCAAATAGTCTGCCCGTGTGATTGATGACATACGTTACGTGACCCGACATTTCTCCACCAGAAGACAAGTATCAGCGATTATAAGCCATCAAATATTTTTACTCGCGCGTTATTGGTTGAATGCGTCACGTGAGCCGATATTTTCTCTCCGCGAGCGAGAAATATCAGCGAATAAGCGAAAAACGCGCGTCAAAGAAAATATATGAAGGATGACAACAACAATAACATTGTGGCGTCGAAATATACCCTGATATTTGTCCTTGGCCATTATCTGATCCTCGAATCTCAACTTCGCTCTCGGGAACTGTTCTCTTCTCGAATCAGACAGTCCGCGGAGGAAATATCAAGGCATATTTCGACACCACAAATAGGTTATTGTATTTATATTTCATAGAAAAACTAGGCGAGAAGCGGTGTCACATGACGCCGTCTACCAATCAGGCGGGAGAAAATATAGGCTCTTCTGTCGTATTTTTCTTATCGGGTTCCTGTGGTGGGAGAGAGGATAGAAAACCATAGCTGACTCGACTGCAGAAATTAGATTTTAAGTTTCGTAGGAATGGATTTCTTATAGCAATAACTGGACTCCCGTTAACTCGAACTTCTCGCTAACTCGAACTAAAGGAAGTTTCCCTTGTATTTGATTCACGCTATGGGCTGTTATCGCAGTTCGGCCATCTTGGATAAAACAATAGTTTTGGCTCCGGTAGCCTCGCATTGGTTGGTTTCAGAACGAGTTTACCGGACGAAAACAAAGGTTTTTATTCTCCTGGGACTCAACATGGCCGCCGTGCGATAAAAGCCCATACTAACTAATGGAAGAGATATTTTGACAGTCGCAGGACAAATTCTCTTGACCGGGCCGAGCCGCTGAAAGAACGAAGCAAACGAGCTACCAACACACGCTAAATATATAGGCTTGAATTTCATGGTTGTTCGTGACGGTGATCCACTGCCAAGCAAACGAGCAGACTCGGTAGTTATATTCCTTGAAAAGAACTCTGTTGTTCGCATTCGGCTTCTGAGAATTGCAAACTAATTTATGCATCGTGAAACGGCTATCTGCTACGTCATCAGTATGGAATTTTCTGCCTCGCTTCCCAGACGTCCCTTTCGCGAGGGGAGCGATGGTTAAAAAAGCGGATATGATGCACTTTGCTACAGTGAATTGTGACCGTTTATTTAGAAAAATCATAATTATGGAGGACTTTATATGACCCAGAATTCCCCTGTTACAGCTTACCCATAATACTTTGCGTTCAAAGTAATTTGCATATCAGCTCCGCCATCTTTGTTTGATCGAAGTGGGTAGCCATCACGCCGTGCTTGTGAATTTTTAAGGATTTCGTCTTCACCAATAGACGAGATCGTACCAAAATCATCAATACTCAATACCTTGTTTGTAGTTAAAGGAAAAAAATATGTGAAAATGTGAAGGGATACGAAATAGCTCCACTATGTGAACTGTAAGTATCAATATTCGACTTCTCTGGAAAAAAAACAAGATTCTACATTTGGAGTGGCATGAAAATTGCATTGATGTATTCCACTTTCATTTCAACTGCAATAGGGAACAGTATAATTGTGAGAGGATTTATTAAACATGGAATCGCGAAATATCGAGCATATTTAACTGTAAGTACTGACGATAAGATAGTCATTTTACTTAACTTAAATAGATAGTAGTCTAATACACATTAGTAGACTTTAATTCCATTGTATTCTTTTGTTTTCCTTCGACTATATTAGATAGTGACTATTAGTTTCTGTTTCACGGGTTAAGTGAAATGACTCTACTCTGTTTCTGGATACTAGTTTTGGGATAAATGTGTTTTCAAGGTTAGCGTAAGATGTAACAATACTTCCTGTGATAATCTCAAATATGATATGTAAATTATTCATTCACGACGGCGGTAACCACATTACATTTCTTAACCATTAATTAATTATTTAATTTATTTATTTATTAACTTCGCCATAAGGCAGGGAGGTCTCACAGAGCATGTGATCTCATTTGAACTAATTTGGGATTTGTTCTAAACATCTTTTTATTGCTTTACATCAATGAACTTTCAGTTCCAACTGTTTGAATATTTTCACAGATTGAAATAGTGAAGCATTTATTTTCTATTCGACAGCCTCATGGATGACCATGCGGCCCCAAAGACTGACTGGAAGCTTTGTGCTATCTGCCAAGAATCCAACGGGGATTTTTTACAGTGCCCTGCAGACTCAAAACGCCTAGATGTAGGTGCCGGATACAAGACTTTGGCAGGCAATATAGAGAAGTTTGCTAATCTCGGATGCATCCCCAGAGAAATATGCCTATCCCGATTGGATGAAGGAGAAGGAATTGCAGATACGTTCTCGAAGAACAAGGCTCATTGGCACAGAAGCTGTTACGCCCTCTTTAACTCTACTAAACTGAAAAGAGCTGAAAAAAGAAACGCTAAATCCCAAGATGAGCCGCTAGCTGCTGGAATGTTTACTCGTTCGAATGCCAGTGTGTATACAAAAGACACTAGCCCTTCGTGTTTTGTATGCGAGTCTGACAGGCAGCCTCTACACAGAGTCTCGACACTTGGTTTAGATGATGCGCATCTGTGCTAAATGACGAACAATTGTTAGCTAAGCTTGGCTGTGGAGATCTGATCGCACTCGAGGCACGTTATCACGCTCAGTGTTTATCAATGCTGTACAGGAACGCAGAGTATGCCAAAACGGATAAGATGACTGAGAGCGAGATGCCTCATCGTCTGGATGGCATTGCACTGGCGGAGCTTGTTATTTTTATTGAAGAGTCATGGTCAAGTGGTGGAGAGCTGCCGACATTTAAACTCGCAGACCTGGCAAGGATGTACACAAACTGCTTGCAGCAGCTCGGTAAGGTAAATACTACACAGGTGAACACTTCACGCCTCAAGGAAAGTCTTCTTCTTCAGGTACCTGAACTCCTCCCTTACAGCAAGGGACGTGATGTCTATTTAGCTTTTCGAGAGGACGTTGGCAATGCGCTGCATAAAGTCCACAAGGAAGATTTTGATGACGAGGCCATACATCTTGCAAAGACAGCAGCGATCATAAGTACTCGTTCAATGGATCCTTTGAACAAAACTGTCAAGTGAGCTCTATCCCAGCGTCCTTGTTATCCCTTGTTAACATGACCTTTATGGGCGAAACATCAAAGCCCAAGCGGATAGCATGTCAAAAGGACAGGCTGCTCTTACCATCGCACAACTAGTGCAGTACAGTACTTATCTTCGTCGCCGTGACGGAGAAGTTAAGCGGGAACGGCGAAACAAATCTCGCGAGTCTCCTCTCCCAATCTATGTAGGGGTATCTGTTCACGCCAAGACTCGCAGCCGTGACCTTTTGGAGACCTTACATAAATTAGGAATCTGCATTTCATACGATAGAGTTTTGAGCATCTCGACGGATATTGGAAATGAGGTGTGTCGCCGTTACTGGGACGAGGGTGCAGTATGTCCGTCAAATCTCCGCTTGGGTCTTTTCACAACGGCTGCCGTGGACAATATTGACCACAACCCGAGTTCAACGACGGCAAAAGATTCCTTTCACGGCACTGGGATATCTTTGTTTCAACATCCATCGGCAGATGCTCCTGGTACGAAGCGAGCACCTATCAATATTTCATCACATGATACCGGCAAATCTATAAAGGAACTGCCAGCTGTGTACACGGACGTTATCCCAGTGCCAGCGAGAGCAGGTAAGGCCCAGCTTCCAGCTACAGCCTCGGAAATCAAATCTGATGAAAGCTCCTTTACTCGCGGCTTGAAAGATGAGTCTAAATGACTCGAGAAGTCCAGCGTCATCGTGCTTAACGAGGAAAGTGCAGGAGAAAATAAAAACGTTTCTTGGGCCGCTTTTCCCTCATATCAACCATCCTGTACGCCACCGACTTCAGTCGCCATTTCAGCGCTGTTACCACTCTTCCCTGATCAAGCGAAATCAGTTGCTATGATTAGACATTCCATGAACGTCATAAAGCTTTCTGTTAATCACTTGAATCCTGGTCAAGTTCCGGTGATCGCCTTTGATCAACCCTTATATGCTGTAGCGAAAGAGATCCAGTGGACATGGCTTGACAATTACGGCGAAGATAAGTTCGTGATAGTCTTTGGTGGTCTCCATATCGAGATGGCGTTTTTGAAGGTGATAGGAGAGTGGTTTGAAGGTAGCGGATGGACTGCGTCCCTTGCAGATGCAAACGTTGCAACGCCAGGAACAGCAGAATCATTTCTCAAGGCCACAAGCGTGACTCGCACCCGAAGGGCCCATCAAGTTACGGCGTGCTCGTTATTTATTCTGCTTCAGAGAGGATACCAGAGGTACGTGGATGGAATGGTTGATGGCGCCCTTCCCTTTGATGTGTGGTATGCTCGGCAGGGGTCGGCAGTGCCGCAGTTCCAGTACTGGCACACAGCCCTTCAACTGGAGCTTCTTCTTCTTGTTTTTCTGAAGTCTCTTCGCCAGGCTGACTTTGACAAGATGCTGCCATTGGATTTTTGCTCTGAACCACACGAACTATGCCCGTTGGCTTCCTATACATGTACGTGATATGCGCGCACTGGATAAGAAAGCACCAGAAGTAGCAGAGGCATTCAAGCAGGGCTTGTTCACCATCAACAAAACCCCCAGACGATTTTCTGCGATTGCAATCGATCAGGCGCACGAGCAGAACAACGTGATGGTCAAGGGTGATGGAGGGGCCGTCGGCCTGACTGAGAATTCCAACACTCTTCGCAGATGGATGCGGCAGATGGCACGGCTCGTTAACGAGTTCGAAGCGGGTATGGCTCCTGAGGCAAGTCACGAGGCAAACTACCATCATGAAATACAGAAAAGTTATCAAGCAGCATTCCACCAAGATGTCAAATCTCTTGTGCAAATTTTTGAAGAATTGGGTAACCCTTTTCAAGAGGAAAGCACCGACCTGATCATCTTGGATACCAAGGTAGTAGCAGACGAGGCCGGAATGCCGAGGATGCGAGAGATAGAGGATATTGGTAAGAAACAGTGTGAGGCATTCATCTCAGAGCGCTTAGTAGAGCGGAAGAAACCGCTAGCTGACCTCATTACCAGAAACAAGCTCAGCTTCTTTGGTACCCTTTCCAGGAAGACGACTTCCAAGGCTAATCAGCAGCTTTGCTCTATTAAAAGCGATTGTTCTCTCTACTCTCGGCTCTTCATAGCATGCCTGTCAAACAAGAAATGGCGACTTGGATGAGTTTTTCAGATATGAAAACCAAGGATCTCCGCCATCGCTATCTGACGAAGGAAATCTGCGTCTACCTCGACAGAAATCAGAGCTAGCCTATTGTCTTCAGGCTCTTATCACCCCCTCAGAATGTTGCCCCGGTCAATAGTGATGTCATGATTATGGATGGAGCAGCATTGGTCAACATGGTCTGAGAGAACGTTCTCTGGATATGCTTCAGCCACGTTTGTTCTCTATGTGACCGCTCAGCTTCGCCATGTCAAACGTATTGATATTGTGTGGGATGAATACATCAACAACAGCCTGAAAGCCACAACTCGAAGTAAAGGCGGATCAGGAGTAAGACAACGCGTCGCACCAGACAACCAGCTTCCAAGAAATTGGAAAGAGTTCCTTCGTGTAAATCAGAACAAGCAGGAGTTTGTTTAAGTTTCTTGCGCAATGTGTTACATCGATTGACCCAGGTAATCAGAAACAGGTCATCTCGTCATATGGCAGACAAGTACTTAGCATTCTTCCACGCGACGACACCTCCAGCCTGGCCCCCTGCAGGCACGAAGAAGCCGACACAAGGATGTTTCTGCATGCGGCAGATGCTGTCCAGTGTGGCTTCACCAGAATCGTCGTGCGCACTGTTGACACCGATGTTCTGGTACTGGCAGTGTCTCTGGTACAGAAGCTGCAGGAGCGAGTAGGCCATGGCATCGAACTCTGGGTGGCATTTGGTACTGGGACTGCGCTACCTTGCAGCCCATCAGATCGCTGACGCGCTAAATACCAACGTTGCACGTGCTCTTCCTGCTTTCCATGCATTCACGGGATGTGACACTGTGTCTTGTTTCTTTGGGAAGGGCAAGAAGACCGCGCTAGATACCTGGAATACTTATCGAGAAGTCACTCCTGTCTTTCTCGGCATGTCTAACGCACCATCTGAAATCTGTGACGACTGGATGTCAACTTTGGAGCGGTTCGTTGTTTTCTTGTACGACAGAACGAGCACTGCATCCACTGTGAATGATGCCCGGAAACAGTTGTTCACCCGTAAGGGACGACAGTTCAACGCCCTCCCTCCCACGCGAGCGGCATTAGTGCAGCACGTCAAGCGTACAGCTTACCAGGCTGGCCACATCTGGGGACAGGCGCTGGTGCCGAACCCGCCTCTTCCGAGTCCGCAAGATTGCGGCTGGGTCTCAGATGGCGGAGAGTGGCGACCCTTCTGGACAACACTACCAGAGATCACCAAGTCGTGCCAAGAGCTGGTAAAGTGTGGCTGCAAAAAGGGCTGCCTCAGAGGCTGCGGTTGCCGTAAGGTCAGCCTGTGCTGTACAGCTCTCAGCAAGTGTCAAGAAGAGTGCGACAACCGATGAAGATTGGATATCTTGCCATGTGCAAAGAACAGTTTGAAATTGCTTTTAGACAATCCCAAATACTCAGTAGCGATAAACAGTTATATGTAGGATGCAGACGACGTGTGCTTATAATTAGAGCGGTTTTCACATGACTAGTAAAACCAAACGCAAAGTAAATACAACAATTCTGCTTAAAACAAACAGTCACACGAAAACCGCTCTAGTTGTAACTAACAAGACCAATCCCGAGAAGAGAGCAGTACAAAAAGAGCTCAAAAAAGCCAAGCTTGTGCATTTCGTTATGTTTTTCGGCCAAGTTATAAATATTTAGAAGTTTTCTGACAAGAGTCAATTTCACTTCCTGTTCAAAATGGCCGCCATTTTGAAAACATCCTCTTAATGGCACTTAAAGTGAATTTCGATGATGGCACTAGATCAAAAAGAGCTCAAAAAAGCCAAGATTGTGCATTTCGTTATGTTTTTCGGCCAAGTTATAAATATTTAGAAGTTTTCTGACAAGAGTCAATTTCACTTCCGGTTCGAAATAGCCGCCATTTTGAAAACATCCTCTTAATGGCACTTAAAGTGAATTTCAATGATGGCACTATATCTAATTTTTATTAACCCCTTGAAAACTATCTACATGCCAAATTTGGTGCTTTTAACAGAAAGTGAACAACTGAAGCACATATCTGCTCCACTATATCAAATAATACAGAATACTAACTAATGACTAACTAGTACCAACTATAACTAATGGCTAACTAAAATCCTGTATCAATGATACAGATACCTAGAATGGGCTGTTATCGCAGTTCGGCTATCTTGGATAAAACAATAGTTTTGGCCCCGGTAGCCTCGCACTGGTTGGTTTCAGAACGAGTTTACCGGACGAAAACAAAGGTTTTTATTCTCCTGGGACTCAACATGGCCGCCGTGCGATAAAAGCCCATTACAGTAATAGATGCTTTCCGACGTGTGGTCGGAAAGTGTCTTCGTTTCGGCTCGTAGCTATTTTGTCACTTCAAGTGATAACTCATTAGTCTTCCTTGTATTTCTAGCATTGAATATGCATACCTTTGGTATATAAGGGCAGAATCTCTTACGGTCTGCCTCTCGCTTGTTGGACAGCACATAGTAACCCAAACTTAAGCTTTTTGTTTTAGCTTTAGCCCTCGGAGCCTTGTACGATTGCATTTGGTCGAGGAGTACGTTTCCAGAAGTTTTTTCCACGTAGCAAGACGTGGTTTTATAATGGTTTTTCGTACCGGGCAACGTACACAATTTTCTTAAGACGTTGTTGTATTACTTTTGTGATTTTAGCATGAGAACTTCTTATTCTCAGGTGATTATGTCATTGGTTGTTCAACCATCTTTTAGGATGGATTATATGGTTTTTGGAATGTTTACTGCATTCCTTCATGTCATGTTAAATATTGTGATGATTTTGTAATATTAGTTTTAAGTATAATTTAATGATTAGTATTTAACGAAGTTAATAAAAAAACCGTTTGCTGCTGTCCACCAGGCATCCGGCACTGTCACACTCCACGGAGGAGTCTTTGCGTGTTTTAATCAGAATTATGTGTTTTACGTATTGTTTAGTAATCTTTAGCAAGGGCACCCAACGAGTACTTTTTGAAATTCGTTTGAAACCAGTTGTCTGCAGCTTATCTAGCCATTTTAAGGCTCCTACTATGTCTTTTGACGTATTCTAGAAAGCTGTTAGCTGTTCGGATTTTCTAGGTGGAAATCGCGTCAACCGAAAATACTATGGCAAAATATTCCCGGCCTACGGATTTGTTAGTAGTCTAAAGAATTTTCTAGCCCAAGTAACTTCATGTTGCAAAGTTTTGTGGAGGTACGAATTTTTTAGGGATTCTTTTTTCCTTTTGGCAATTCTTAGGAAATGAAAATGTGTTGTTCTGACTCTATTGATCAGACGAATTGGGACGTACGAATATTTTAGGGGAAACCTTTTAGTCTCCCTTTTCTTCTATAATTTTCTAGGGATTGAAAACAAATTTTCTAGCCAGTATTTCAGAAAACAATTTTCTAGGGACAATTTTTTCAAATCCGAAAGTTTTAGGCTAACTTACTCTCCCGAACAGCTTTTTAACCGAAAACTTCGTTGGGTGTCTTTGCTTTAGTCTCACATTTATGTGAAAACGCATTTGTGTAGCAACGTGAACACGAGACGAAAGCCTCCAGAACATTATATATTTAAACTTGACGCCATTTATGCAATGGGTCTATTACTTTGGGTTTCTGCTAAACCAAACGCGTCTACTCGCTCAGTTGCTATGGCTGATAGTTGTCCAATACACGATACTTTATACATGCAGATCAAAACAAAGCCGTTCTGTAATTTCAATAGCGAGTCTACTGTGTAAGCCATCTCATTGGTTAGCTCCGTTGGTAGAGCAGTCGCAGGTTCGAGACGTACAAGCTGATGGCATCCTCTCAGTCTGATCACCGATGGGCGTGATTTCAAGAACCTGTTGTGCTATTTCGTTTTAGAGTACGGGAGGATCGTCCGTGTATATTTGCTTGCTCCTTATGGGCTGCATTATCGCTGTTTCCCCTTCAGCTACATGCACACATTCAACGGCAAAATTCGGTAAATGTAACTTAATAGGATGTATGTACGAAACATCGATGTACGAGAAGAAATAACAGCACGGTTTGGCTTTTATTGGTTATCAAATTACCCATGGTATATTCAGCTTATAGTAACGAAGCCGAAGCATTAATAAATTAGAGCGGATTTCAATTGAGTGTCGGAAGTGTTTTGGTTTTGCGTTTATTAAGCTCTCCTATTGGCTGAGAAAGTAAACCAACCAATCAGAATCCAAAGTAAAACCAAACGCAAATTGATTTTGCTTTGGTTTGCCATTGGCTCACAGGGAAGCCATTTTAGGAGTTACTTGTGATTAGTCGCTCCTGATTGGCTGGCTGTGGGTAATTTGCGTTTGGTTTCACTACACTCAACTGAAAACCGCTCTAACAGGTTGCACTGCAACTCTCCAGAACAATCATACATAGATAATAATTAACAAACCTATTGCGCAAACAATATCTTTACAGCTTTAAAAATTCTTCTTTACAAATCCACGAAATTCGAAGAATGGCCCGGTGAGAGCAAGACAGCGCGCGGAAGAGGGGAGTGGAGAGTAAGAGAACTTGGATCAATCCCGGTTGCTGGGAAACCCCCACACTTTACCCTAACCTTTAATAGTTAATCATTAATAGAACGATGCATATCCAAGGGCGGGGTGGCGTTTTAAAGTACACGTTATTTCAGATTCCGTGTCCTTAAATCTCTTGTCATATTAACAAGGACCATAATTATTATGTGCCTTCTCCATTCATGTTGAAGGAGCCTCGATACACATTATTCACACGTATTTATTTTTAGATTAGCGAACTGGGATCTCTAACACGAATATAACCACTGTCATGTCAAAGAGCACCTATAAATCAACATTTTTGTAAAGTTTTAATAGTACAGGATGAATTCCCGACAAGATAGTAAGGATAGGATAGGATTTAGATTTTTGTATGGAATTTTGCAGGCATGCGTAAACCGAATTTGTATAAAGTCAAAGTAACTCTCCTCTAAAAGAGAATGCTTATGTATTGAAGCAAACTGTAGAATTCTGAAAGACATTTTTCTGCGCTGTTGACGTTTTTTTCATCTGATAAAAACAACACATGTAGTATCTTTTCGGAATTTCATCCTACACCATTACAACTTTCCAATAAAGTTGATTTATAGGTGCTCTTTGGGATGACAGTGGTTAATTCCATGTTAGACAACCCAGTTAGCTGATCTAAAAACCACCACGCGTGAATACGGTCTCATCACATTCTCGTTTATTCTGTCCAATGAGAGTGGAGGTATTTTGATTGACAGCTACAATTCCAACTTAATGTGTAAGGTTCTGTTATTCAATCAAACATTCATTGAAAAAACTGGACCTCTTCCATGGGATGGAGGTTTGTTGGAAAACAGTTGAAAGTTTGAATTTCCATAGTCTTGCACACTTCCAATCTGAATTTCTAACAGGACCAACAACCATAGAGGTTAATTAAAGTCAGGACCCAGCTAAACCACAGATTAAATTGGAATTTAGCGTGTTGGTTTTTGTGGAGGGAGGAAATCGAAGAACACAGAGAAAAACCCTCGAAGCAAGGCGAGATACCAATAAACTCAATTTTTATCCCATGAAAGAAGTCCAGTTATTCCAGTGATCAGCGATTAAATGGGATCAAGGCCAGCGAGTCTCCTTAGTTGCTCATAGACAAAGAATATAATAACGGTATCCAATCCTGTTCTTGTCCAGTTTGGAAAAAATCCCTTGTACAAAGCTAGAATGCCTTCGTGCCTCACTGTTTTATATATGCAGTCAAAAGTCCCCTTGTAGACCAAAGGTTTTCCCCGACTGTCCTTGGGTTGTGTCATGTACCGTGTCCTCACAATGTCAACTGGGGAAGCAACACATGTAGCTACAAGCCCTGCCCCCATAGCAGAGATGACATGAAGAAGGGCTCCTTCCCTTAACACCTCAGCATTCAATAGCAAATGTTTTGTGTGGTCATACGCGGGTATCTGAGCCCCACTAAGAATGGCTGCTCTTTTCACTGTAGGCTTAATCCCAGTCCACAGCCCCAGCACACCTTCAGTCTTGGCTATTTTATAAAATGCATGAAACATGTTTCTGTATGGTGCAGCATCGCCAACCTTAATAGCTTGAAATCTGATTTTCACCAAGTCTGTGGGGGTTGCAATGGCGCTACCAATAATCCCTGACATCATTCCAGCAATAATTTTCTTCCACAGTGGGGTAGAGGCAGGGTCAGTTGCTCCAAGCCAGACTTTAATTGGCTCATAGGCTCCAAGGCGTGTGGAGCTGTAGATGGCTTGTCGCAGCAATGCTGGCATTATCCTGTTAAGGCATTATCATGAGATGTCACTTTTAACTTTTCAAGTGCCTACAACTTGGGCCAGGCCTTCGGCTGCCCGAGTCAAGTTTTGCAAGTGTTTATTATTATTTTTATTATTATTTTTCATTGCGAATTGGCTCAACACGTGACAGGATCAACCAATCAGATTCGATATCGCTCGGTACACTGCGGGTCACTTAATTTATTTACAGAACTTAACACAGTGAAAACAAGATGGCGGAGACCCGGGAGAGAAAGTCCGTCGCGGAGGAAATTTCTCTCAAATTTGTCGTCTCATCTCTCAAATGTAAACAGCTTAATGTTTTATTTAACTTCATTCGTGGGAAAGCCTTCCAACAGGCTCAGGATATTTCAACTGGCACCCTTGTCGGAGCCAAAGGGCGTTTTTTACCCAGATATTTATTCGACATGACAAACACCATACGAGTGACCAAAATGCGAGCAAAGTTTTGCTGAAATCAAAAGGTTTCTTCGATGGAAATGGCAAGATGTTGAGTTTTTCTAGGAGGACTTTGGATGGAAATTTCTCACATTTTACGAAAGGATTAGGGATTTAGCTGGCCCTCCTAACGCACGTGGCCTGACGTGGTGAAATAATTTGAACCGACAATTGTAAGTAAAACACACTTCAAAAACTCATGAATAATTAATGAGCATTTAGAGTAACGCCCTCGACACGGACTCGAATCACGCCCTCGAACTTTTAAACTTGATAAAACACTGCTGTTCGTGTTTTAAACAGTACATAAAACTTACTAGATTTCGTTGTTGTTATTTAATATTCGTTTCTGTTAAAAGCAATGGCCGATCAAAAATAGCAGTAAATTGCCTGATTCCTCAGTTGTTCCAGGCCAGCGTCGGCACTTTCACTCGTTCACTTCATGACACGAGTAAGAATTCGGGAACGGCGACCCCAGTGATCGAAATAAAACGAGTGTAAATCACGTTTCGTTATAAATTTAGCCTCCTTCAAGATGAAGAAAATGAATAATATTTGAAAAGTCACCACTCTACTCGAATATAAAACTGCATGCAGATCTAGATGGATGACTTTATTTCACATTTAGAACGACACATCCCTAAATATTCACAAGGGATATACATGTAGCTACATATTAGTTAAAGGAAAAGTAACATGTAGATGTACATTATGCTACAATAGCACCTGTGCTTGGACAGTGATGTTAGAAATAATATTATCAGTCAGTGAATCCTACTAAAAAGCATTGATTTCTAAAAATGGGTTGGTAAATCCTGCTAAAAAGAATTGTTTTCTAAAATACACACACAAAAAACATCTCAATTAATATTGTAATATTTTTGAGCAAGTTAAGTTCAGAGACAGTGTTATGCAAAGTTGATTTATTATAATTATTGGGAGCGTACTTACTGGGCCTTTTGCAGGAAACAGTCATGTCCTGGTATAATATACGAATGAATATAATATTCGAATGAATATAATATACGAATGAATTGAGCTTGTGATCTCCATGGGAAAGACGTTGCCATGGATGCTGGATGGCAAGCTACATGTATCTTTAAAAACGCTGTTTTAGAAAGATTGACAATCGATTGGAGGTGGAAAATAGCATTTACAAACAGGTTTTGCTAATAACACTACCGATCTCGTACAAGTGCCTTTAAATATATGAATTAAGATTTGTTTGTCATCTACATGTACATGTAGTATAACCATGTGATTGCATTCCTGCAAAAGGTCTATTCCATTATATATAAAATATCGATTCTACATCAACTGAATAGGTGAATAATAAAATATTTCTGGATTTGAGTGTTGCATAAATGAGTTATAGAGGTTTCTATTTCCAATGGCTTTCCTTGCTTTGTTACTGCTAACCTTGAAGCAACATTTGCTCAGGCCCGTTTATATGGAGAAACTTGACCCTTAGCACTGGGGCACCCTGTTCCTGAGCAAACTTTACTGATTGTTTATACATGTATCGAGAAAGTTGGCCTGGGTGACTTGGGTCAACCCCATTTTGACCATGTCTAGGCATAAATATTGGCTTATGCATGCTCTGTATGACCTGACTTGGCCAGGGTGGGTCCAGAGTGTTAATAATAATGTGGAAAGGTTGGCTCCCATCCCTCCCACCCCCCACCCCCCCCCCCCCCACCCCCCCCCCCCCCCCCCCTCCCGCATGGTCACCATTCCTTGTAACTAAGTTATCCAGCCCCAAGGGTCCCTCTCCCCTCCCCTCCCAATGTATGAAAAGTTGAATTGGCTTGCCGAGGGTGGAAAGGGAACCTGGGTCCCAGAGCCAAATTTTGTCCATATCACAGTGCTGCCAATAAGGGCTGGTAGCTGGTAAGTTGACTAGTTACCCATTTTAGCCTGCGACTTTTGTCTGCCACTCACTGCCTACTTTACAATACATTCACTGCTGCTTACTCCAACATTAATTGAAAGCCCTGTAGCAACAGGACCTCAGAGTACAATTTAGGGCATGTTTGTTTGGGAGATTCCAGAATAAGGATACTCTGGCAGAATGCATTCCAATTAAGTATTCCATAATAAGAATAGCTCCCAAACATACTATTCTGGCTTTCCTAAACAAATGTGCCCTTAATCTGGGGTATTTTGGTGCCTTAGTTTGTCCAGTATGTACAACAACTTACCCTCTATAAAGCCCTCTGATTCCTTCCTCCTTATAAATCCTTGAAAGTCCCATCCTAATCAATCCTTTGTAGTACCGATCATGGAATATGTTCTTACTGCTGTGTTTGGATCCCAGTTGATTATCCAGCTGCATTCTTATTTTCACAACTTCAATAGGGTTAGTAACTGAAATAGAATGAACAAAAAATAGGGTTAAGAATAGCTTGGTGATGAAAGCAATAACCACCATTGCTTGTTAATCCTTAGAAATAAGGTACATGTACATCAGGGTTCGCACAGAAACCTGGGAACATAATTCCATGTTTCCACGACTTTTCAAGGACTAAAAATACAATTCCATGACCCTTGCAGCTATAGTGGGCCAGCCAAAGATCCGCTAAGACTAAGGTACAAGTACATGTATGTTCCTAAATGTTTCTTCTCTCCAATCATCAGCTTAAAAACAATTTGGGCATAAATCCAAAATTCCATGACTTTTCCATTAACTAATGGACATCATTTTCATAAATTCCATGACTTTGCCAAGCCTGGAATACAATTTTCAAATTCCATGACTTTTCCATGACCTAATGTCATTTTCGTAAATTCCATGACTTTTCCAGGCAATTTTCAAATTCCACAACTTTCCACGACCGTGCAAACCCTGTACATGTACAATCATTTTACTTTTGCTGTATCAAATCTATGCACCATTCCTTTTCGTCAAGGTGCTAGCAAAACCCGTAAACACAAAGGACATAACTTTATTTTCAAATTAGGCACTTCCTGTATTAATGGACACTTTTCGTTCGTTTAATTTCAGAATTCACATATTCACTCGTACTTACAATGTAGATCTGCAGGTTTCATTACTTTATTCATCAACAACTATTAGCATTACTATTGTTGTTTCAATTTCCTTTGATCCCAAGTACATGCTTCCCCAGTGGTAAACATGGAGTCAACACTTTATAAACTGTTTCCCCACCCACAATTTTTTTCATTTCTTGAGATGCAAAATTGAAGATATCTACGAATATACATGTACCAGCAGTGTACTTGCATCAGATGTGTTTAACTCACATTCTTATTGTCCATAAATGTACAATGTATGACTCATTGTAGCCAATCCAATGATAACCTTGGGAGAATTCCACTCATTCTGCCCAAAGTATGGGTTCAAGTGTACAATCTCTCATCCACATCACCAACAAGGAAATTGTGAGTCAGGAATACATTTTGTACATGTAGGTGTATGCAAAAGAATCTGCAAGCAAGAAGACTCATTCTTGGCCTTGATGAGTTACCAAACCACACCTACATGTATACAAACTACAAAGGTTAACCCAGGCCAATGCATCATTGGTTGCCAAATACATTCCATGGTTCCTACCCTAGAAAGGATCTGGAGCCTAATTGGCCCAACCAAGAGGCAGTATAAAAATTGGCTGACGAGAAGATGAAATTATTAGAAGACATGGAGGAAGGAGATTGTCACCCCTCCAACTACATGTACATGTTGGAGACCATGTTAAAGTGGAGCAAGATGGAGCTACAAAGGCCCAAGTAGTCAGAAGAGAAAACAATTGGCACAGTAATACATGTATGTCATACAGACACCTACAATGCAACACTTCCATGAAGGAAACACATGCACCACTTGTGTTCTACACCAGAGGCACAAGAGGCAGAGTCACATGACACAATTCTTTATGAACTTCCTAATGCTACAAAATCTGACTCAAACTCCAGAAGACATTCTAAGCTACTTACATGTAGAGATACAAGACTCACCGGACAACAAATCAACAGATAATCAAGAACTGAGAACTTTGAGTGGCAGCCAAAGCATTATAGAGGAATACTGAACTCTGAAACAGCTTCCATTGAGTTACATGTACACTGTACATGTAGTGTACATGTAAGTTTAATATAAATGTTAAGGTTATAGAGTATCACAGACATTGCTTTGAAAGCAACCTCAAAAGAGTTTGGGAAGATATTGTACTTCCAGTTTATTGTTAATCAGCATTCGGATTGTCAGTGTGTGGATTGAGGGACTGCAGACTACCGCACAAATTCTGCCAGCCCCCCAAAACATATATGATACATGTATGCACACAAAGGCATACTATGTATGTAGATAGACTTATTAATTTATATGTGGATACACAAATAATTAGGCTATGTTGTGGATACATACAAACATATATGTTTTTAGCGAACTGCGGCCTTTTAAGACAGCTTATTATGCAGGCAGCGATTGTACAGTTCCATGTGACTCTTCAAATAGGTTATTTTTTTTTATAATCCAATTCCGTTTATTTTGTTTAAAGCTGAGTAATATAGTTTTGCTTTCTTGGATGGTTAACTCATTGGAAGATGTGGAACCAGTGTTTGGGGTAGGGGTGGGTAACATCGCTGGTTGTTTTTTTGAATTCTTTTTGGAATTTGGAACAACTTGCCAATTAACCTAAGATCTTCTGTATCAATCAATGTCTTTAAAAGAAGTTGGTATAAGCACTTTTGTTCCTTTCAAGTTAAATTTAATCAGCTCGCTACTTTTCAAAATATTCAGGCTTAATTATGTATTTAGTCTTAGGGTGTTATTACATTAGCTATGCTAAGTCATTAGTTCTAGTATTTTCTAGTAGTTATATGTTAATATTTAGTCTCTCCGATAGTTATGAATTTTAATTGTAATATAAGATATTAGTACTTATAAATCAGTTTTAGAATTTTACTTTTTAGAATTTTTAGAATATTTGTATGAGGTCCACAGGGTTATTAGTGCTTTGTACTATTTAGTGTTACCCTCAATAAATAAAGTTGGATGGATTGATTGATTGGTTGGGTCTGTATAGATCATAGGAACAAAGCACTTTCTGGCCCTTGAGGCCTTTTCATGGTGATAAACTTAATGGCTTTTCCTAAAACTTGGATCAGCTGTTGCTTGATTACTGTTTCCTCCTGTGCCAAATGCTGGATAGCAAGCAATGAAGAAAAGTCCCATTTTTTGGATTATCTATGGGTGGATTAGCATTTTAGAGATCAAGTTGCCTACGTGTACATTTTTGTACACCAATGCTCACCAACAGGCAAAACAATTGCCACCTTAATTAAGCTGACATTATTACTTATTAAAAGGCACTAAATTGCAAAAACAAACACCTACAGGTGTACCATATTTCCTCATGTATAAGCCACACCTCATGTATAAGCCACACCCCTTACTTTGGCCTGACAAACATGAACCAGCTTTGCAAAAAGGAAAAACCCACATATAAGCTGTACCCCAAACTTGGGAAGAATAATCTTTTGTTTGAGTTCATAAATGCTCGTACTTGAAGCAAAACTTCTCCAGAATAGATCATTGTCATTCCAAGTCATGCCAACTGCTATTGCAGCTTCGAATATGATTATAACTTTCCGTGTAATTTCTTGTGTATATTTTAACCTGCTGTCTTTAAATCACTTCATAATTCTGCTTTTATTCCTCCATTGACCAACAGCATATTTAAGGAACTTCATTCCTTTAAGCACATGAGAAAGCAAGATTTTCTGGCAAAACTACATGTGTACATGTATATGCATACATGTAGGAGTCCATGGGCAGCCATCTTGGATTTTCAAGGGAGGGGCAAGGGGCAAATATTTTCTCAAACATATGATTGAGTGCATTGCATACTTTATTTGAAAACAATACATGTACAGGGCTTCCAAGACTAGTTATGGGCTTTAACAACACCAGAAACTGTTTGATGAGTTAGCAGAGAAGATGAAAAGCAAATGGGCAGCTAGGTTTCTTTGGAAAGCGAAGGAGAGCAGCTCAAGTAGAAAATCTCGCTGATACTTATACTCTGTGAATAATATGCGGTGCAATTCAAGTACTCGGGGCTGGAAGTGGGAATCGAATTACTCAGACGTCCCTCGGTGTCATTTGATGTCATTTCCAGTGACGTCACTTCTGGGAAAGAAATCCATAGGAAAGAAGTAGTGAAATACATGTACTGAAGCAGGCACGTGGCACCGGGAATCGAACCTGAAACGTTTGGTTGCAAGGCCCGTGCTCTACCAACTGAGCTAATGTAAACTTGACACAATCGGCAAAGACAAAATTAATCACGTATTCTTATGTCTTATTACCGTACCTATTTTTAATTTCAGCTTTTTAGGGCTAAATCACTGAACACCGAAAAATAATGTTTCTTCAATGGTCCTGTGAACTAGCATTCCAAACTCTACCCCTACATTTAAAAGTACCCTAACCATCAAAAACAGGTGCTCACTAATTTAGGGTTTTTAGAGCTACAATGTACATGTAGTCACTAAATTAGGTTTTTTATGGCCAAATCACTGAACAACACAGAACAATAATTCTTCTTCAATGGACCTGTGAACTATTCCAAACCCTACCCCTACATTTAGCGCTTCATCGAGATATTGCTGCAGTAGAGGCATAGTGTGGGGTATGGGGTATGTCATCATGTACCACCCCACTTATTTTCCCATACTGTATGGATGACTGTACTACTGATAATACCTCAGTTTACTGCAACCTAGGCTTCAAAGTCATGTTCAATCTTTCTTGGAATAACTATGTAGATAAGATAAGTAAAAAAGCCAATTGCTCTCTCGGTTGCATCAAGCGCACTTGTGGTTACCGAATTAATACCTCAGCAAAAAAGCTTCTCTATTATTCGCTGGTCCGCAGTAGATTGGAAACAGGAGTGCCAGTCTGGTCTGCTGCCTCCAAGTGCAACTTGGTGAAACTCGAGTCCAGCGGCACGCTACTAGATTTATAACTTTCTCTGATGCTGACTACAAATCCAGACTCAGCTCCTGTAATTTACTTCCACTTTCTCTCCGCCGTGAAATTATTGACCTCATATTTTTATTCAAGTGTACCGGTAATACCGGTCTCCTTTGTACTGACTTATCTCGGTTCATGCATCCGTATGCTCCTGTTAGAACTACTAGGAAATCTGCCAGAGGCCCACTGTACACCGCCAAAAGGGTTAATACGGTAACTTTTTCTAATTCTTTTTTCAATCGTACCATTCCTCTCTGGAATGCACTATCCTCCCAAGCCAGGACATCAACAAACTTATCTAACTTTAGACGCTACCTGTAGTATCACATTACTGGGACCTGTTTCATCATAATTTTGATAGTTCAAATTCTTGTACTTGGGTCATCAGTTGTTGCTGTCTCTCATGTAGATAGACCAATCTCTCTTTTCTATAATTTTCTAAACAATTATTTTTGCAGTTGTTTCTTGATCTAATTCTTAGCGTATTAATGTTACATTTTGTTTATTGCTTGCATTTAGTCTTATCTGGAGGACTTATATTATACATGTAGGTGTTTATCACCTGTTTAGCCCCTCCTTGACAGTAGTTCTTGTTTGTTATATTGTTATTTTTCCTTGTATATATCTACTGTCAGAAGCTTAATAAAAAAATAATAATAATAATAAATAAATTAAAAACACCCTAACCATCAAAAACAGGTGCTCACTAATTTAGAGTTTTTAGAGCTACATTTTAATCACTAAATTAGGCTTTTTAGAGCTGGATCACTGAACAATAATGCTTCTTTAATGGCCCTACAAACTAATCCAAACTCTACATTTCACGTGTAACAGTGTTTGACTGGACTTGACGGAGCCTATGAAAACATTGTGTCAAAATTATAGATTCATGATTATTAAATAAGATAGCAGTGAAACGTGACTTCGGGCCCCGAATACTTGAATCAAGCCGCTTTCAGTTTCTATGGGAGATACGCTCCTCGTCAAGTATCAGCCAACAGACACTTTGACCTCGTAGTCTAGTTGTTAAATCACAGGCTTCCCAGACTCGACATAGATTTCTCGCTTATTAGTCTGTTGGGTTACCTGTGGTTTATCGATTACATTCATAACGATCTCAGAAGAGTTTATATAATTGCTCTGTGTGAATTCTCTTTTCCGATTCCTATTAAATAAATCTTCAATAATAAAAGATTGATACTTAGGGTGCGTTCGATTGACCGTATTCCGGAATAGGAATAGATGGAATAGTCTCTGGAAATCAGTGGTTCGGGCATATTTTGCACTGTAAACTACAAATGCTTGCTGATATATGATATTCAGGATACATTTAGTATTCCAGTGGCTAAAAAATCCTAGTGAATGTGATTTGTAGTGATCATTCTAGGTATTCTTATTCCGGAATACGGTCAATCGAACGCACCCTTAATGAAGTTGTGTGAGTGTTTTTTTGGCAATTTTGGGCCTTCTAAAGCAATTTATTAGGATTCAAAATTTTGACCGTTGGCCGCGGCTCTAAAAAAATTTACAAGGTAGGCAACTCGACCTCGCCAAAACACAGACTTACCTCAAAGATCTCCCAAAAATCGGTACTTTTTTTCCTCGCTCGATATTCAGCTTTTGGCACAGGAGGGAATAGTTATCAAGCAACATCTGACCCAAGATTTAGGAAAATCCATCAAATTTATCACCGCCAAACGGCCTTCTCAAGACCCAAAAAGCTTCACCTTCCAATGATCTGTAAGAACCAGACCGACCAAAGCGGTTGAAAATTTTCCTGCCCCTACCCAAAATTATGCAAATTGCCTTTTTTCATGGGGGACCCTCAAGCGTGAAATTATACTTCCACTAGAGGAACGGAAACAAATGTATTGCCAATCAGAGGACCATTACTAGGCTTTTAACTAAACTGGCAGTTACCGACTAATTTTGGAGTAATTGCAGAATACCCCCTCTTTTGGTTCATTAATAATTCATTTCTAACCCTGCCAGCAGAGGTTCTTTTCTCTTACCCTCTCTCCAGTTCCACTAACGAGGGAGAAAGTAACCTCTGCCACTATCCGAACGGTTTTTTGTTGAGCATGCGCCACGGTATCTGGAATGCCATTGGCCGAGAAAAACGAGACAGTAAACATTGTAGATTTCCTATTGTTAACGGCAAGAGAAGGCGTGGGAAAAATAAAATAAATTTCCTTCGTCAAGAGTGATGTTGCTTTCCTTGAGGTTTGACACAGCTGCTTTTAACGCTACTTCGAACTCGCTCACGCTTATGTTCACTCCAAAAACAGATGACATCTTGAAACTGCAGATTCTAGACTGGGCAGTGTTTTAATAGTATCAGCAGGTCATGTGCGTGTGACGTCGATCTCGAGAAACCGGCTTTTAAACCGGTTAGTCATGTGACTTACCTCCAAAAACTTGGAGCCGGCGAGATCTAAAGAACCGTTCGGATCGTGGCAGAGGTTACTTTCTCCCTCGTTAGTGGAACTGGAGAGAGGGTAAGAGAAAAGAACGTCTGCTAAGCAGGGTTTTCATTTCTCAACTTTTTCATACAAACCTTCTAAAAACCTAACCCTGAAATAATAAAAAAACCTAACCATTTCGACCCAAAATCATTCATAGAACGAGTCTAAATACACCTGAACTAAAGTGGAGAATTTAGCGCAGTTTTCAAGCGATCTTTTGAGTGGAGGGGGTATTCTGCAACTAAGCTCTTTACTGCTTTACTCCTTTAGTTCAAGTTTTCGGCATAATCAATATCTTACCAGTTGTCGCTGTCATACAAGCCAATCCAGCAAGAGTAAAACGGCACACATTTTCGTAATGCACAGACGAAGTCATCCTGTTAGCCTTCAGGACACTAGCTCCAGCGAAGTCAGGGTCTGACTCAACTTAGTGATTTGCGCTGCACTATGCAGGCTGGGATTGGGAAGAGACTGTCTTGATGGTTGAACGGTTTCTGCATGTGAGCTGCGGCTGAAATTCTCGAATACACGCGTTGCAAAATCTCAGGAAGATTGACTGGAACGATTCTACAATGAAACCTACGTAGACATTTTTACAAACTCCATTTTAACAAGTACTGCTCAAAAAATCACAAATGCCGAACAGATTCTCGTGGTCGTTCCGCCATCTTGGTTTCAGCACCACCTTTGGACTCAACCTCGTGCCCAGGGCCTCCTCGGTCAGATCCAAGATGGCGGCAACCTCGTTCCCAGGGGTCTTTACGCGCCTAATCCAAGATGGCTTCTGATCAGATACAGTGATGGTCTCTTGTCAGATATAGTTTCCTAGAAAAAAATGAAAAAAATAAAACATTGAACTTTGAAGAACTTGTCGGCTTATTATAATCGCCGAAACGAAACGAATAAGAATAGTGATAATTGGCAACGAAATAAACTCGATTGAAAAGGCACAATAACTGTGGTCATACCTGCCAACTCTCCCGCATTAGGCGGGAGTCTCAAGATTTTGAGCCCGATCTCCGGTCAGGTCTCCCGAATAGAGTCTCAAATCTCCCGGTTTTTAGCCATTTTATGGATTGAGTTCGCCGTTCTACCAAAAACCTTGAAACTAATTTTTCCGAGAGCTTTCGGAAAGTCTTCGGAACACAATCGGGGTATCTTCGGAAAAATTCGGAAATCATTACGTCATAACAAACCCTCAACCAACATTCTCCAGATTTTAGAACTCCGGGGGTTGGCAGGTATGACTGGTCCTTATCTGAGTCACTAGGAACTGATAACTCTGTATATATATAAACCATGTCCAAATGTTTTTGTTACTTGTTATTGAAGATATGGACCCTTTGCACGTGACGTCATATCCGCCATGTTGGTGTACAGTTAACAATATATTCTTCGTTAGGCATCTTTTGTTCTGTACACCAACATCAGGCCGCCATACATGCATGCCCTTTGTCATTTGAATCTCTGGGGATTGAGTGCAAACCATCTATAGTTTTCCGGCTCACAGGATCATCGAGTCATCCCCGGAGTCGACTTCGCGAGAATTCAGGGTATTTGTAGTCGTATCGTATCCATGTGACGTTCCTATACCTGCCAACCGTTGGTACATGGTTGAGGCTTTGTTATGACGTAATGATTTCCGATTGTGTTCCGAAGACTTTCCGGAAGCTCTCGGAAAAATTAGTTACAAGCCTCGCGATCGATCGAGTCAGTCGGTGCTTTTCGCGCATTCGCTAGCGTGCGAAATGAACACAAACGCAACTCGGAGTAAAATTGCTTGTTTTTTAACCCTCGAGCCTGAAAAACGGCGAACTTGATCCTTAAAATGGCTAAAAACCGGGAGATTTGAGACTCTATGCGGGAGATCGGAGATCGGGCTCAAAATCTTGAGACTCCCGCCTAATGCGGGAGAGTTGGCAGGTATGCGTTCCGCGCCACGTTTTGGGCTCCCTGTGTCCACTGTGTCCCTCCGTGTACCCCTTCCAGTGAACCACACACAATTTAGTAAAAAGAATGTTTAATATAACTTAACACTACAATTAGCTTACTGCTAGTCCCAATAAATAACATTAACTAATACCAAACTCGTTGCATGGCACTACACAACACACGCTATGACGTAGCTAGCGTCTAATACGCATGCTCACATCTTATTACCGGTAGAGTGGCAACCATGTACAGCTGTTTCGTCCTTGTTAGGACTCATCAGCATGGCATAGCCCCCAAGACCGTCAGCCTCACTTTAGATCATAGGCCTCAGAATCTGGTTACTCTAGCGGCGAGCTCGCAACGTGTTTGGTTTATTAACTAATAGCAAGGATAATATATGTGACGTGATATCTAATAATTAATTCGTAATGAATTCTAAAATTAAACTTTAAATAAATCTACCGAAAAGATTTCTAACCAGTGTGTGCGATGTGTGCCAAAGTTTTTGTTTTGTGTACAGTAAATGATTTTCTTTTCTCCCGTTTTTTTCTCTTTGTCCTTACATACTTATTTGTGTTCCTTTCTTTTCTTGTCCGCCAAAGTGGAAGTGCCAAAGTGGACTTTCGCGCAGTCGAGAGAGCTTGAAAACTAGTTTGTCGACAAGATGGCGTCCTGTTTTTTTAATTTAAACATTATATATTCTCTGTGTTTTCTTCAAGAGCAAATGCTCATCTAGGAAACTTACACAGTTATACATTTACGAGCATGATAACAGCATTGGCTGAAGGGTTTACCCTGGTTAAAGAATATATTATTATTATTATTATTATTATTATTACTATTACAAGTCGAAACCGCTAACGATAATCAAACACGGAAAATACAGTGGCTACTTGATATTTAAGAAACTAACACAAGTGGAAATGCGTTCTGATCAATCTAGTTATAACATAGGATAATAGCGAAATGTACAGATGCAAAATGAGATCCCATCTCTGCTCCCCCCTACCCCCTCACGGGCGCTGTAGGATTTGGGAGCAGAGTCTCTGAAGAGTCCCACCCATACCGGTCCACCCGTATGAGGTTCTCATATTATAACACCTTCAGCGGCGCTTTTTATAGCTGAAATTGGAGGCTTCAATCATCCATGTGGGAGACATTAATAGATGGACATAAAATTGTTTGCTATAAACCGATATATTCGTGAATGGATATGTAAGAAATAAGCTTAAGGGTTTTAAGGTAATAAGTAATGGATGGACACCTAAGTTGTTTCCTATCAAACCGATATGCTCTCAAGTAGATATCCCATATGATATTGATATATTGACAATTTTAGATAATCTAATGAAAATAGGGCTAGAAAATATGACGATGCGCCCCCCTGGATTTAATTTTTCAATAAAATGATATCAAAATTCGTGCTCTACATCAAAAACTACTTTAGATAACATCAATTGTGTTTCTTTATCTCCTGTTATTATTCATTTTATTGTATCTATTATATTACACTAGTAGATACCGCTAACGATAATCCAACATGCGTGTTAGATATTAGCTACGTCATAGCGCGTGTTGGGTAGTGCCATGCAACTTGCATGGTAGTGATCGTGGGTGTATGGTTATTTTCCACCTACTAAGGCTCAACTGGAATTTTGGAGCACTTCCCGTGGAAATAAGTGGCCCGCTAAACATCCGCCAAAAAAGTTTCTCCTTGAAATGATTGTTATTTTCCATCCAAGTGCATTGAATGTCATCACAAGCTCGCGAACCGACAGCCATCCGCAGTTCATGCCGCATTGCAGTTGTCGCGTCGAGTACAGAAACCATGGTTTTAACTCTGCCACATCATTTGATCCATTGTGATTTGAACGGCTACAACCTCATTCTAGCCACTTCTAAACATGGGATTTTCCACCCCTCCCCCCTCAGTTTTGCAAGGTTCGCATTTCTTACCCCACATTTGCAAGCAATATGTTGTGTTCGTCGTGTTTACTACCAACACTATGATTTTAGCGCTGCAACTTCATTCAAGCCAATTCTAATGGGGAGGGCACCGTTATTAACAGGAAAGGCATAGGATTTTCCACCCCTCCCCCCTCAGTTTTGCAAGGTTCGCATTTCTTACCCCACATTTGCAACCAATATGTTGTGTTCGTCGTGTTTACTACCAACACTATGATTTTTAAGCTGCAACTTCATTCAAGCCAATTCTAATGGGGAGGGCACCGTTATTAACAGGAAATGCATAGGATTTTCCACCCCTCACCCCTCAGTTTTGCAAGGTTGGCATATCTTACCCCAAATTTGCAAATAACATGTTGTGTTTGTCGTGTTCAGTACCAAAACTATAATTTTAACACTACAACTTTATTTAATCGAGGTCTGGACAGGGAAATAGAAAATGAAACTGTCCCAGGATGCTTTGCGGCCAAAACGAAAAGGGCGATGGATTTTTACGGGTAGAAAACAACGTCGTAGAAACATGAAGTTTTCACCAAAATGTTACACATAGAAAACTGTAGGGGATCTTCTTAATTAATTTGGTTGAGATCAAATTTCAGGGGGGTAAATGACGGACAAAAGAAAATTTATAAACTCCTTAACCCCCCCTGAATTTCATTTGCGCGAGCGTTACATTAAATAAAATCTCTCTGGGTGAAATTACATGAGATAGGCTTACTTTTATTTTCCCTAGCTATGTGCAACATACCAAACATTAAACCACGAATTACAAATATTCCCTACCCCACCCCCCTGGAAACGGTATACCAATTTGTTTTGGCAACATGTTTCGGGAATGTCATTCATGACAAAACTGATCGGTTCCTAAGTTTTCAAGTTCAATACCGAAAGACAGAATTAATGTTAAACAGCTGCCCAGGCCCCGCTCGGCCAAGCAAAAAGCGAGAAAAAACGCCTTAACCCCCCCCCCCCCCCCTGAACTTCATTTGCGCGAGTAATACATCAAAATTTTGTTCTAGTTGGACGAAACTACATAGGATAGGCTGGTTTTCATTCCCTTAACTATACGCTAGATACCGAACATTAATTATTTATTTATTTATTTATTTAATGTAATGCTAATGAAAGCTAGCAAAATCCGTATACGACAATTCTGTCGGTGGTACGTTAGATCTAACAGAAAGTGAACAAGTCCAAGTTAAGGACTACAGAAAAGCTGATCAAACAACGTATATATTGATAATCTAACAATATTTCGGCTGATAGCGGTAGTGGGAAAGACAGTGGACTAGTAGTCAAGAGCAGCCATGAGGATGATGGTTCGAGTCAGGACTCTGGACACCGATTTTTATTTCCGTCTTCTCCTTCACTTCTCCATGTAAAGTCATACTTATGCTGTAATCCTTGTAGCTCAATTAGGTCCAACACATGTATGAATGATACCCAATGAGAACACAGATGAACATCACTAGTGATTTGGATATCCAAATCACTCGTGATGTTCATCTAGTGTTTCATTGGGTATCCAGATTCATGCATGTGACCAAATGCAGCCCTCTGATTGACTAAAAAGCTCATGAATTATTAATGAGAAATATATTTAATAACCAGCCACGCCCGAATACCATTATTCTATGCAGGTTTTGATTCTCATGGGAAGACCTGCATTCTAAAAGCCGGGAGCGGATTTTAATAGCAAAGGGGAGAGCGGGGCTGAATTTAAAACCAAGGACAGGTCTATATTTTTAACATATAAACCTCCCCTGGGTTTTGAATTCAACCTTGCCCTCTGAATAAATTATTCACAAAATTCGTCTGACAACAATACATTTTATTTGCAGTACAATTCCTCTTGAATTTTCACTTTTAACATATCAAACATGTTTTGCTTCTCTTCTTTTCCATTCGCGTCTTCTGTTTCGTTTAACACATCTTCACTGAGGTAGTTGTAATTGTCCATCCACTCCAACGACTCTTGGTCTTCATGGCGTTCGAAATCCATGGCGCTCGCAAGCTTTGCAAAGCGAGAAAACACTGAAGAACTGCGGTCAAATGCAATGTTGTCTAAAAAGTACGTAGGTACGATTTATCAAAGCCTGAGAAAAGTGTGTACTACTTCTGGGCCATTTCCAACTAAACCCCATGGTCGAGCTACAACAACTCATACACCGTCCGTGTTATAACTAAACTCTCTGAAACTCTACACCCACAATAGAGTCAGTCTGTTAATATCAACAGTGTAGTCCAGAACACTGAAGCAATCTTTCAGTCTCCAAAGGGTTATTTTTTTACTACAGGTAGCCACAAACATGTCGAACACACTTTAATAATTATACCAGAGAAAAGTCCGGATGTGACGCAGGCTAACCTAACAGGGCTCATGATAATGACTATGTCCTGTAATCTTCTATTCTGTAAAGTACATAGCCTAGCCATGTCTAGTAATTTACCATACTTGACAACTTGTCACATTAAATTAGACAGCCCTAAGTGCTCTCTCCTGAATACGTTCTAACTTCTAACTTTCTAACATCACTGACTTGCCCGAAAAGCGCAACACAGTCGCTGGGCAGCATAATTGGGACAATAGAGAAACAAATGTATTGCAGTTTCATTTTAATAGAAATCCACAAGAACAAGATGGAGAAGAGATGCATGTACAGTTTGTCTTAAATAAATTAAAATTCAGTTGGGAATTATCCATTCTTAGTCGGGTGTGCATAATTCTAGTGAAGAAAATCTAGAAACTGAAAAAATATATAACCTATTATACTGTGGACACCCAAACGCAGATTTGATAACATATTTAAAAGAGCTAAGTTGGAAAATGTACGTATTTTTAAATCTAAATCATTCCATAGCTTTAAGGCTGAGGGCAAGAAAGACCCTTGGCGTCTTGGTTGGCCTGATGATAACTTATTTAAGTAGAAGTTTCTTTCTACTTTTCGATTGTTCTCCTCCTGCTCTTCTAGACGAGAACAAGTCGGGTAAGTAATTATTTTAAGCTACTTTGTTTGTCGTTCCTGTGAATGTAAAAATCTAGATATAATTTGGGGTCAATGAATTGACTATACTAGACGGTAAATTCTAGCGGCCTGTATTCAAGCATGTTTGTTACACGCTGTTTTCTGTTTCACGGCATGCGCATGTTAGGAATTGTGCAAAAACCAATGTGTCTAGCTTTAGCGTAGGGCACAAGTAATTCTCAATCTAAACCAAAACACACTATAATTTAAAATTTAAAATTCATAAAGTATAGACTTTGTAGATGGCCGTATATTTGTCACTTTTGTTATACGCGATACTATACTGCATGATACTAAATGATATCCTGATAGTCTGGGATCTTTTGGTGGATGTCAATCAAACAAAACACGTTGGAACTGAAGAACATCTGCGGTTGCAAAATAAGTTCTTCAAAGATTTAACATAAACTTAACTCATATAAACTGACATATAGCCAGACTTCAATTCCTTGACCCAAAAATTATGATATCTAGATTTTTACATTCATATGAACGACAAACAAAGTACTTAGGCGGACTTGTTCTCGCCATCTTGTCGACAAACTAGTTTCCAAGCTCTCTCGACTGCGCGAAGTGGAAGCGCCAATGTGGAAGCGCCAAAGTGGAGGTGCCAAAGTGGAAGCGCCAAAGTTGTGCAACAAGATGAAGACCACAAAAGGACATGTTGTTTCAGATCCTTTTTTTATTGACATTCCCGCCTTTGCAACCGCGTCCGATACGTACCGCGGGCGCGCGTGTCTTGAAGAAAAATGGCGGTCATGAGTCACCAGAAAGGCCTAATAAAGCTAAAGTTTGAACCAAAAGTTGACCGATCTATTCAAAAGAGAACAATTTGGTCCTTCGGATATTATTGCGACAAAAGTGAAAAATTTACCTAAAACCGACCGACTCGTCATTGACTCGTTATTTATTGTGATTTTAATCCAATTTCACCATACCTTATACCTGGAGCTCCTGTCCCTCGGGAATTGGACGGAACTCCGCGCTGAAACGACCATCATAAAGTAGAGATATTGATCTAAAAAGGGTGTCTCAGTTTCTGATATCTTATTCCGTCGCGAAAATAATCAACTTCAAAGATCTGGAACACCTTTTTTAGGGGTTGAAGAAAGAAACATGAAAGTATCTCAAGAACAAAAAACGCATTAAAAAACTGAGACATCCTTTTTTTTGTCAACATATTGATCTAGCCATATGCCAATTTTCAATCCGATCTATTAAAATCTAGAGGGACAGGAGCTTCGAATACATGCTACAAAACTTGCATTTATAACGCCGTGAAAAATGGTTTCAAAGTTTCCTGGCATCCCACTGAGGTTTGTTGACACAATTAACTTATCTGTCATTAAGAATGTCATTTTTCCAGTATTTGATGTTGAGCTAGCAGTAGGTGTAGTGAAACACGATGCCATGTTGTTCATGGATTTTACGCGCTACAGCAGACAAGTTCAATTTTATCGTTACCATTGTCATGGTATTTCACAGAAATCATGAGTGCACAGAGAAGGCAAAGACGAAGAAAGCGTAAAGAAACAGACCAAACCAGTACAATAATTGTTACGGAAGATCGTGTTCGGTTTCAGTCGGTTCTTCGTCTTCGGCTATCGAAGGCGAATCTACAGTCGAAACTTCGTGGCGAAGTTTATGGGCATTTGCACTCTTTCAACTTGGACTTGACTTTGCAGAATCTGCAACTTCTGCCCACTGATTATCTTGGTTATGATATGAGCCAACCAAGATCGCTTTCCGTCAGTATCTAATAAATTAAGCAATAATAACACATTCACATGGTTCACTACATTATCTCATTTATTAAAATTAGGAAACATTAACACTTGTGAAATTACAAATGGATCTTTACATCTTTTACAGAAGAAATTAAAAAAACATATATGTAGATAAGTGGAACAATGAGAGAAACGACTTAATCAATGGCAAAGTGAAGTCAAAATTCGAATTATATTCAGTTATCAAGCACAATTTATATGGCTTCGAGGAATATTTGAATTTAATTACTGACTTCAGAATTCGAAGATCCATAACCCAGCTAAGAATTTCGGCACATCTATTCCCAATCGAAAGGGGGCGTTATAACAAAACCCCACGATAAGATAGAAAATGTACTATCTGTAGTGATAATGAATTGGGTGATGAAATACATTACCTTTTTCGCTGTAAACACCATAAATTGACCCTAATTAGATCGGAATTTTTAAAAACCCTTTTCGATACGAATCCGTCTTTCGCTTTGTTCGACTATACAAGCTTATTTTACTACATAATCTCAATGAAAGATCGGAATATTCATAAAATAAGTGGTACTTTTATTAACCAATTGGTTGACTCTTTCAAAGCTATCACAATATAACATAATAATGTCATCACATTGATCAAAACTATAACGTTATATTACTTCATTCAAGTAGTTCAAATCGTTCTTGTTATTTAATGCCGTTTGTTCCTTATTATTAGTATATATAAAGGAAATGTTATATATATTTTTTTTCCCCTTCGTTATATTATTATCATTATTATATGTATTCAAATTTATTGGATATATACTGATGTACACAATGTTGTTCCAAGGTACCAATAAATAAACATTGTATTGTATTGTATTGTATTGTATTGTATTGTATTGTATTGTATTGTATTGTATTGTTTGTATCAGTGTATTGTAACAAACATGAATACAGGCCGCTTAGAATTTACCAATATTATAAATTACGAATGAAACATCTATCTTCAGGATCAACCGGTAAAAGGTGCTTGTGTTAATTTTGAGATTTCATAAAAGCAATAAAGGCATTATGACTAAGTGGGATAATCAAAGGAGCTCATTTGGAATTGTAATAACGACTGAATAATAATTTACCGACTGGAACTGGAAACTTAGATGATAAATGACATAAATAATAATGCCCTGTCCAAACCCATAACTACCGATTAATGTACTGTTATCGTGCAAGTAGCGATATCTGCTCTAGTTCCGTGAATGAATCTTTTATTTCTCAGTTCATGCATTGCGTGATTCTTCTATTCACGTCTACACTAATTATTGTCACTGCGGATCAATCAGTATACGTAATTAACAAATCACAGAACAGGATTTCCAATAAAACAAAGAGAGTATCTCACCTAGTAGTGCAGTGACACACTAACCCCGCGGGCTCCAAACATAATCACACAATAGAAAGTAATGCCAAAGCGACATATGTATCAAGAATAACCACCGTTCACCGGCTAGATTTTATCAGTTTGCCCCTCTATATATGTAATATAAAACCTGTCATCGGCGTATCACACGCACGTAAAGTTAACTTTGAGGCGTCTGATTTCCTCAGGCTAACGCAAAGTCCTGGGGGTATTTTCTGTGGATTATTTTCAAACGACACCATAATACTTTGTGTTTATTATATATACTTCTATTCGTTCATACAAATACTATAAAATCAAAGCAAGCCAGTTTTCCGTTACCTTGGAGGTTATTTTCCACCAACACAGTTGACGGCTCAATGGTTTCTTGTGCCAAGTTGATAGTGTTACGGAACTGATCTGCTAATTGATCCTGTCACCTCTAAAAAGCTTATCGGTAATTATCTCTGTTGGTATGCGACAGACATCACGATTTAATCCAGTTGCAGTTTGCTTTCAAGTTGTTTCTTTCTTTGCAGCCTTTCTTTCTTTGCAGTCTGCACTATCTATTGCCTCAAAAAGGGAGATAAAACTAGTTTGAATTACTACGAAAATACTAGGTATTCGTCAAGGAAAAATCTCAGCAACAATTGTCGCAATGTTTTTCTGTATGCCAAGAATGTTTATCTACTGTCAGAACGAGTCGAATTCTGAGTCCGCGTTTTCTGAGTCCGCGTTTTCTGAGTCCGCGTTTTCTGAGTCCGCGTCATCTGAGTCCGCGTTATCTGAGTCCGCGTTATCTGAGTCTTCATTTTCTGAGTCCGCGTTTTCTGAGTCCGCGTTTTCTGAGTCCGCGTTTTCTGAGTCTGTGTTTTCTGAGTCCGCGTTTTCTGAGTCCGCGTTTTCTGAGTCCGCGTTTTCTGAGACCGCGTTTTCTGAGTCCGCGTTTTCTGAGTCCAGTCCAGTCCATATTTAATAGTTTGAGTCCAGTCCGCGGTTTACAACATGCTAATTTACAATACATAGGTCAGACAAAACGTAACGAACATCGACGGACCGTAGACAAGTCTAATAACATATCTAAATCTACAACAGCTGCTGAACATTTTCTCTCGACACCGAATCACACTGCTAATGACATGCAACTAATCCCTATCGAAAAAACAATTCTCTAAGGGACGGACCATTAGATTATTAATGGGGGGGGGGATTGCGCAAATCCCCAATAAAATATCGAGCAAGCTCTTAGCTTCTATCGAAAAAAATATATCGAGCAACACAATAATCAAGAAGAAAAAAAAACGAGCAAGCACTAGCTGGTCTCATACGCATTTACAAATTAAATTAATAAAGGCAAAGAAATAAACCAGGGAAGAAGACTGGTTTGTTGTTATGAACAATTTCCACAGGAAAGCCAATACAGATCTGAAGATCACACAGACTGGTTACCAGGAATCAGTCAACATATGTAAATTATCCAAGATGGCCGTAATCAAGAGAGCAGATAAACTGATGGGACGATCGATCGCAAAAAGTCACATGCACTCATAAATCGAAACTTACCCTGTATTAACTGACTGTATATATTTCGGAAAGAAGTTATCTGGTAAACAATGAGTTCTCACTGGCCTAGTGGATATAGGGTTATAGGATCATGTGTACTGTACGCAATGTTGGCCGACGTATCGAAAAAAAAAATTGAAAAAAAAATTGGGCTGGAAAATAAATAAAGAGCTGCTAGTTTATGCTATCTTAAGTTTACAAAGGTTAGCCTTGTACGAAAGCATTAATAGTTGTGGCCTCTACAACCTTTGAAGTACATATACGGTAGCTGAAAATATCACAGTCACCGTTACCTCGGCCGACTGTCGGCAAACTATCGATAGCTATTGAGTGTCGGTGATCAATCGGACGACTGTCGGTGCATCATCAACCATGTCGGCCGACATACAGAATAGCCAAATCTCGGCCGAGTAGCGGTCGACTCTCGGCTGACCGTCGGTCGACATGTCGACCGATACGTCGGCCGACATTACGTACAGCACACATGATCCGGGTTATAAATGTTCGCAGGTTTATACACAAGGCCCGGACATAAGGCTCTTCTGGTTTCACTTCTGCTGGTAATCTTAATGCCACAGTAAAAAAATTGATCAAAAAATAGATCAAGTTGAAATATTTATATGAAATATAAATGGTAATGATAGGTTTTGGGTACCAGTTTGTGTTCACTTCTGCTGATAGAGGGCTGATCTCTATGTGGTGATTTCTTGCTTTGACTGTCATTTTCCCCCTTTTCTCTTAGCCCGTTTGTCAGCCACAGAATATCCATGCTTTGTTTTGGCATTTGCCATTAATTATGTGGCTTTCTTTAATTTCCAAGGCCCAACAAGGAATGCTACTTGAGCGAGCGGGAGTGCGTGCAATGTAAAAAAATATATAGAATTGTTGGTACAAAATATGTTGCATTAACTCTTTCGGGTCCGAGCCTGTAAATATAGGTGCCCTGAGACCTATATGAGAAAAAAATATTGCATCACATCTAGACATGCCGGAAAGACGATGTTGCGATATTATGTGAAGGGATGAATGGCTTCAAAGTCAAAGCTATAACAGGGATCGCTTGACTCTTTCACTATGGAGAAAAGCTCATTTGTTTTGGCGTTCGTTTTTGTTTCTTCGATTTTCACGAATTCTAAGGAGCTGAAAATCGGCTCAAAACATCCTTTCCATTCGCACTTGAAATCAAGAGCAAACACAAAATAACCACTCAGTCGTTACAGTACCTTGTTTAATCTTTCCAACCAGTAGGTTTTTTTGCACAAAACACACCAAGCGACTGTGAACCACGCCGATGTTTACACTGCATTTCTCTCCACCACGTTCTCCTGTACCCACCTCCAATTGCATGCTGGGTAATGGACAAAAAATTCACAAGGGGTCCCCCCCTCTGGGACTCCGGTAGGGAGCCCCTACAGCCAAGAGCGGTGATTTGGACTCAAGCCGTTGCTTTAAAGTGACAAAAACACATCCTAATAGGTTGAGCAGGGGTAAAAGACTGCCAACTGCAGGAGTTCAAGGATTTCATTGAAGAATTTTTTCCTGTGTCTGAAATCACAAACACAACGGAAAAACCCTGTGAAATCCCCTCACAAGGCCTACTAAAAGCAAACCAAGTACTTTTCAGCCATCCTCAGACTTAATGATGTCTTCAAGCTCTCTGACAGTGGCATTTTTCTCCAAAATTAGAGCACATTTCATTGGAAACCCTACAGAAGTTGCAATACCTACCGTCGACCAGTTCGTAGAATTCACCCGAATGGCATTGTGGGGAAAGTTTGAGCCCTTGGCTTAACAAGTCAGCAGTATTTAATTACCCCGGGCTAGCCAAACTGGAACTGAGGGGGGAGGGTTTAGTTAGCACTCAGGATTTCACCAATTGAGCTCACACACGATCGGACGAGAAAGAGTTAATATAACTGAAAAAATCATTAGGTAAGTTCAGAAAAAAATATCGTGCAAAGCCATGGCGCTTTAAAAAAATATCGTGCAGGGCTAGAATCAGAAAAAAAAATATCGAGCAACTAAAATTCTCGCAACCCCCCCCCCATCAATAATCTAATGGTCCGTCCCTAATAGAGACTCAATTCGTAAGGCCAGAGAAGCTAGCTAGCCTACTATTATTACACAAGCTAGAACACTCGTGCCTATGGTCTAAACATCCGTAACGAGTCATACTAGCTGGTATATATATATATATAACTTCTTTATCTTATTATTTCTATATTAATAGTGTCAATCATTTGTCATCTATTTCCTATATTTCGTAACCCATATTTCTAGTTAGTCACGTTCGCCAATGTAATAACATTTCTTCATATTACCTGAAGAAGGCTGGTTTGGCCAGCCGAAATATCGTTATATAAACCTCGAAAATCTACGTTGTGTCGGCTTTGCTACTCTTAGTTTGGATCTGCTACTTTTGCATTTACATGACAAAATTGCCCACAAACATGACACTCGCATTTTTTAGACGGACACCCCTAAATCATAGAACGGATTAGTGAGACTTCATTATCCAAGGTAGCGGCTACAATTTAACTAATGCATATTTTAAAAGATGGCGCAGGTTGTCAACAAGTGGTCTATGCTGGCCTCTCTCGTTTTGGTTTGGGTCGGTTCAGCATCGAGCAATACAATACTTATAGAGCCTAGTTTAATAATACGCTGACATTTAATACCACAGACGTGACCAATTCTAAGGATTGAACACCATATTATATCCTATCTCACGGCACATACGTATCCCCCCCACAATTGTGTCAACTAGTGGACTATTACAAATACTGCATTCTGATTGGCTACCCTACTATAGGTCTATTTGTGATAGCCCATGGTACAGAAAAACTGCACACATTTTCACAAAATATTGAATAACATTTTTTCAACTTCAATTCGTTTCTTTCTATTATTTTCTACTGTCTGACTAGTTAGTTCATACTAAAAAAATTAGACCTCTCGCCCTCGTGGGCTCAGTACGAGTTAAATAGCCTATTCGGCTGCGCCTCATAGGCTATTGACTCATGGCTGTGGGTCTAATTGTTAAATATACAGTGACTGTATGCAGGGTGTATATAAAAGGCATGTTGTGTATGTAGGGTGTATATAGCGTATATATAGTGTATACAGGTGTAGATATTGCGTCAGACAGGGCTAGTCATACAGTGTATACAAGGTGTATATACAAGTATGTATACAGTGACTGTATGCAGGGTGTATATAGAAGGCATGCCTTGTATGTAGGGTGTATATAGCGTATATATAGTGTATACAGGTGTAGAGATTGCGTCACGAGATTGCGTCATACAGTGTATACAAGGTGTATATACAAGTATGTATACAGTGACTGTATGCAGGGTGTATATAAAAGGCATACCTTGTATGTAGGGTGTATATAGCGTATATATAGTGTATACAGGTGTAGATATTGCGTCAGACAGGGCTAGTCATGTGTATACAAGGTGTATATACAAGTATGTATACAGTGACTGTATGCAGGGTGTATATAGAAGGCATGCCTTGTATGTAGGGTGTACTGATAGCGTATATAGTGTATACAGGTGTAGAGATTGCTAAAGATCTAGACAGGGCTAATGTCATACAGTGTCATACAAGGGTATATACAGATATATACATACAGTGACTGTATGCAGGGTGTATATAGAAGGCATACCTTGTATGTAGGGTGTATATAGCGTATATAGTGTATACAGGTGTAGAGATTGCTACAGATTGGGCTAGTCATACCGAGTATCAACTTTATTTAAACACACGCAGCACCCTCACAACTAGAAGCTGATTTCCAGAAGGGGCGTGCACTACTCGTATAAATAAAATAATGTTCTAAGCTAAAAACTAACCTAATACACGTCAATCTATGATAAATACTACTATAAATACTACTATAAAACTACTATAAATACTACTATAAACTGCTAACTACTATATTTAGATACTAATGCATATAATTACGCTAATAGGCCGGGGGAAATCTTTGAGCGAAACTGGGCTAATGACTCAGAGGTTCTTAATTCTATAGGTAATTCATTCCACATTTTGGCTCCATCGTAACTAAGGCTCTTTTTTAGGAATTCTGTTTTAGGAAGAGGAACGGAAACTTTTTTACGTGTATTCCCTGGTTTCTTCGTTTGCCATTGACTTCCGCTGAGATTTGTCCTCCGTGCTTTAGAAATAAGTGAAACACACGTGAAAGTGTCAATGGCACATGACCCATGCACGATCATTGATTGATCATCCAGAAATGCTGGGTAGTGCGACGTAACACCGTTACAAAACAATAATTAACTATACCTCGATATAACGAACATTTTGGTTGTTTTTCCGCAAATTCGTTATAACGAGGTTTTCGATTTAACGAACCCTCGATATAACGAACCAATTTCCCCAGTCCCTTGGCATCCACTGTACAATGTTGTTTCTAGTGCCCTCATTAATCTTAATTGATTGTAATGTGATTGTGATACGTCACAACTTAACTTCATTACCTGTAAACCTTGAAGAAGGCTTGACGCCGAAACGTCGGGATTAAAATCGAGTTTAAATTCCTTAGTTGCTTCACCTTATTCACTACATTATATATATATATATAAATTGTTGAAGGCTTTTAACATTTTAACATTTTATATAAACAGTCGATGCCAAAAAGGTTGTCCAGCAGAACATAATATAATACTATAATATCCATTGTTTTGGCCTATTGTCTAGGCCAAAACAATAGGCCAAAACAATGGATATTAAAGTATTATAGTATGTTCTGCTGGACAACCTTTTTGGCATCGACTGTATATATATACAGCGAAGTGCAAAAACTTTGACCCCCCACACCTCAACTATATAACTACTCGGGTGCATTATGGGTAGGAGTAAGTTCATTAAAATGCAGCAACAACCGATACCGCGCGCGTTTCAAAATCATCATAGCGAAGACTTGTTTAGTTGATTTAAAGTTCAAGCATTTATCTAGAATACAACACTTTTACTCGGGACAGGCAGGAAAGCTTAAAGTAACCTGAGTATTTAAATGCACTCTATATATTTAGTGTTAGGTCGAATATTTTGCAGAACAGAACATATCCCTGGTCGGCGGAAAGAGAACGGGAAATAATTATGCCGACTTTTCAGTTCGAAGTGTGAATTCAGAGCTATTTTTGAAGCTGCTGTTAGGAGATAAAATATCGAGATAGCTCATGTAGAGGAGACATGATTACACCTAATCTGTGGGTTTATGGCCAATATCAATTCGTTTGAAACTTTGACATTCTACATTTTTTTAGTGATTTTTTTAGTGATTCTAAACAACAACCAGAACGATGAAAATTCAACTCGATATTGATCAGCGCAGTTATTCCGTTCTGTCTTCTACCTCTGTGAAGTCTGAACTGATCAGTGTTTAGACTCAGTGATATAACGTTTCAAAGAGTAGAAAGAAACGGATTCATGTGTACAGAGCTAGCTGACTGCACAGACTGCACAAGAGCTTGGTTTATAGTTAAAAACGTTTCAACAAAGCAAAATAAACATTTTATAAGGGTAACGTAAGAAAACCTCTTACAGTTTGACCATCGAATCGTTTCCTTTAACTGCTGTGTGTATATAATGTTTATTTTTAGCTGATCCCGATGAAACGAAATTCACAAACTGCTGTTGTTTGAAGCTGCAAATAATAAACAGTTTCGTCAGAATTATGAGATTTAAATAGCATAGAAAATAAATTTTAAGAATGAAAGAAATGTAAACTGTGCAACAATAATAAGAACATTCAGCGATGCGAAACCAAGAATTATCGAACATACCTTTCCTAAAAGCATTCACTAAAAAATAATACCATAAAAACAGGATCCCGCCGAACCTTGAATAAACTGGATAAGAGAATTTCAAGAGGAATAACTAAAAATTTATTAGAACATTTTAGAATCGTTTAGTAATATGGCAATGATATGGGCTACGTTGATTTCTACCGTTTCTTAATCAAAATAATTAAATGTATTATGATTTGTTGTCAATAAATTTATAAATTGTGTAAACCTTTAAGCTATTTTAATTTCTTCAATTTTGCGCGAAACAGTTTCAAAAATAGCGTTGAATTCTTGCTTCGCAGATGAAATTCGACATGATAGTTCCGTCCGGGTTACGTTCTGCTAACGTAAACATTAATTCATAAAATCAGGAAAAATATGTGACCAAACAGAAATAGAGAGTGCCGTTTTTACTTTACTTTAAGCTTTCCTGCCTGTTCCAAGTAAGTGTTGTATTCTAAATAAATGCTTGAACTTTAAATCAACTACACACGTCTTCGCTATGATGAAAACGCGCGCGGATATCGGCTGTTGCTGCATTTTAATCAATTTACTCCTACCCATAATGTACCCGATATAGTTATATAGTTGAGGTGCGGGGGTTCAAAGTTTTTGCACTATATTAATACGATACCCTCCCCATTTAGAAGTGGATTGAATGAAGTTGCAGCTTAAAAATCATAGTTTTGGTACTAAACACAACAAACATATTGTTTGCAAATTTGGAGTAAGATCTGGGAACCTTACAAGACTGAGGGGGGAGGGGTGGAAAATCATATGCATTTCCTGTTAATAACGGTACTCTCCCCCATTAGAAGTGGGTTGAATGAAGTTGCAGCTTAAAAATAATTGTTCTTATGTCCGAAACACGAATAACACAACATATTGTACCAATGCAATATAGTGTAAGCGCCCAGCTCAATATAATTATGTAGCATGAACTTTGAAAGTGCCCCAGTTCGCGAGGTTGTGATGAAATTCACTCTTTTCACCTGGTAGCCATCTTGGATTGAAAGCGAGGCAATCCTTTGTTTTTTCCAGATTTGCCTCGTAGTGAGGGAAAGTCAAAACGAGGCTAACCTGGCAAAAACAAAGGATTGTCTCGTTACTAGGTGCAAAATAACCATAGACCTATGATTAATACCATGTTTGAATCTACTAGTTCCTAAGATAATCATTAGAAATAATACAATCATGACTGAAATAATTAATTAATGTTCGCTATCAGTATAGCGCATAGTAAAAGAATACAAACTAGCCTATCTTATGTAACTTCGTCCAACTACATGTAGATGAAATATTTGCGTAATTACTCGCGCAAATGAAGTTAAGGGTGGTTAAAATTCCATCGCCCTTTTCGTTTTGGCCGCAAAACATGCTGGGACATTTTCATTCCAGAACTGGATTAAATAAAGTTGCAGCGTTAAAATCATGGTTTTGCTACTAAGCACGACGAACACAATATGTTGTTTGCAAATTTGGGGTAAGATCTGCTAACCTTGCAAAACTGAGAGGGGAGGGGTGAAAATCATATGCATTTCCTGTGGCTGGAATGAAGTTGCAGCTTTTGGTACTAAACACGACGAACACAACACATTGCTTGCAAATTTTGGAAGTGCACCAGTTCGCGAGATTGTGATGAAATTCAATGTGACTTTGATGCAAAATAACGTTCGTTTCAAAAATAATTTTGTTTTCGGCCTGACTTTTGACCACTTCAGTGGCCGAAAATTCCATATTATCCTTACTAGGTGCAAAATAACCATAGACCTATGATTAATACTACTACTACTAATAATTATTATTAAGTAATGGTCCAGATAAGAACTGTAGTGCTCCACGGCAAGGAATGTTAAAAGGTGTTAATCTTCTATTATTCTTTCGCGTAATTTCATTGGTTGATACTTATAAATTCAATAGAAACCCATCGAAATAATGCATTTTCATTCGATTTTTTTTGTGGTTTGAATTTATTTTTGATCAAACTAACTATGGTTTAATTTCGAAGAATATTGTGTGTGGGGAAAGTTCTCAACATTGCGATTGAAAAATCTTTTGTTTTCTCTATATCCGATTGGCTGGATGGTGGCTTGTCTGAGTTTTCACAGAAAAAAGAACCAATAGCATAAAAATTACTTTATTTTCGAGATGTAGTTTGGACTGTAGATACTTCCTAAAACACTAAGGCATATTCAATAAAAATCGTATGTGGGGGAGGCTCATTGCCGCAGAACAATGGATTCTACTACAGTTCTTATCTGGACCAGAAATTCGAAATCCCCAATTATACCCGTAGCTAGGTTTTAAAACATCGACCATAATGGCTTTTAAGTGCATGACTGCCTGTGTCCCAGATTACCTTTCTTCTCAATTTATTTTAAAAGCGTAAAGAAATCAGTAATCACAATACCAGGAGTTCCCAAAAACGTATTCCTCTATTTAAAACTTCTAGCGGTCAGCGAACCTTCTACTACAGAACTGTCAGTATCTGGAACTCACTTACTAGATCCGTCCTTGAAACTTAACTATAACTATTTTTAAGCGTTTTCTATAAGACATAAATTACTACAGAATTTTATTGATTACTATTTTCCATATACATTAGTTCTTTATTATGCATACCGGCATAATCATTGTAGATTTATATAGATATTAACATTAGTTAATTAGATATTTAATGGTAATTATCTCTGAAAAGCCCAACAGGAGAGTGGATAATAAAAGTATGTATGTATTAACTAAAGTTATACTATTTGGTGTTACCCTCTTTACAATGCTCTTTAAATAAAGTTAATTAATAAAGTTCCATTAATTGTTGTTTTACTTGTAGTGAGTAGTCGTTCCCTTTTTTGCATTCAAAGAATTAAAAACATCAGTATATTTATTGAACACTTACTCATCTTGAACACTTTAATACACACTTACTTGTAGATTATCTAATGAAATCACCTATTTATGTATGTGGTTTTGCGACATTCCAAGCCTGTCTGGCAGCCACCGCTTTTGACAAGTTGTTTTCTTCACCACTGTGTTTGTCATGCGACGAGGCCAAGGGGGAAAAGTTTCAATTTATACACAAGAGAAGTCTGTTGGGCACAAACTGTACCATGCATGAATGCATTCTCTTCGCTGCGTTCGTCCCCTCAGCGCTGTCGCTTAGTATAGGTATTTATAAATTAGAGACACGAGTATGTAATAACTCAAATTACATGTGACATGTCGCCGAATCCGAGAACGCACACTGAACCTTTGTTACCGATTACCGCAGCGCGCTCAGTTTCGATTCTCGACCGTCTGTCTGTGAGCGTGACGTTACAATCTTCAATCCTCTCTGTGCAGTTGTGGGCCTGTCTCTGAAGACTGAAGAAGAGCAGGGCGCCTGGCCCAGTTTATGCTCGGTTAAGAGGCACAACTCTCCCCTTCAGTTGAATGGCTAATTCTGGAATTCTTGTTGTGGTAGTCCTGTTGGGTGCTATTGGATCAAGAATCACGAATGCTCGTAAGTAGACTTGTCTGCATCTCTCTCACTGTCGGTGCAAAAAGCAGACGAAAGGTCACGAAAATATATAGTCAGTGAATCGTATTTAGTTCGCCGGCTCGACTGTGTTCGATCTCTAAATTAATTTAATACGGCCGTTGTTGCCATGTCGAATAATCCTTCAGTTCATAGTGTTGTGGAGTTGAAACGGTCTTGCCTCGACTCAGTTGACGGTCATTTATTTATAGTGTATTATACTGAGAATTTATATACACCAGATGACTGTCATATGTACAATCAATCTACAACTTCCTTTAAAGCGCTTTGAATACTCAACCATTATGACATTTGAGCAGCATTCTAAAATGTATAATTTCTGTTCTGAATTGTTTTCTTGAGAATATACCGGTGTTTCAAAATTTGACACCAAACGTAGTCACTGCTAAACTCCTTAAGCTGTTGAAGTGTAAGCTCGAGTGGGAGCCTACTCGGAGTAAAGTCACAGGTAGCCTGCGTTTCATCCGAACAAAACCTTGTTATTGTCGCTATACCAGAGAAAAGTCCGGATGTGACGCAGGCTAAGTCACAGGTGGACTCAAATAAAATAATTTTATATTGTTTCACTTGCCAACAAAGTTTTTATTGTTCCTTAGTGTTGCCTTAACACATCTAGATGGGTGGCTTGCTTTCTTCAAAAAATTCCCACAGGACTTTATTTTATGACACATGCTCCCTGACTATTCAGAAAGCGATCTCATGTGGCACCAGAATGATCGACTCTCTCACGTGGCGGCCATATTGTGTCCGAGGAGGATAAAAGCCTTTGTTTTCGTTCTAAAACTGCTTGCAATCTAGCCAACATGGACACTTCATGCTGTTTCAATCAGTTAGCAAATCACAAAAAGTATGCTTTGAGTATACTACCGTATCTTGCCATAGCCATAGGTAAGTCGTATGTGACTGTTAATGGTTTTCTTTGCCTATCAAGGCATACAGTATGTTCAACGAGGAAAAATGGGCATTTTGCAGCTAGGCATTCACGTGATTGTACAGGATTGTACTGGATGGAAAAAAATATCTGACTTCATTTATTTAGGGGCCTTGTACGAGGTCGGTATTGATATTAGCAAAACCTGTTTGCAAATGCTATTTTTCATCTCCAATCGATTGTCGATCTTTCTAAAACAGCATTTTAAAAAGTGGCTTGCCATCCAGCATCCATGGCAACGCCTTTCCCATGGGGATCACAAGCTCAATTCATTCGTTAATGAAGTATTATATCAGCACGAGACTGTTAGCTGCAAAGAGCCCATTCATAACTCTTTACCGCATCAACAACAATACAACTGTATGGAGTGTGTTAATGTACTGTCGCCGAGGTGTGCAACGACAATAGTAGATTTATTATAACGTAACTTACAAACAAACAAGTACTATAACTTCCATAAGGAGTTCCCGCCCTTTACGTCTATAATAGCCTATAATTCACGTTTGTCACAATAACTTTACACTTCGTGTTATAATAGATTACACTTCGTGCTATACTAGCTTAGGCTTCACGTCTGTCACAATGACTTAGGCTTCACGTGTGTCACAAAGACTTACGCTATACGTGTGTCACAATGACTTACACTGACGTGCTATAATAGCTTAAAATTACAATTCACGTGTGTCACAATGACTTACACTTCGTGCTATAATAGCTAATAGGCTTCACCTCTGTCGTAATGACTTACGCTTCACGTGTGTCACAAAGACTTACGCTTCACGTGTGTCACAATGAATTACACTGACGTGCTATAATAGCTTAAAATTACAATTCACTGTGTGTCACAGTGACTTACACTTCACATGTGTCAATGACTTACACTTCACGTGTATTACAACCGCTTACACTTCACGTGTATTGCAACAGCTTGCACTTCACGTGTGTCTAAAGACTTACACTTCACGTGTGTCCTAACAGCTTTACGCTATTCGTGTGTCCAACGACACTTACACACTTACACTTTGTGTCTATATTAGTTTAACACCTTGTGTGTTCAATGAGGTTACATTTCATGTATACAATAACTATGCACTTCACGTGTCTCCACAATGACTTGTTCACAATGATTTTAATTAGCTGTATGTGTATCTATAATAGCTGTACATTTAAGTGTGAACACAAGACTTAACACTCACATGTATGTATAATAGCTTTATAACCTTACGTATGTCTATTCAGAATGACTGACACTTACGTATACATGTATCGATAATAGCTGTACACAATGTGTCTACAAAGACTTCACGTGTATCGAAAACAGCTTTACACTTACAGTGTCTAAGCACTAGGACTTACATGTATGTGCCCACAAAGACTTACACTCACATGGGTATAAAATGGCTTTACAACGTTACGTATGTCTATGCACAATGACTTACGACTGTCCACAAAGACTTACACATACATACATGTATAATAGCTGTACATAACGTGTGTCTACAAAGACTTGCCTAAAACAGCTTTACACTTAGATGTGTCTAAGCACTTACATGTGTCCACAAAGACTTACACTCACATGGATATATAATAGCATAACACCTTATGTGTGTGTCTATGCACAATGATTTACATGTGTCCAAAATTACTTTACGCATGTCCGCAATGATTATTACTTACGAGTACAAGTATCTATAATAGCTGTACCGGCTTACGTATGTCCACAACGATTTACACACCACGTGTATCTATAATAGCTTACCGCCTGCATGTGTCTGTGCACAGTGACTATATGTGTGCCACACTGGCTTATACTCTGATGCATCTATAATAGTTTTACACCTTACGTGTGTACCAACTTGCCAGCCAGCACTAACTTCACACGTAACTGTATAATATTAAGTTTTACAGTGCTAGAGTGTCCAATGACTTTACACTAATGATTCACACTCACGTGTTTTATACTATAATAAGTTTACATCAATAAGATTGTCTAAATGGAAATAACATAATCTAAAAACGTGCTCCGCCCGAACGAAAAACCCAGAGATAAAAACCTTCTTTAGGCAAAAAAAACTCTGGGAAACGTATTCCCCGAACGAATGCAGTAGCACAGGGTTTCGGGGTTAAGACCTTAAAATAATTCTCTACTAAATAATTACAAGTTGGATAAAATTTGCCTTCCGGACGCTGCACGAACGGCGAGATATGAATTGCTCTCTGAAGTTTCTCGTTATATACATGCACCATTGCATGCCGGCCTTTTGTCACCAATGACATGCCAAATATAAACAAAACTACGACACCTTACTACAATGATGCTCTTAAGCCGTTATGAATACGCTTTCCGACTTCACTTGTTCCGTCGGAAAGCTTCAATTTTGCAGCTAGGCATTCACGTGATTGTACAGGATTGTACTGGATGAAAAAAAATATCTGACTTCATTTATTTAGAAGTCTTGTACGAGGTCGTTATTGTTATCAGCAAAACCTGTTTGTAAATGCTATTTTTCACCTCCAATCGATTGTCGATCTTTCTTAAACAGCGTTTTAAAAAATGGCTTTCCATCCAGCATCCATGCCATGGCAACGCCTTTCCCATGGGGATCACAAGCACGAGACTGTTAGCTGCAAAGAGCCCATTTCCACCCCTTGGGATAGATATTTCGTAATTTGCACATTCCTGACACTTGATGTTTATTGCGTTCGACGAAGGAGAACGCATCCTATTCTTGCAGTGGACTCCCTGTTGTCATGTGTGGGCTACCTGTGCTTTCACAGGCGAAAGAAATCGAGATTTTTGTTTGTCTTGTTCACCTTTTCGCATAAACTATCTCGGCCGGGGAACTGGTAACTACATGATGCTCGGAGCACAATGAAAAACGCCATGTGAACGTCGAGTAAATGTCTTAATTTTCCAATCCAATGCAATAATGATATATCATTATTGCAAGTATGATATATCAAAGCCTGAGGAAAGTGTTAGCATTCGACAAAGTCTGATGACCAAACTATATCAAGTCAAACATGGTTGTTTTGAAGACGACACCAGCGAAGTTGAACACCAACTCCGCCATAATTTGTGTTGAACTATCCAGTAACAACGGAGTGAATCTGTGATCGAAAATTCTGTTGGCTTTCTCGCTGCTTTTCGCTGTACAGATACCAAAACTACAGGTCGTGAGTTGTGACACACATCAGTGACACATGCATTCCGAGTGTACATCTTGGTTATACAAATTAACACTATAAAGCAAAGAGTTAATCTATAAAGGCACTTTGATATGCCAAGGAACTTGAATATCAACCGACAGTACAAGGTGAAGGAAATTTAAAGTACTGAGTTCATTGCTGTGTTCCCTAATCAATATTAATCTACACTGAATTTCTAACGAGCCGGGACCTGAAACAAGGCTGATCAAAGCCAGGACCCGGCGACCAACATTGATCATAAATTATTCTGGAACTAACAATGGCACTCAATGTTCTGCAGCCAACCTTGTTCTGAAGCTCACCTAAAGGAACAGCATGGGGTGTAGTTAATTGTTTATACACATGCATATATAGTTTATGTTCTACACTGGAGTGTACTTAGTATTGTGAATGCTATCGGAACTGAAATGCAGTTTATACACATCTGAATAACCCTAGCTAGCTATAGGGTTGATTGTGTTCTATACACTAATGCCAACTATTGCTTTACACTGTATACCACATAGCAAAATGTGCTACGAATGCTCAAATGAATGATAACCATATGAAACACACATGTACATATAGCCACATAAGCATCACATCCAATGACTACACAAAGATAATTACAGTTTTATACCCAGATGCATCCCCTTGTATATTAACATATCAGTCAAGACATTCAAAATTAGTTAAAAACAAGAATTTTTGAACAGGATTATTTACACCGTTCACATCATTGCAGGAATCTTTCAGCCTTTTGTGTTACCACAGGAAGCCCAGTCCTTCCTCTTACAAAAAATATGTCGAACGCACTTTGATAATCTATGATAACTTCTAGTTTAAGTAATAGAGATCCCATCATTAGTATGACTTAACATAAGGAGAAGTTAGGATTATTACATACTTCTATTTCTATATTTAACAATTATTCACTTCCGTCTTAGTGACTATTGGTGAATATTTACCGAGACGAAGTCGAGGTAAATATTCACCAATAGTCACTAAGACTGAAGTGAATAATTGTTTTAGTATAATTTCATCAGTGAATATCAGAGAAATGAAAACTAGACAATAATAGTCTGATTTCCGATCCTTTTATAAGTTTTATAAGCACGCGTTACAGGATAATTTTGTGACAATATTTGCATAATCACGTGCCGCTACGGTTCACTGCACAAACCGACTCGACACGAGACTTCCAGGGACTACAATAATGGATTTGCTAAAGACAGAGAAATACCGAAAAGCAGTCCAAATCCACACTAGGATTCAAGTTGAAGCAGCAGTCTTCACTTTTGACACCTCGAACCGTGTTACAAAGAGAGAGGAAATGCAGCGAAAATGAGTGGAAATGGGCAAAACTGAAAATCTGCCACGGCGAGTGAAAATTTATCGAAAGGAACCGCTTTTCAAAGGACAAATTTGCTGGAAACTACAATCTACAGTTTGTAGTTTTGTGGATTATAGCCACAGTATCACAGAATCAAAGACAATGGTAAATCAAGAGACAAATGATTTCTGTATAACCAGATTTGTAGGCGAAGGTCTCGTCGTGTTATTTATTGTTCTAAGTAGACGTTATTTCCTTGTGAAAGTTTGTGATTCATGAAGACACGAGGACAGAATAAACTCAACACGAAACTCATATAAAGTAAACTTTGTTTGTGAAGGCTTATGGATTCAAAAAAGCTTCAAGTTTAGCCATACTTATTTAGTTGCTTCTTTGGTGGGTTTTGGAAAAGCTTTTTCTTTCATATTATTTATTTCTTCGTGAGAAACATCGGTAAATATGCGAGCGACCATTTTGGTAAATGCAAGTGTATGTTATATTCACCTCCAGGTGCTCTGGAGGTGAATATAGCGACGTATGACGTAATTCTCGACCAATCAGAGCACGGGGATCTCTATATTCACTGATGAAATTATACTAAAATATATTATCACTATATTCCTACTATTTTCCATATTTAAATAATTACATTATTTTATTTAACTAGTTTTATTACTGTCTGTATGTACATCAGTCTTCCTTATTATTCACTCTTTTCACCTGGCGGCCATTTTGGATTCAAAGCGAGACAATCCTTTGTTTTTGCCAGGTTAGCCTGGTGGTTATTACTGACAGGATTTTTGCCGAGTGAGTGAGTAACGTGATACTTGTCTATGCCAGACTGATTTGTCTATAATCGGAAGGACTCATATGTGTAGATAAATTTCACGATGCCGAAGGCGGAGTCAGCTTATATTGGGAACCACTGATGAAAACCGAAGAACGAGTTTTTTTATATGACTTCTCGAATCAAAGTTCTGAATAGAGGGCATTAAATCGTTGTAGAGTGGTTCTAAAATAATTGCTGTATTCATAAATCGTTAGGAAGTATCGTTTGCCTTTTGCCTGGGTCATTTCAGCAAACGTGCCTATAGCCAGGGTAATGGACAATACAGAGGACGACAAATGTCGGGAACATTCATGAGGTGGTGACGGGTTCGAGACATATTCCGTACATATTCCATAATGGCGAGGGCCTCCCCTTGACCTCGTGTCCATTAATTTGTCAGTACCAGTGTAGGGGCGGAATAGCGATTAGTCAGGTCAGGTCAACAATTCTGATATCACAGAATTCCCGATATTACATTACAATACAATACCATACCTTATAACATGGCAAAGAAACGGAATCGCAACAGGCAGTCACAAATTCAACGACGGCGCGGGGACCGCCCTACATTTCAAAACAAGGAGCTAAACTTCCAAAACTCACGTTGAGTAAGTTCTCTGGAGACCCAAAGGTGTGGAATGAATGGTGGGATTCTTACAGAGTGGCTGTGCATAAAAATACGCAGATATCTGAAATTGAAAAGTTCACGTATCTTCGGAGCTTGCTGGATGGGGCGGCGGCAGCGACGATTGCTGGCCTACAATTGACCAACGCTAATTATGGCATCGCCTTAGGTCTAATCGAGGAAAGGTTTGCGCAAAGCAAACCATCGTTAATGCGCACATGGATACTCTGCTGAAATTACAGGGCGTTACTTCGATGGCTGATGTTAAAAAAATCAGGCAAATCTATGACAAGGTGGAAACTCATGTTCGTGGCCTTCAAGCTATGGGAGTGCATTCGGAGCAGTATGGCACGCTGTTGATTCCCATAATGATGTCTAAGTTACCAGAGGAATTGCGATTAATTATAAGTCGACAATTCGACAGTGAAAATTGGGAGTTAGACCGTCTTTTAAAGGCCTTAAAGACGGAGTTAGAAGCCAGGGAAAGGTGCAGTAATGCAGGAAGGGCATCACCGTTTAATTCGGGACTCGGAATTCGTTCACCAAGCACGCCGCGAACGTATCATCAACACAGCCAACTCTCTGCAGCGGCTCTGGTTTCGTGAGATACCAAGATAAGTTGACGTATTGCAGAGAATCTCACCCATCAGCAAAATGCAATGTGGTATCTGACGTGCGAGCGCGGAACGTAATACTAAGCAAGGGCGCTGTTTCTGCGATACTCGTCAAGGTGCATGCGCCAGCGTTATCAAGTGCATCAAATTCTGGGAATTCCGATACGTCAAGTGCAAACAAACCTGCGATGAATTAAAATAAATCCACGGCGACAATGTTTGTCGACGGAGCAAGATCAGTGTTATTGCAAACAGCTAGGGCAAAGGTTGCTAGGATTGATAAACCAGATCAAGGCGTCCAAGCGCGGATAATATTTGACACGGGAAGCCAACGGTCCTACGTGTCAACGAAATTGAGAGAAGCTCTCAATGTCCCCACAATGAAGAAAGAAACCCTCATGATAAAAACATTTGGGACAGATGTCGGACAACTTCAATCGCACGACTTAGTGCAACTCTGTGAACTCTGTGAACTCTGTGTTTATCTAAATGCCTACACGGTGCCAACGATTTGTTCTCCACTTCACAACCAGCCGCCATTGATAATTACCCACACCTCAATGGATTATCTTTAGCGGATTTCAACTCAAATGAGGATCAGCATTGTCAAGTGGATATCCTCGTAGGTGCTGACTATTACTGGCACTTTCTTACCGGTGGTATAAAACGGGGGGAGAAAGGATCAGTGGCCATGGAAACCAAGCTGCGCTGGGTACTGTCTGGGCCGGTCAACAATACAGCTAAATCGTTACCTACGAACGTAAATTGTACAGATACGCACGCGTTGCGTATCGAAACTAGTACAACAGGTCGAAAGAGGTCTGGAAAGGCAACTTTCTCAGTTCTGGGAATTGGAATCAATCGGGATTTCAGCAAATCGAGGAATCTGTGTATGAGCGTGTGGTTAATGATATCGAGTTCAAGGAGGGTCGGTACGAAGTAAAACTTCCATGGAAGGAATCGCACGCCGTTTTACCAGACAATTATCAGTTAAGCCAAGGGAGGCTGAAATCACTAGTGCGTCGGTTCAAAGCGGAGGGAATTACGAAGGAATACGACGCTGTGATACGGGATCAGCTGGAGAAGGGAATCGTCGAAAGGGTTGATATGAATGGACATTCAGTTATGGGAAGGACACATTATATACCTCATCACCCAGTTTTAAGACGAGATAAGGAGACGACGAAACTTCGTATTGTATACGATGCCTCAGCCCTATGCCCTATGCCACACATATGAAATATGCTAAAAACATCGCTTGAATCGGTCTGGAAAACACAGTTCTCGACGACTAAACAGAAAGTAAGGCGAATTGTTTTTTTTTTAAACGAAAATATTCAACCCAATTTGTTTCGAAAACGTTCATACTAATTTTTTAAACTTTGCAGTCTTGAAGGCCTACATTTAGTCTACAAGGAACACTATAGGTCGTTTTAAAAGTTTAGGTCTAGATTTCGAGAAAATTGATGATACATGACGTCAACGCTGTGTTGCTATGGTAACACCGATGTCAAACAAACCTACATTTTTGGAAAGTTTATTCTATTTCTAGTAAATGGGAGAAGTGGCTAGCCCGACCGAGCTATGACAGTGGAGTATCAGCCGTTCAAAGTGGGTATGGTGCGTCCGGCAACCATTCAATTCTAGGGTCTTGCTATCATTGATGGCTCCAGGGACCGACTGCATACTGCCAAGAATGAATTGTATTCAAAATGGATGTTATGAGAGAGTTTGTTTGGGCTTTGTTTTGAGTACAGCTGTGATTTCACCGTTTTATGGCGATCCCGATACAAGGGTAAAATGATAATCTGACTGTGCTAGGAAAGTTTGAACTCGATTTGAAGTTAGTTTCTTAGTCAATCTTGGGGATTTAGTGGAGCTTGTTGGGGTTCATCGAATCAATTTTCGAGGTGAACTCTCCACCCTTTCTATCTTTTTTATGAAGGGGAGGAAATATTTTAGGGACAAGAACCAGAAACAATGGTTCTTTGACATTGGAATAAGGACAATAGTTCTCTGAATGGAAATGTCTTTATTGACTTAAAGAAAGCATTTGATACTGTATATACCACTGACAACATTTTATTGCGCAAACTAAGTTGTTATGGTATCAACGGTAGAACTCTGCAAGTATTTAAGTCATATTTAAGTAATAGGAGCCAGCTGTTTCTTGGCGGCTCTTCTTTTCGGCCACTGAAAACAGAACTTTGTTGAAGTCCAGCCTTTTCGCGTTTTGTCCAATTTTTCTAAAAATTTTACGAGTCGTAGAAAACAGCCGTTTCTCGAATACTACGTCGGGGAATTTTGAAATTATTTTTCGTTCAGGTTTTATGACCTGGTTTATATCAAAACAGGATGAACAACTACCTTTTCAACTTTTAAAAGGAATAAAATCTGTAATACGCAGCATATAAAAAATCCCCGACATATTATTTTAGACAATTTAGTTGGTAATTAAGAAAAAGTTATTTTCAAAGCCTGAAGGGCTGAACTGAGTCTTGCGGACGGAGTCATTTCGCGTTGAAAAATGTACAACATCTACGCTACGCTACGCTACGCTACGCTACGGAACTACACCAACTAACCGACCACGGAAACTACGCGAACCACGAGGACTACGCCAAAATTTGGCAGCGGGTGTAAAGTTCTTAGGACAAACAATGGCTGGAGGAATTTATACTCAAGTTCCAAGAAGTTAGAATCATCGAAGACCGAAAGTCCACAAAGAATCAAGCACGAAATAAAATTCAGAGAATTCAATGCAGGAAGCTAAAGGCTTGCCAATTTCGCTGCAGCGCGATGAAATTAGAATGTGACATTATAAACAGTCTACATGTACATGGTATGGAACAGCTCTTCGATGGTTTTTCCTGCTCTGGTATTAATTGTTCGCTTACTATGGTGGTGCTTCTTTGAAATTAAATTAGAATCGACACTAGGTTCTGTAGAAGTATCGGGAATCGGTAAACTGTATAGCTTTCACTCTTCTCAGTCAAATAGGCTGCGAGACTGAACACAACATGAATCGTTATGATTGCCTAAAGTTAATGAGATTATCCTTAGAGGCGAGACTTCTTATTTAACCGTGACATGAATCGAAAACCTTTATCGGGCTGTTTCTCGGCTCTTCTTTTCGGCTAAAAATAAAACTTTGTTGAAGTCCAGCCTTTTCGCGTTTTGTCCAATTTTTCTCAAATGATCACGAGTCGTGTCGGGGAATTTTGAAATTATTTTTCGTTCATGCAGGTTTTATGACCTGGTTCGTATCAAAATGGGATGAAAAACTACGTTTTCAACTTTGAAAAGGAATAAAATCTGTAAAACCCGCAACATATCAAAAATCCCCGACACAGTATTTGAGACAATTTAGTTGGGATTCAAAAGGAATCATTGAATATTTTTTTAAAGTCTGAAGGGCTGAACTCCTTCTGGCGGACGGAGTCATTTCACGTTGAAAAATATATACTTTCTTCAATTCAAGACCTTTAAAACGGTATATAGTACGTCTATGTGGCTTTAATTCCGACGCTGCAAGAGCGTTTTTCCGAAATGACACGTCGAACCTTTATCGAGACCTTAATAACTTTATCATCTTTCGAACGCCAAATTTTAAACATCATTTTTTAATATTGCTTTACATGAAGAGAACTAAAGAGAAATAAATATCAGCGTCTGGAGTGTGGCTCGAACCAAGGGCACCCAACGAAGTTTTCGGTTAAAAAGCCGTTCGGGAGAGTAAGTTAGCCTAAAACTTTCGGATTTGAAAAAATTGTCCCTAGAAAATTGTTTTCTGAAATACTGGCTAGAAAATTTGTTTTCAATCCCTAGAAAATTATAGAAGAAAAGGGAGACTAAAAGGTTTCCCCTAAAATATTCGTACGTCCCAATTCGTCTGATCGATAGAGTCAGAACAACACATTTCATTCCGTAAGAATTGGCTAAAGGAAAAAAGAATCCCTAAAAAATTCGTACCTCCACAAAACTTTGCAACATGAAGTTACTTGGGCTAGAAAATTCTTGTTTCTGTTCTAGACTACTAACAAATTCGTAGGCCGGGAATATTTTGCCATAGTATTCACTTTCGGTTGACGCGATTTTCCACCTAGAAAATCCGAACAGCTAATAGCTTTCTAGAATACGTCAAAATACATAGTAGGCGCCTTAAAATGGCTAGATAAGCTGCAGACAACTGGTTTCAAACGAATTTCAAAAAGTACTCGTTGGGTGCCCTTGTCGAACCATCGTCAACATGCTCCTTGTCCTCTGTCTTGTCCACTACACTGTCGATATATATATTAGTATCAGGCCATTTGATGAAACGATCGTGAGAAAATAATAATCACAACCCTTGTGGCCAATGAATGTTGCAACAAAATACCAGGCAAACAATACTTACTAATCTCAAGTGTATTAAGGCTTGGTGTTTTCATGACCACTTTTCAAGTAAAAATCGTAAAACTTTACAGAATTGTAGAAACTGGTTGTTTAAACCCATGAGTGATACCGCCCGGTTACCATAGAAGCCAACGTTGCGCAAAATGAGGCGGGAAGTAAAAATGCAAAGTTTGTATATGCCGAACTTTTCAAAATGGGGTGTGGAAAGAGCCCTTACCTTAAGTTTATCCTCACTTAATTTTAACGAGTAGCGATGTAGGTACATCAATTAGCCTTTTGTACTTGCCTGCATTTAGCATCGGCAGAAATATCGGCGAGAGGAGGCCGGAATTGATCATATATTTCTGCTAGAATCGCATAGCCAAAGCTGAATCGCACGGTGCATTTGCGAAATCAGACGTTGATTGGCTGAGACGGAGTGGTGATTCAGAGTGGAATCACCACTGTAGACTACGCGCGCTATTTATAACAAAAGTACTAAATCTTCAAGTAATTCTCGGACTATGCGATTCAAGGGAAATCACATGCCTGACTCGGTAATTCTACGTTAAATTGCACTCGAAGAACTGATATCGCCCTCAAACGACTCGAGCGATATCGGTTTTCTCGTGCAATTTTACGTGGAATTACCGAGTCAGGCATGTGATTTTCCTATAATATTGAATGCAGACAAGGAGAAAAAGTTAATTAGTGTCTGGAGTAATAATAATAACAATATTTATTTATATCGCGCAAATTGCAACAATATGTTCAAATGCGCCTTACAATAGTGTCTTACATAAATATACGCAGTCATAATATAAACAAATAGTTAAAAAGTTAAAAATTAAAATATTAAAAATGTATACCCAAGGAGGCTTAGTTGCAGGTAAGCTGGAGAAGAAGTTCATTGTTCGATCGGAGGTTATAGTTAGATTTAGGTTTGACAGTAGTAAGAGCGGAAATATAACTAGGTGCGAGTCCATAGAGAGCTTTAAAAGTAATTAACATTATTTTAAAATCAACGCGGAACTTTACTGGCAACCAATGCAGGTCTAACAACAGAGGTGTGATATGACAAAACCTCGGCGCACGGTAAACAAGCCTAGCAGCGGCGTTCTGAACTCTCTGAAGTTTACACAGTCTTGAAAGCATTGGCTAGTCATTAGGTTTTCTTCCGTTTTATGTGTAAAGTTGTCCGCGGATTTGCCCGCGGGCCCGTACCGTTATGCATGTATCAATGTTAAGCCGGAGGGAGGGGGGGGGGGGGGGTCGGGCAGATGTGCGGCATTTGACTTTTTTCGAGAATTGTTGGTCAAAAATCCCCACCCTGGGGAAAGAAAAAAATGGTCAATTGTGATCAAATGGGGCAACGAAATTAAACTATATATATATATAGCTGAGACAATGGGAGAACTGGAGGTGATTCTAAATAATTGTGAAGCGTTCTTTTTAACTTAACGAAAACAGATGAAAACGCATTTTCGAAATTCATACCTTCCAACTTCCAAGATGGCGACTCGGGAAACAAGAGACTAGGACACAGTCCTCAAGCGGTCGAATTCAAATGTCCACACCCTGGGGCAAAGCTTGTAATCAAATTCCCCAGGGTGGGCACGCCAAGATTGATCAAATGCCGTACATCTGCCCGAGACCCCCCCCCCCCCCACCCCCTGCGGCTTAACATTGATTCATGCATTACTTTCAGACGTACTGTATGTATCTTTTTGTTTCCAGAGGGTCGTCCAGGTTTATGTCCTGCCCCTGCGGACCCTGAAGAGTGCCCGCCCTCGCCAGATAACGATTGCAGAGATGATGACAATTGTCCATTCTCAGAGAAGTGTTGCTCGGATGGCTGTGGCTTGGTATGTGTAGGTAAGAGAATTGTGTTATGTGTAGAACAGTTAGGTATGAGTTTGACTGAAGAAATGCTGCACAGTTAGAGTTATGCAGCGTACGAACCCGAAACAGTGCCGCCTATCGTAACACTGAAATGTAACACTGAAAAGTAGTTGTTTTCAGTGTATTTCTCAATATTGTATCGTTCTGCATGTATATTATATAGCCCTTATTCATTAGAAAATAGGGCATTAGGGAATAGGGCATCAGGGAATAGGGCATTATTAGGGATAGGGCATTATTAGGGATAGAGCATTAGTGTATTATAATGTCCTATTCCCTATCTCCTAGACAACATTAATTGAAATAGCTGTATGCATCCAATAAGATAAACCAATTTGAACATTTACTTTTGACATTAACTTTAAATAGTTGTTGTTTAGTTCACAAATGCAGTGTTAATTTTACACTTTTATAATAGGTGTTTTAATAGAAATGTTATGCATATAGCTGTTGTTTCGATGTTACTTATAATATCACTGATAACAAGTAGAAGATGGTTCTCCCATGTTCTATATACCGTTAAGGCATGGAATCGTGGTTGCACTAATTAATCTCCATACCTTCGTCTCTTGTATTTCAGAACCAGAACCAGAACCAATAAAACCGAAGGTAAGAACAGGTGGACGGTCAGCGGTCGCATAATGCTAAAGTAAATAAAACTTATTGACTCTATCTCCCTGGCAAACAGTCTTCAGATTAATTCAAAAATGGCACAATAAAAGCCGAACAAGGAATTGCTCTGGAGAAAAGGCCGAACTCTAATTATAAAGCTTAGGTAACAACGATGCGTGGAATGGGGTGCAGCTTCCTATGATGATGTCATCGGTCACGTGATTTTAAGTACATGCCCGTATCTCCCTCATTTCTAATGCTGGCGGCTCAAACTTTGACAGACATGTTATTGCGACCCAATGAATTATTGTAACGATGACGTCATCGATCACGTGATTTTAAGTACACGCCCTCTCCCTCATTCCTAACACAGGTAACCCAGTAATAGGTCAGGTAGGTACTTCATGTAGGAAACATAAATGTCGCCAGGTCACATGTTGGTCATCATTTACCATCGATAGCCCTCATTCGCTATATGTATACATCGATAACCATAGACGACCATATGCATCCTAACCCAGTAATAGGTCATGTAAGTACTTCATGTAGGAGACGCAAATGTTACCATCGATGGCCTTCATTAGATATATGTACACATTAATGACCATAGCCGACCATATGTATCCCCAGGAGCCCATTACCAGGAGCGTTCCTCTGTTATGGGTTGGGTCCCCAGCACAGAGGTAGATGAGGCTATTTTTAGATTCGAAATTCCCGCGAAAAGAGGTCGCCGCCATGTTGGCGCCCTTAAACAATAGATCCCTCGTTAGCTTCTTTTGTTGGGGCACCAACATTTGAATCTCTGGGGATTGAGTGAAAACCAGCAATTCGAATTCCCGCGTTGAAAGTGAGAAGAATGATAATGAGAAGTAACGTTAGCTATCTGATTGGCTAAGAATACCTACCTTTGTTCTTTTTCGCGCGAAACGCAATGCTAAAAATAGCCTCATCTACCTCTGTGCTGGGGTACAGACACAGTGGGGAAGATGGACGCTCCTGGTAATGGGCTCCTGGTATCCCTTAACACAGCTAACCCACGTGATAACACACTAATATACACTGTACATGCACGACTGTTTGCCATTGTGGCAGTATGTTTTAAACTTCTCTTTAGCCATATCAATGATGTAATCCCTGGTACTTAGTTCAAATTAGAGTGGCATGATCGCATGCATGAATATATAAATTAAGAAATATCTATCTCTAGGGTGAGAAATTAAATCAAACACTAGTGAATTTGGAACAAGTTCACTCCACAAAGGCTGATAGGCAACTGAAGGTGACAAACCCCTGGGCTTCCCTTTTTATTTGATGAATTACTTTCGTCTCTTCTCTGCAGCAACAAATAGTGATTGGACCAGATGGTCTTCCTGGACCCCGCGGACCTCCTGGATTTCCCGGCCCCCCTGGACATGCAGGAGTGAGTATTGAATACTTATACCGTTTACAGAGAGAGAGCTTAATCCATTTAAACTAGTACTAGTCCTGGTTATGGACTCGCGGTCCTTACTAGTTTCAGCTAGTATGGAAGTAAATAAATATAAGAGAACTTGAAAGATTGATGAAAGTTACGGTCAATGAGACATGGAACGTCATGCGGCTTCCTCAACTTTTGATTAATATGTTTTCTTCTAAAACCTTTTCCCACAACTTCTAAACTCAGAGTGCGATTTATCTACGAGTGTTTACGGTAATGCGTTGAACTATTTTTATAACACATCCTTTTCAAAGTTAAAACGCAACGTTTTTCGATTTATTCAAGGAGGAACAGATCTGACCTTATCAATCGAAAGCATACGAAAGAAACTCTCCCTACATGAACGCAATTTAGCTGTCCGTAAATCCAAAGAAGACTCCCACGAGTTACGCAAGGACCTGTTTTAATGTTATTGATAATAATGCCCCCATTTTTTTTGCAGCGGTCAACAAGAGGAGGAGTTCCCGGATCCGACGTAAGTAAGCCTGCATACCTGTTTGAACGCCTCCCAGGCATTGACATATTTGCTAAATCAAATAAATCTGAAAAAATATCATCGCCAGTAGGTAATTCCTGCGCTCGTTTTACTTCTTCTTTATGTTTTCTTCTTGAGGTCGTGACTGGCTCACTGCGGTTTTACTTGCTCCTGTGATTGGCTCACTGCGGTTTTACTTGCTCCTGTGATTGGCTCACTGCGGTTTTACTTGCTCCTGTGATTGGCTCACTGCGGTTTTACTTGCTCCTGTGATTGGCTCACTGCGGTTTTACTTGCTCCTGTGACTGGCTCACTGCGGTTTTACTTGCTCGTGATTGGCTCACTGCGGTTTTACTTGCTCCTGTGATTGGCTCACTGCGGTTTTACTTGCTCGTGATTGGCTCACTGCGGTTTTACTTGCTCCTGTGATTGGCTCTGTAATTACGTTGGTTTTGGTTTTACGACACTTAATCGAAAACCGCTGTATAACCGCTCCACTCTATAAGGGAGAGGTCAAAACAATGGATTTCGAATGGGACCCAATTTTGTGTGGGTGGCGGGTAATACCCCCTACTCCTTTTTTCGAGGGTGATTTTCTTGCGTTGTAAAATAGGGATACCTGACTTTAATGCAGACACACTGTTTCAATAAGTATTGTATTCAAGAAGATATTTGTGGTCAAAAATCTAGATTTTGCCAAATAGGTGGTGGGTTCCGGGTACAACCCCTTCCCTCAAAATTGGGTCCCGTGAAAGTACCATTGTTTTGACCTCTTCCCTAAACGCAGAAAATATAGCAGATTTAGAATCAACTGATATTGTGCGAGTAGCAGCATCACTTTATCTGTATCATTACATGGTTTTTGCACCAATTTCTTATTTTACCCCAAAACAGGGCCCCCGTGGACCACGAGGCCCTCCTGGCTTTCAAGGTTCCAGAGGACGTAGAGGACCCCCAGGGCCACCCGCCAGGGGACAGGTTTGTAATGCGTGAAGTATTTATGTACAATAGAGCAGATTTCGTATGAGTGGGACAAACTACAGCATGTCTACAGCCTTGTCCGTACTGTAACTTACTGTACCGTAACTCTGTAATTTGATTGGATCAGCAGGACAAAAACAATAGGGAAACCATTTCAATGTCACAGCATGCCGTACAGTAAACGTGCCGTAGTTTGTCTATCGAGCAGACATCGTGGTGGTTGATGGAAAAGATGGAAGGAAAGCAGGTTCAGTTTTTAAACAATGACAAATATTAACGGTCCTGAGTCTTACACTCACATAAAATACACACTGCACCTGAGTGTCAAAGTTGCGCACAAGTGAGATCTGGCAGGCACCAGTCGATCAAAAAGTGTTAAGCAAACTAACTTACTTTACACACTGGATAGGGATTCATCTGGTATATATAGCAAGTTATGCACTTTTGAGCAACAAGGGCCTGATAGTTAGATTGCCGATGTGGAATGTGTGATAGTGGATGTTAATGCGTGACATTGTGTAAGGTGACTGTTTCTTTTAGATCACAACGCATCCTGGTGAAAAGGGACCTGTTTATCGACCAATTATTCGCTTTAGCAGAGCGGACCAACTCATGGTAAGACAATAGATAGTTGAATTAATACTTTAAAAGTGTTCTAGGCTTAATGAAGACATGGTGAATAACCGCGCGAGTCCAGCGAGATACGGACGCACGCGGGAAGTTGGCGAAGCGCAAGAGTTGTTCAAGGCAAATCCAAGGGTGCTTAAGCAACTTCCAAAGTGCGTCTATTTAACAATGGGCTACGAGCCAATAGCCCATGAGGCGCAGCCGAATGGGCTATTTAACTCGTAGCCCATGAGGGCGAGAGGTCTAATTGTTTTAGTATAAACTAATTAGTCGGACAGTAGAAAATAATAGAAAGACACAAATTGAAGTTGAAAACATATTATTATTTCGTGAAAATGCCATGGGCTATCACAAATAGACCTATAGTAGGGTAGCCAATCAGAATGCAGGATTCGTAATAGTCCACTAGTTGGTTTATACGAAAATTCGATAGAGTATAGCATGAACCATTTCTTTTATAAAATTGCCGCGACAATTGTGCAATTAAAGTAGCAAAACCCGCTACAGTAAGTAACCCATGGGCAAACGGTGAATGGCTATTAACAGGAGTCCATTACCAGGAGAGCGTCCATATATACTATACCCGTGAGTCAGCGTATGACCGGTTTGAGCTATTTTTAGAACATGTTTCCCGGGTAACTGCCTTCTGACTCTGCTGCGATCGTACACATGCTTGCCGTAATTATCGAGATTAAGAATGATCTATTGTTCTTTGAGGTGATTTAACGCTGCATTGTCCTGACTATGGTTTGATTGGATTCCCAAAGTGTGGGCACGTGAACTCCAGTGAGATCTGTTCTAAATATAGCTCAACCCGGTCATACGCTGACTCACACACCTAGTATGGGAGATGGACGCTCCTGGTAATGGGCTCTCCTGGTAATGGGCTCCTGCTATTAACCAATCAAAGCGCAGGTTTAATTTTATTGTTGTCTCATTAGGTAAACCTCAATATACGTTTGCTCTCGAACAGTCTAGATATAGCATTCATGAGGGTTTCGTAATGATAAAATAGCTTATAATAATGTTTCATTATTACATGAAACGCAGTGGTATATGTATACCGGCTGATAACAAATCATTAAAAAAATTATATCACACTGCTACCGGTGGGAATACGTAGCAAATAAATCACACGTGGGTTATCATATTCTCCACCAATCAGCGTCAATATTTTTCGCGCTCATTTCAGTGCATAAAACGAAATGCTCACTCAATGACTTTCATGTAATAAAAAGTAAAGTAAATGGCTGGTTGCAGATACAGAATTTATCTTCTCGTGTTTAACTTAATAATTCACTCGTTCACTGAGTTATCAAGCTAAACACTCGAAAATCAATTTACTATATCCGCACGACCATCTGACTTGATCATATAAGAACTAACATGAAGATATCCCAGTCTGAAGTATGTTTAATCAGTAAGTACTTTGTCCGTCTTTATTTATTGTACAGGTCGAAAGAGGAGCTCCGGGAAATCGAGGCCTCGCCGGTTCACTAGTAAGTACAACAGTCAAACAACGGAGCATACGCCAACGTCGCTGGCATTTTATGCTGTCTATAAAAACCACAGGTAGCCCACTCAAATGTTTTGGGTATGAAATACCTAAAACGCTATGGCCATAAAACCAATATATAATAGTCGTTCAAAAGCAAAGCAGCACCGCAATTACGATTGAGACACCTTAAGCCCTTTCTTAAAGTGCTACTACGATCAAATTTTGACATAAATATTTTTTTCCATATTCATAAAGTAAAATTTGATACGACGACAGGAAGTTCGAGTATTAGTGCAAAAATGACCGCATGAAGAAGGTTACACCAATCGTGCTCAGTAGTGCCGACTCGAGATTAACAATTCAGAAGGAAAAGTACCGGAAAATTTGTGATTTGAAAAGCGAAACTTGGGAACGAGGCTATGGACATTGTGCTTGGATGTAAACCATCTTCGGAACCTCTTTATTGTTGTTACTGAGCCCAATTACGATCGCAAGTCAGTTTGAACGGAGACAATCAAACCAAATTGAATGAAGTATAATTCACTTCTGGTGTGAACATGCCTTTAGACAAGCCTTTTCAAGCCTGACAACTGTCTATATCAAATGTCATTATTGTATTTAAAGATAATGTTTCATTATTTTCTATCTATGACAGTTTGAAAGCTTGTCGTTGTGCCGTCTTGCGGCCAGCCGTCTAGATTTGATAACATGCATTTTCTATTCTTCTGTAATTCAACTTGATGGTCATCGTGTGAGTCAGATGTATTAGAGCTATGATGACATAAATGAAATAATTTCTCGATTCTGATTGGACAAGAGCAGCGCAATTCAAGTTTAACACCAGTGCAGCTAGGCAAGTTTCGTATTCTCACGAACTGAAACGAGCTCGCAATGGAGGCTCATGCGAGGAATTGGCTAAAAGCTATTCAGCTCACCCGGCCGTGAGAATACGAAACTTGCCTATTAAACTTGTATCTAAAACCCAACGTTTTTACCCAGATTCTGACCTAAATATACTCTGGCATTGAATATATTGTATTCCTGGCGCATATTTCATAAAGAAAAGTGAAAAATCTGCAGGAAATTGCCTCTGATTTTATTAACGAGTTTTGAATATTAGCTCGCGCGCGCTCAGGAATGATTTTGTACGACGAGCAACTGAATAATAAACGAAAATAAAGTTTTGTTCTCATTATTTTGTTCATGTAAATAATCATACAGTTTCTTGTGCACTTTGGGATAAATTTATCGAACTCGTGCGTTTTTCAAAGAACAAATGACCCATCCCCTACTATAAACCTGAAAACCCCAACCCAAAATTACTCTTAGTAATTAAGAAGAACTAACAAAGATCAATAATAAGTAGAAGAAATGAAGCAAATAAAGATAATATGCCACTCTTGACACATCGGCACCTTGGCCGAGCCAGCATAAATGCGAATGCGAGGCTCAGACACGAACCATTTAGTGGGTCTCTTCACCCCCACATGGGCATCCACACCCACCGGGGAACCACACCCACCGAGGAGCCAGACACACCGGGGAACCACACCCACCGGGGGTGCCACACACATCGAAAATGGGCTAATATCTAACATTTACAAATACTTAGGTGTCAATACTCTTTGAAAACCCTGCTCGTTCGAATTTATCCCAAGTTCGAATTAATACCACACTCGTGTCCCTATGATTGCCTATACACAAGCAATAGCTAATAGCATCGCAGATAATGACTGTATATTAATACCACACTCGTGTCCCTATGATTGCCTATACACAAGCAATAGCTAATAGCATCGCAGATAATGACTGTATATTAATACCACACTCGTGTGCCTATGATTGCCTATAGACAAGCAATAGCTAATAGCATCGCAGATAATGACTGTATATTAATACCACACTCGTGTGCCTATGATTGCCTATACACAAGCAATAGCTAATAGCATCGCAGATAATGACTGTATATTAATACCACACTCGTGTGCCTATGATTGCCTATACACAAGCAATAGCTAATAGCATCACAGATAATGACTGTATATTAATACCACACTCGTGTCCCTATGATTGCCTATACACAAGCAATAGCTAATAGCATCGCAGATAATGACTGTATATTAATACCACACTCGTGTCCCTATGATTGCCTATACACAAGCAATAGCTAATAGCATCGCAGATAATGACTGTATATTAATACCACACTCGTGTGCCTATGATTGCCTATACACAAGCAATAGCTAATAGCATCACAGATAATGACTGTATATTAATACCACACTCGTGTCCCTATGATTGCCTATACACAAGCAATAGCTAATAGCATCGCAGATAATGACTGTATATTAATACCACACTCGTGTCCCTATGATTGCCTATACACAAGCAATAGCTAATAGCATCGCAGATAATGACTGTATATTAATACCACACTCGTGTGCCTATGATTGCCTATAGACAAGCAATAGCTAATAGCATCGCAGATAATGACTGTATATTAATACCACACTCGTGTGCCTATGATTGCCTATACACAAGCAATAGCTAATAGCATCGCAGATAATGACTGTATATTAATACCACACTCGTGTGCCTATGATTGCCTATAGACAAGCAATAGCTAATAGCATCGCAGATAATGACTGTATATTAATACCACACTCGTGTGCCTATGATTGCCTATACACAAGCAATAGCTAATAGCATCGCAGATAATGACTGTATATTAATACCACACTCGTGTCCCTATGATTGCCTATACACAAGCAATAGCTAATAGCATCGCAGATAATGACTGTATATTAATACCACACTCGTGTGCCTATGATTGCCTATACACAAGCAATAGCTAATAGCATCGCAGATAATGACTGTATATTAATACCACACTCGTGTCCCTATGATTGCCTATAGACAAGCAATAGCTAATAGCATCGCAGATAATGACTGTATATTAATACCACACTCGTGTCCCTATGATTGCCTATACACAAGCAATAGCTAATAGCATCGCAGATAATGACTGTATATTAATACCACACTCGTGTGCCTATGATTGCCTATACACAAGCAATAGCTAATAGCATCGCAGATAATGACTGTATATTAATACCACACTCGTGTGCCTATGATTGCCTATAGACAAGCAATAGCTAATAGCATCGCAGATAATGACTGTATATTAATACCACACTCGTGTGCCTATGATTGCCTATACACAAGCAATAGCTAATAGCATCGCAGATAATGACTGTATATTAATACCACACTCGTGTGCCTATGATTGCCTATACACAAGCAATAGCTAATAGCATCGCAGATAATGACTGTATATTAATACCACACTCGTGTGCCTATGATTGCCTATAGACAAGCAATAGCTAATAGCATCGCAGATAATGACTGTATATTAATACCACACTCGTGTCCCTATGATTGCCTATAGACAAGCAATAGCTAATAGCATCGCAGATAATGACTGTATATTAATACCACACTCGTGTCCCTATGATTGCCTATACACAAGCAATAGCTAATAGCATCGCAGATAATGACTGTATATTAATACCACACTCGTGTGCCTATGATTGCCTATACACAAGCAATAGCTAATAGCATCGCAGATAATGACTGTATATTAATACCACACTCGTGTGCCTATGATTGCCTATACACAAGCAATAGCTAATAGCATCGCAGATAATGACTGTATATTAATACCACACTCGTGTGCCTATGATTGCCTATACACAAGCAATAGCTAATAGCATCGCAGATAATGACTGTATATTAATACCACACTCGTGTGCCTATGATTGCCTATACACAAGCAATAGCTAATAGCATCGCAGATAATGACTGTATATTAATACCACACTCGTGTGCCTATGATTGCCTATACACAAGCAATAGCTAATAGCATCACAGATAATGACTGTATATTAATACCACACTCGTGTCCCTATGATTGCCTATACACAAGCAATAGCTAATAGCATCGCAGATAATGACTGTATATTAATACCACACTCGTGTGCCTATGATTGCCTATACACAAGCAATAGCTAATAGCATCGCAGATAATGACTGTATATTAATACCACACTCGTGTGCCTATGATTGCCTATACACAAGCAATAGCTAATAGCATCGCAGATAATGACTGTATATTAATACCACACTCGTGTCCCTATGATTGCCTATACACAAGCAATAGCTAATAGCATCGCAGATAATGACTGTATATTAATACCACACTCGTGTCCCTATGATTGCCTATACACAAGCAATAGCTAATAGCATCGCAGATAATGACTGTATATTAATACCACACTCGTGTGCCTATGATTGCCTATACACAAGCAATAGCTAATAGCATCGCAGATAATGACTGTATATTAATACCACACTCGTGTCCCTATGATTGCCTATACACAAGCAATAGCTAATAGCATCGCAGATAATGACTGTATATTAATACCACACTCGTGTGCCTATGATTGCCTATACACAAGCAATAGCTAATAGCATCGCAGATAATGACTGTATATTAATACCACACTCGTGTCCCTATGATTGCCTATACACAAGCAATAGCTAATAGCATCGCAGATAATGACTGTATATTAATACCACACTCGTGTCCCTATGATTGCCTATACACAAGCAATAGCTAATAGCATCGCAGATAATGACTGTATATTAATACCACACTCGTGTCCCTATGATTGCCTATACACAAGCAATAGCTAATAGCATCGCAGATAATGACTGTATATTAATACCACACTCGTGTGCCTATGATTGCCTATACACAAGCAATAGCTAATAGCATCGCAGATAATGACTGTATATTAATACCACACTCGTGTGCCTATGATTGCCTATACACAAGCAATAGCTAATAGCATCGCAGATAATGACTGTATATTAATACCACACTCGTGTCCCTATGATTGCCTATAGACAAGCAATAGCTAATAGCATCGCAGATAATGACTGTATATTAATACCACACTCGTGTGCCTATGATTGCCTATACACAAGCAATAGCTAATAGCATCGCAGATAATGACTGTATATTAATACCACACTCGTGTGCCTATGATTGCCTATACACAAGCAATAGCTAATAGCATCGCAGATAATGACTGTATATTAATACCACACTCGTGTCCCTATGATTGCCTATACACAAGCAATAGCTAATAGCATCGCAGATAATGACTGTATATTAATACCACACTCGTGTCCCTATGATTGCCTATACACAAGCAATAGCTAATAGCATCGCAGATAATGACTGTATATTAATACCACACTCGTGTCCCTATGATTGCCTATACACAAGCAATAGCTAATAGCATCGCAGATAATGACTGTATATTAATACCACACTCGTGTCCCTATGATTGCCTATACACAAGCAATAGCTAATAGCATCGCAGATAATGACTGTATATTAATACCACACTCGTGTGCCTATGATTGCCTATACACAAGCAATAGCTAATAGCATCGCAGATAATGACTGTATATTAATACCACACTCGTGTCCCTATGATTGCCTATACACAAGCAATAGCTAATAGCATCGCAGATAATGACTGTATATTAATACCACACTCGTGTCCCTATGATTGCCTATAGACAAGCAATAGCTAATAGCATCGCAGATAATGACTGTATATTAATACCACACTCGTGTCCCTATGATTGCCTATACACAAGCAATAGCTAATAGCATCGCAGATAATGACTGTATATTAATACCACACTCGTGTGCCTATGATTGCCTATACACAAGCAATAGCTAATAGCATCGCAGATAATGACTGTATATTAATACCACACTCGTGTGCCTATGATTGCCTATACACAAGCAATAGCTAATAGCATCGCAGATAATGACTGTATATTAATACCACACTCGTGTGCCTATGATTGCCTATACACAAGCAATAGCTAATAGCATCGCAGATAATGACTGTATATTAATACCACACTCGTGTCCCTATGATTGCCTATACACAAGCAATAGCTAATAGCATCGCAGATAATGACTGTATATTAATACCACACTCGTGTCCCTATGATTGCCTATACACAAGCAATAGCTAATAGCATCGCAGATAATGACTGTATATTAATACCACACTCGTGTCCCTATGATTGCCTATACACAAGCAATAGCTAATAGCATCGCAGATAATGACTGTATATTAATACCACACTCGTGTGCCTATGATTGCCTATACACAAGCAATAGCTAATAGCATCGCAGATAATGACTGTATATTAATACCACACTCGTGTGCCTATGATTGCCTATACACAAGCAATAGCTAATAGCATCGCAGATAATGACTGTATATTAATACCACACTCGTGTCCCTATGATTGCCTATACACAAGCAATAGCTAATAGCATCGCAGATAATGACTGTATATTAATACCACACTCGTGTGCCTATGATTGCCTATACACAAGCAATAGCTAATAGCATCGCAGATAATGACTGTATATTAATACCACACTCGTGTGCCTATGATTGCCTATACACAAGCAATAGCTAATAGCATCGCAGATAATGACTGTATATTAATACCACACTCGTGTCCCTATGATTGCCTATACACAAGCAATAGCTAATAGCATCGCAGATAATGACTGTATATTAATACCACACTCGTGTCCCTATGATTGCCTATACACAAGCAATAGCTAATAGCATCGCAGATAATGACTGTATATTAATACCACACTCGTGTCCCTATGATTGCCTATACACAAGCAATAGCTAATAGCATCGCAGATAATGACTGTATATTAATACCACACTCGTGTCCCTATGATTGCCTATACACAAGCAATAGCTAATAGCATCGCAGATAATGACTGTATATTAATACCACACTCGTGTCCCTATGATTGCCTATACACAAGCAATAGCTAATAGCATCGCAGATAATGACTGTATATTAATACCACACTCGTGTGCCTATGATTGCCTATACACAAGCAATAGCTAATAGCATCGCAGATAATGACTGTATATTAATACCACACTCGTGTGCCTATGATTGCCTATACACAAGCAATAGCTAATAGCATCGCAGATAATGACTGTATATTAATACCACACTCGTGTCCCTATGATTGCCTATACACAAGCAATAGCTAATAGCATCGCAGATAATGACTGTATATTAATACCACACTCGTGTCCCTATGATTGCCTATACACAAGCAATAGCTAATAGCATCGCAGATAATGACTGTATATTAATACCACACTCGTGTCCCTATGATTGCCTATACACAAGCAATAGCTAATAGCATCGCAGATAATGACTGTATATTAATACCACACTCGTGTCCCTATGATTGCCTATACACAAGCAATAGCTAATAGCATCGCAGATAATGACTGTATATTAATACCACACTCGTGTCCCTATGATTGCCTATACACAAGCAATAGCTAATAGCATCGCAGATAATGACTGTATATTAATACCACACTCGTGTGCCTATGATTGCCTATACACAAGCAATAGCTAATAGCATCGCAGATAATGACTGTATATTAATACCACACTCGTGTCCCTATGATTGCCTATACACAAGCAATAGCTAATAGCATCGCAGATAATGACTGTATATTAATACCACACTCGTGTCCCTATGATTGCCTATACACAAGCAATAGCTAATAGCATCGCAGATAATGACTGTATATTAATACCACACTCGTGTGCCTATGATTGCCTATACACAAGCAATAGCTAATAGCATCGCAGATAATGACTGTATATTAATACCACACTCGTGTGCCTATGATTGCCTATACACAAGCAATAGCTAATAGCATCGCAGATAATGACTGTATATTAATACCACACTCGTGTCCCTATGATTGCCTATACACAAGCAATAGCTAATAGCATCGCAGATAATGACTGTATATTAATACCACACTCGTGTCCCTATGATTGCCTATACACAAGCAATAGCTAATAGCATCGCAGATAATGACTGTATATTAATACCACACTCGTGTCCCTATGATTGCCTATACACAAGCAATAGCTAATAGCATCGCAGATAATGACTGTATATTAATACCACACTCGTGTCCCTATGATTGCCTATACACAAGCAATAGCTAATAGCATCGCAGATAATGACTGTATATTAATACCACACTCGTGTGCCTATGATTGCCTATACACAAGCAATAGCTAATAGCATCGCAGATAATGACTGTATATTAATACCACACTCGTGTGCCTATGATTGCCTATACACAAGCAATAGCTAATAGCATCGCAGATAATGACTGTATATTAATACCACACTCGTGTCCCTATGATTGCCTATACACAAGCAATAGCTAATAGCATCGCAGATAATGACTGTATATTAATACCACACTCGTGTCCCTATGATTGCCTATACACAAGCAATAGCTAATAGCATCGCAGATAATGACTGTATATTAATACCACACTCGTGTGCCTATGATTGCCTATAGACAAGCAATAGCTAATAGCATCGCAGATAATGACTGTATATTAATACCACACTCGTGTCCCTATGATTGCCTATACACAAGCAATAGCTAATAGCATCGCAGATAATGACTGTATATTAATACCACACTCGTGTGCCTATGATTGCCTATAGACAAGCAATAGCTAATAGCATCGCAGATAATGACTGTATATTAATACCACACTCGTGTGCCTATGATTGCCTATACACAAGCAATAGCTAATAGCATCGCAGATAATGACTGTATATTAATACCACACTCGTGTGCCTATGATTGCCTATACACAAGCAATAGCTAATAGCATCGCAGATAATGACTGTATATTAATACCACACTCGTGTCCCTATGATTGCCTATACACAAGCAATAGCTAATAGCATCGCAGATAATGACTGTATATTAATACCACACTCGTGTGCCTATGATTGCCTATACACAAGCAATAGCTAATAGCATCGCAGATAATGACTGTATATTAATACCACACTCGTGTGCCTATGATTGCCTATAGACAAGCAATAGCTAATAGCATCGCAGATAATGACTGTATATTAATACCACACTCGTGTCCCTATGATTGCCTATACACAAGCAATAGCTAATAGCATCACAGATAATGACTGTATATTAATACCACACTCGTGTGCCTATGATTGCCTATAGACAAGCAATAGCTAATAGCATCGCAGATAATGACTGTATATTAATACCACACTCGTGTCCCTATGATTGCCTATACACAAGCAATAGCTAATAGCATCGCAGATAATGACTGTATATTAATACCACACTCGTGTGCCTATGATTGCCTATAGACAAGCAATAGCTAATAGCATCGCAGATAATGACTGTATATTAATACCACACTCGTGTGCCTATGATTGCCTATAGACAAGCAATAGCTAATAGCATCGCAGATAATGACTGTATATTAATACCACACTCGTGTCCCTATGATTGCCTATACACAAGCAATAGCTAATAGCATCGCAGATAATGACTGTATATTAATACCACACTCGTGTGCCTATGATTGCCTATACACAAGCAATAGCTAATAGCATCACAGATAATGACTGTATATTAATACCACACTCGTGTGCCTATGATTGCCTATACACAAGCAATAGCTAATAGCATCGCAGATAATGACTGTATATTAATACCACACTCGTGTGCCTATGATTGCCTATACACAAGCAATAGCTAATAGCATCGCAGATAATGACTGTATATTTATAACTCTATTATATCAGAGAAAAATATACCAGGAATTCGGTCTTTTTCAGGGACGCAGAGGTGAAAATGGGCAAACTGGATACGAAGGAGATCTAGGAAGACCGGTATGTTTAAAACGAACTGAGGCTTAAAACCGAGGCTATGGGGCTTATATCTGAGCGGGGTACACCTAAAATGTGGTAACAAGAGACTACTTTTACTCTTGTTGTTCATAAAATCCTCTGCGTTAATATTCAAGCATGAAACAAACGATATCCCGGTGGCTGATAACAGGACTGATGGACCCATAAAATTACCGGGGGCCTTATAAACCGGGGGAGCATTTAACCGGAGGGACATACTGATGGACCTGTATCGGGGATTTTACGGCATGCTATTCATGTTTACTTTCTTTCTGTTAGGGTCCTCATGGAAACCCTGGTGTTATTGGACCAAAGGGGAAAAGAGGTGAAGAGGTAAATTTGTACTTTACGTTCATCACGTTGTTAATTTTAATTCCATCACTGCTATGTGTTTTTACAATTTTTTATACGTCGAATACTATTGATCATTTTAGGTACAAATGTCAGTTAACAGTTAAAAATTAAGCTGTTCAGTTAACCACCAAGAATACGATTTAAAGGGTAATCGTCGAGAATTAGCATTATTTTGTCAATTAACTCCATCTACACCCTCTTTTAGTTGTATGCCTGTAAATTAACGACTGCCCCGTCTTGTCTGTGTCTGGAGGACTAGCTCCTTGTAGCTAACTGTCAGTGACCTCTTTTAGGCTTCTCTCGATTGTGCTCGGTAACGTTTGAACAACGTTTGGCGTTTTGAGCAACTTTGTTTGGGACGAGGAACTTTGACCAACTCTTGCCATCCGAAGCAAATTTTAAGGTTATGGAGATATCGAACACGCATAAGTGTTTTCTGGACTACAAATAATAGAATATTAACATGTATGCTAATAATTATTTGCAATTGATCGAACTATACTAATAAAAGCATTAATAAGCGGATTACTCCATTGTATTAAAGGCCATCACAAATGAGACTGTAAATCAACAGTGGTCAGCGGTCACTCGGCTAAGCAGAGGGCCTCAAGGCCGCCATTTTGTAATGGCACGCAGCATATAATGTTTCGGATTCATCTGAAAGCGAGGACGAAACTCTTCAGAAAGACTCCATATTAACAGCCATAGATGCTGGAGCAACTCTAGCTGCTCCAATAAGGGCAACTTTTTAAATTATAGGAGCAACATTTTAAAATTTCGGCAACTTTTGAGGCGTTTTCGGAGCATAATTTTCACATTTTATGAGCACAATCTAGAGGGCCGTAACGACTTTAATAAAATATATGTCCTATTCACTATTCTTGATTGCATCAATTAGAAACATGTCTTGTTGATAACTATGGTCCCCAGGTTATGTCAGTGCCTTTAAAAATTAATATATGCCCGAAATCGAAAACGTTGGTAGAAATAAGGTTATTTCAAACACCTTTTCACCAAACAGCTAAGAAGGCTTCAGAAGGTAGTTTTACCCTCTGAAGCCTTCATCATACTGTTAAATTATACTACGGGGATACCAGTTTTAATAACAATAATTTCAACTTTAGGGTAAGCGAGGCCAACGTGGAAAACGGGGCATCAAAGGGTATCCGGGCCTCAAGGGCATAATTGGCGACCGGAGTGACGATGGTCGGCCCGGCAAGCCAGGACACAGGGGGAAAAGAGGTCGGCGTGGGCAGGCAGGGCCAAAGGGACCGCACGGCATCCAGGTTTGTCCGTCAGCTGATTTGAAAAGGAATAGTTATACAGCTGACAGTATTTGATATGTTGATTGAAATGGGCCTTTTGCAGGAATACAGTCACGTGGTTGTACTGGGTGGCAAAACTATTCATATGTTTAAAAGCACTTGTACGAGATCAATACTGTTATTAGCAAAACCTGTTTGTAAATGCTGTTTTTCGCCTCCAATCGATTGTCGATCTTCCTAAAACAAGATGGCTTGCCATCCAGCATCCATAGCAACGCCTTTCCCATGGAGATCACGAGCTCAATTCATTCGTTAATAAAGTATTATATCAGCACGTGACTGTTTCCTGCAAAAGGCCTATTAAGACTGAGATATGGATGCAAACACTAATGAGGTCAACATAGCCGATTTGCATGATGACGTCACACGACGTCTACCATAATTCTTTGCACGGATTCTTTCATTTCTCTCATTTAGCCCATTGTCTTGATATTCTTAGAGGACTGAATAAGGAAAATCATTTGAAAAGGTTCTGGTAGATTTAATTAAATGACGCCATCAAGCAAATCGTCTGTTTATGACGTTGAAAGCTACAGTTGTTTCTTGGTGCAATATGGTTTATTTATCCTATTCTATGTTCTTATAAAGATTTACTAATTTCTTTTTAATTACACATTTAGGGGCTTGAAGGACGTGACGGTCTAATAGGGAAGGACGGTGTGGCGGTGAGATTAACTTTAACAATTCTTAGCAGCTTTAATAGACAGGTTTAGGATGCAGTGTAGCCCCAATTTTGCTCAGTTTCTCATTGGTTTGAATGGCGCTCCTGAAAAACCCAGTGTCCGCGGAATTAAAGGAAAATCAGCAAAAGAGGAATTCCAGGTAACACGGGGATACAAGGAGACATGCAGAGGTCACGCAAAAACGCTTAGAACTTTGCGAAAGATGACATAAAAGTTTATTTTGAAAATCAAAAATGAACCCGCTATTCAAAAATTCTCCAACCAGCACGTGCAAAACCTGCAGCCAATCAGCGCGTACTAAACCCATTCAGCGGCAGGCGAATCCCGCCATCTTGGTCAATCTTGGATTTATACCCGCGTAAAGGCATCAGGGTACGATGTTGAGGTCGAGCTCATTTCCACTGATCTGGATCTGGACCAATTAAAAACCAATTGAAACCAAAATAAACTAAAGATGGATCACTAGTAACCCTGAACCCAGTGTCGAACTTGACTGAAAATATTCTAGCAGTATAGAGTGCTAGGTATAGATATGCTAATATAACCCCCGTTATTAAAGGGAAGACATGCTTGCTAATATTACGTATATAATAAATTGTTTTCTTTTCGGGGCATTTCAAATGACAACAAACTGAGTCCAGTCTCTTTTTTTCAGGGTCCATCTGGACGCAAAGGCATCGAAGGATCGCATGGCCCTCAAGGTGTCAAGGTATAGCGAAATTAAATAGTGGTTTTCAACACCCTTTTCCATCAAAGAAGCACGTTTATGGGTCTTCTACAATGGTTGCATTTAGTGTTTGAAGTAAATAGTTGCAGTGAGAGTTTTTTACTTATAAGATTATTTAACCAAAACATTGGAATTTGGTTTTAATCGTTTTAATTTCAGTTTCAACCAGCTGCTTCACGAGTGAAGTGTGATTGTTGCTATATAGTTACCAAATACCCAGGGTTTTTCGTATTTATCATTTATACCTTCAATACTCAAACAAATCATGATCTTAAATAATAAGGGTACTGTCAATCTTCAAATGATAAACTTTCTCATTCCGAAAGACAAAATAACAACTCGGAGTGTGCTTTCCAGTTAGACCGGAGAAAATTTGAGACAATAATAATGATAATAATAATAATATATTTATATAGCGCCTTGATCCTAAAATCCCACTGTTAAATACATAAGTTAAAAATATATAGAAATATGAAATAAATACAAAAATAGCAGAAACAACAGGCTAAATAAACAAACTAATAATATAAATACATTAATATAACTGAAATAAAAACAATAGGCTAATAATAACTTTGCTTAAATAAATAGGTTTTCACTTTAGATTTAAAACTACTAACTGAAGGGCTCGACTTAATGTCTAGCGGCAGATCATTCCATCATTCCACCACACAGCGGTCAAACGTCTGCGCGTGCGTATTACGGTCAGTCTGGTGGGCGGCCGCGCGAATTTCCAACGCAAAATTTACCTTAAAACATATTACAGTGAACTTCTACCCCCTAAAGTTAAGAAAAATACGTGAAAGTTAAACTTTTATTTTCACAGTCAACGGGAAATTGAACAAACTTCAAACTGTGAGTTTACCAAATGTTTTCGTAATTTACCAAAAACGTTCTCAAGGTTTGAAAACGGATGTGTGAACAGTGACGGCCGTCGGCTCACTTTGAATTTGTTTTGGAATATGTTGTTGTTGCAAGACTTTTGACGCATGCGCAGACGTTTGACCGCTGTGTGTCATTCCACAAGGCCTTTTGCAGGAATGCAATCACGTGGTTGTACTGGGTGGCGACAACATTAATTCATATATGTGTACGAGATGCATTTGTAAGAGATCGGTAGTGTTGTTAGCAAAATCTGTTTGTAAATGCTATTTTCCACCCCCAATCGATTGTCGATCTTAGTTTATGAAACAGCGAAGCCGTATTGCGATGAAGGATGGCAAAGATTAGTGGGTGAAAAAATACTGCTTTTAGGCGAACCGTAGAGCAATTAACTTGAAATCAATTCACTGTAACCAGTGAAATCAGGTTTCTAGAATAAGCTTTTGTAATCAACTTTAATCTTTGTCATCCTCTATTCACATGGTATTTCTCTTCTATCTCAGGGTGTTATTTTTGTAGTTTTATTTCAAAGAAACTTGAAGGTTCAATTGATTGACAGTGCCCTTTAACAACTACAGTTTTTATATTTGCTCGCAAATATTATGGTTTCAAACTATGAAATATTTTGTGAGCGAATTTGTCCACGCAACTTCGCCCACCCCCCCCCCCCCCCCCCCCCAACTCCACCCAAGTGTTATGTATGTAGTAACTATACTCTTGTTAAGGGCCCACAAGGTAAAGGCGGTCCACGCGGACGAATTGGAGCCCAGGTGAGTGGCAGTACGATTGCTTTGGTTGTTTTTGTCAATTTCAGTGAATCTCTACTGGTCGTTAGCAAATGATTTGAGCTGAGCCGGAAGACAAAACATTCCATGCCGAATGTGCGACCATATTGATAACCTTGGGAAAAGGGATTGTGGCTGAGAAAAATAAAAGAAGATTGTAATCTCTCTCTACTTCATCCCTGCAGGGCTCTACAGGCATGCATGGCGCTCCTGGTAAACCTGGTGTCCGCGGAGTTAAAGGGAAATTCGGAGAAAGAGGAATTCCAGGTGGCACGGGAATACTAGGAGACAGAGGATCACGAGGTGGGCGAGGTATCAAGGGTGGTACTGGTAACCTAGGGAGTGCAGGAATACCAGGACACGCCGGCTCTAAGGGGGGACGGGTAAGTAGATTTTTCTTAAATATGATCCTGGGTCAAGCAGAATTTAGAAATATGTTTGTTGTAGATCCTAATCCTTGTGAGTAAAGTGATGATCTGTAGTTCAATAACCTCGTGTATGAGTTTCCGAATTATTATTTTTACGTTCACAGTTTCGCAACGTGTCCTTATTTCTGCCCCACTATTTCCAGGTATTAATGGTGGCAATCCAAAGTTTATTGTTTGAATGCAGCTTGCGAAGGGAAAGATGTGTTTAAGGCTAGTTTTGGGTACATATTCACACTATGCATAACTCGCGCGGTCACAACACGAAAAAGAGGCCGGAAGGTTCTCTGGAATGTTGAAGTTGAAATACTAGCAGGAGGTGTGAAACGTATTGAACATGATTGTTTAGTTGAAAAGTGTTTCTTTATAGTGCAACCAGCCAGGCGCATAGCAAATTAACGGCATTGTTTCACTGAACATTCGTTCAGTGTATTTCACAATCTCCCTGGGCACTTCAATTTCAACATTCCAGAGGACCTACCGGCCTCGTTGACATGTTAGTTACCAGGACTTATGCATAGGGTCTATAGGAGACTACATTATGTCCAAAATGAATAGCTGTTTGCCGTACATCTGATTTTCAGGGAGACCGAGGCAAGGAGGGACCGGTTGGCATGACGGGAAATCGAGGACAACGGGTAAGCCATGTTATTCGACAGAAGCGAATAACGTGATGCTCGTGAACTAAGGACGACAGTAGCATATATATAAATATGGCGAATTTGTTAAAAATCGTTGCGAATAATAAGCGTTTTGTGGCTAACTTAAGCTACAAATACTCATACATTTTCCTTCAGAAACTAAGAAAAACATATGTTTTGAACAGTATAGTTTAAGTTTTGAACACTCGGATAAAATGTACTACAAACACAAGACACGGCTCAAAATAATGTACTTTACTCGTTTCCGTCGTGGTCAATTCAAGTTGCGCTGACAGTGTTTGAAGTCGACAGAGAGCTTGTTTGATAGAGTTCAAACATGAACAAAACATGTTAAGCTACCTTAAAATCTTGGCATTAATTACGTTGGAAATATTGAACATCACTCACTATTGAACTCATCAAATATTTTCTCTTGCGCGTGATTGGTTGACTGCGTCACGTGTTCCGATATTTCTCTCCGCGAGCGGGAAATATCAGCGAATACTGTGAGCGTATAAACGCGCGTCAAAGAAAATATTTGAAGGATGATAACAACAATAACCTACATTGTGGCATCGAAATATGTCCTGATATTTGTCCTTCGTCGAAGCTCACAGTTTCCCTCGAGCTTCGCTCTCGGGAACTGTTCTCTTCTCGGATCAGATAATATCCGTGGGGCATATTTCGACGCTACAAATAGGTTATTGTATTTACACAGCCCATGTGAGAGTAGCGTGCGCAATCACTTCCGTTAAAGAAAACATTTGAAGGATTATAAAGACAATAACCTACTTGTGGCGTTGAAATACGAACTGATATTTTCCGTTGGACATTATATGCTTCGCTGTCGGAAACTGTTCGTTTCGCTGTCGGAAACTGTTCGCTTCTCGGAACAGATAATGTCCGCGGACAAATATCAATGCCACAAGTATAGGTTATTGTTTATATAGTTTGGTAGCCATATAAGTATCGCTTCGCAGATCGTATATTGTCAGGATTCGTTATTTTTTAATTACTATAACGCTGATTAAGTTTGTATTTTTAGGGTTATAATGGCGCTACAGGTCCTCGTGGATTAGATGGAGAGACGGTAATTGATCATGACGTCAATACTGTGTTCACATAGAGGGCTAGCTGTGTAGTAGTGCGGGTTATTTGTCACTCGATTTTAGTAGAGGAATGTAAAATAGGAGATATTACAGTTCCGTCTACGAATAGCAATTTCAGAGGTATTGACCTGAACGCCTCACTTCGATGTAATGAAGCACTATTCAGACTATTCAAACTGCGTATCTAAATTAGTTTTGCTTGTTAGAGAGGGTGTTGGTGTCATACAAGAATGATGGTTTGAATAGCGCTTCAGTACATCGAAGTGAGGCATTTGGGTCAATACCACTGAAACTGCTGTTCGTAGACGCAAATGTAATATCAGCTATTAGTATAAACCAACTAGTGGACTATTACGAATCCTGCATTCTGATTGGCTACCCTCCTATAGGTCTATTTGTGATAGCCAATGATAGAGAAAAACTGCACGTATTTTCACAAAATAAAAAAAATCAACTTCAATTTGTTTCTTTCTATTATTTTCTACTGTCCGACTAGTTAGTTTATACTAAAACAATTAGATCTCTCGCCCTCATGGGCTAGGAGATAAATTGACTCGTAGCGGCCATTCGGGCTGCGGGTCTAATTGTTAATTGGAAACAGCACCAATATTGTAATTAAATCACGCAGCACGTATCTATGTTAACAATACTGATCGTATCGTGATCGTTGACGTGTTTTTCTACAATCTAGTCATCTACAATCTGTGCATGTTGTGTCATGTTTCCTAAGACTGTAATTACACTTGGTATATGCCGAGTATTCTGACAGAACACCAGGGCCGGGTTGTTCAAAGCCCGATTAGTGTTAATCCTGGATTAACTCTGCACAGAACCTATTGGTTGTCATGGAAATTAACCCTGGATTAGCACTAATCGGGCTTTAAACAACCCGGCCCAGAACTCTACAAATCAGTACACCTAAAACGACTGACAAGTACTTAAATTCATAAAATATGCACACACAAATTTCCAGCAAGGACATACTAAACATTTCGAAATAGTCGGAATAAATCCCGAAGATCTCACCCTAATTCTATTAATTCAAACACAGGGCGATTCTGGTAAACCAGGGATACCGGGCGATGTTGGAAAGAAGGGGAGAAGGGTAAGACATGGTGGCTACAGCCTTGTTAAGACACTTATAAGGAGATATATCATCTCAATCTACCGTAAAATTCCGAAAATAAGCCCCCCGAATATAAGCTCCCCCGAAAATAAGCCCCCTAAATTTTAAACGCAAAAAGCCTCCCTATAATAAGCCCCCCCCCCCCCCCCCGAATATAGTCCCATGGGCTTATTTTAAAGATGGACCTTATCAGCTACATAGACAAAACATGCTGTAACCATGTTGCAATAAAGCTTGTTGTTGTTATGTCCAGAGTTGTCAGGTTCAAAGAGATCAGTTAATGACCACAGTTCACAATATTTTGAGACACAAAGTGCCATCCGAAAATAATTCCTCCAAAAAGGTATTTTGAGCAAATATAAGCCCACGGCTTATTTTCTGAATTTTACGGTATGTGACTGTCAAATACGAATACATGACCGTCTCGTAATTTTGTGATACAAACATCTTAAAATGCTTTTGTCTGTGACTAGGGTAGAGCAGGCGTCATGGGCATGCGAGGATTACCGGGCCCTCCTGGACGACGGGTATGGACGAACTAGCGTGTTCTCACTAATAATGTTATATCATCATTTTATAAAACTTATAAATTAAGCTCATAGATTATGAAAGCTTAACTAAGTTGCTAAAGAGGAATAGTTTCATAGTGCTAACCAACGTGGCGACAGTGCAAAACAAGTAATACATGTAACCAAAGAATTGGAATATGTACACGTATTCATGTATAAGCTGTTTTTGTTGGGTCTTTACAAGGGGAGGGAAGGCGAGGAGCTAATACATTGTACGTACACGAACCATTTCTTTTGTTTTAAAGTACTCTGATCAAATACAATACAATCATATTACATTTATGTGCCATTAAAGAATATTAAGTAAAGAAATACTCATGATTGTACAGGATTCCCACAGAGACCCTTTCAAGCCTGACTCAAGTTTTTTTTTGCTTTGGTACATTTTAGGGCAAACGTGGCAATACAGGAGGTGAAGGCTCTGTCGGCCTGAGAGGGGATCGGGTATGTTATACACACAAAGCGCGTTGGAAACTATCGTAATTCCTATCGAAGACGTCGATTAATGGCAAAAAAACGAATGCGTTAGGATCTTTTTGAAGATTTTAACATATAACTATCAGTACACACTGACAACTTCGTTGATGCTGCTTTTAACGCCCTCTGTAAACATGTGCACAAACGCTTGGCGCTTATTACATTGAGCAACTACTATCACCGTACTAATCATTAGTATCAGAACAGTGAAGCCTTATTTTATTATCTTTCAGGGTATACGTGGAGCCCAAGGCCGCCCTGGAGTGGATGGACCCTCTGGAACTAAGGTACTGTACGGCATACATCCTAAGCCTTGTATAGCTGGTCAGCCAACCGTCATTTTATTACCGTCATGTAAACACGGACGTAGTCTCGGAGAGAAGCTTGCCCTTAAGACATAAGAATTACCCTGGATACCCGAGGTTCTACTGCCTCTCTACGTCAAAGTTAAAGCGCGAAGCTCTTACTAACGTCCCTTATCAGAAAGCACACGAGCGAGAGAACAAAGGTATATAAGAAAGTGCGTTTTGTAAATAGGATATTGGAAAACACTGGTATAATCAACTTAGAGTCGATTAAGGTATGCTAACCGCCGTGGGAAGCGAGTAGCAGCTGACGTTTCGAGCGCTAGCCCTTCGTCAGAGCAAAGAAGTATTTTGGAAAAGCTGCTGCGGAATAGTTAGAGGTTATTGAAATATAGGAGAGAAAGGGATTCTGCAGTAATCTCTGTAGCAACTGAACATCGCCTACATATACTAGTTACTTCAATTATACAGTAGAGAAGGGAAAAAAGTACTCTAAAGTCACATATAAGAATAAATTAAGGTCAAATTAGACAAGCAAAAGTAGATATAAAATTAAGCTTAATGACAGCATCCAGTGTTAATATTGTTTTTGACACATTGGTCAAATTGTATTTTAGGTGCACAGCCGATCTGGCTGAAAGTGAATTATAATAATTGTCCAATTTTTCTAAATTTCACTGTTCTAAATTTCCACTGATTGTTTAGAAATTGGGAATTATGACGTTCGTAAAATAATAGTCTATTTAGGATCAGACAGCCAGGTTATATATAATGGTAACAGAAGTGAGTGGAGTGCAATTTGGTTTGAAATCATACGAGTGATTACAAAATTGCACGACCACATAGGTGGAATGCAATTTGTAATTAAAAGTTTAATTTCTAACTAAAATTTCTATGTCCAATTATTTATATCCATTTCGAAATCTGAATTGATTGCTTCTTAAATCCTTTTATTTGATTGGCTAGTTTCCCAGTTTGGTTTTCAGCTTCCCCCTGCTGCTCGTCAATGTTCTTTCCAGCCTCGGCATCAGTATCTCGTTCAACACTACCAGCATTGCATTTGATTCTGCTGGATGTTGGTTTTCCTCAGTTATATAACTAGGAGCCTATCGGCACCTGGTCCTCTACCTCTTGGTCTCTCTCGCCCTCGCATTCGCTGTTAGGGACAGGATCGGGTTGTCTGTTCACATTCCTATTGGCCTGGGCGTATTTTTGTAGGCCCTGATGCTCGGTAGGGCTGTAGGACCATAGGAAATTGCGATAGAGGGTTCCGCGCTTGTCGCCATCTTCTTGTTCGACAGTCCCTTGCTCGGCGGAGTACGTACAGTGTAAGGCATATTCTCCCAACGACCTTATAGACTGGCAAGTCCCTTGTTCGACGGAGTACAGTGTAGAACAACGACTTTTGTATTCACTCATTAACTCTTCCACCTCTAGAATTCGTCCCCTTTTCAGGATGTCCGTGCCAAACTTATGTAGCAGTGGATAAGACCAATCCGATCCACACAATAATACAAAGGTAGTCCGGGTTCTATACGTTCTATAAAGTTCTGAACACACTTTAATGTCGCCAGGAAAATTACAAAATAAGCTCTCTGGCGCTACATGAAGTACTGTCTGTTGACCACAAGGACAAAAAGACGCTTATGGATCATATTATAAGAAATATAAAATACAAAACGACAAGAATAATCATATACTACGATAACAAAGTGGTAAATAAATGGTTGTGAAATGATCAATACACATCATCGCTGTCTCTGCATGTATTTCAGGGCTCTAGAGGTAATCGTGGAAAGCGTGGACCTCGTGCAAGGAAAGGGGACTCGGTAAGTGCTTCATATTGCCTTCAGTTGAACTATGGATGAATGATGTGTGACATTTCCTTTGTGAACGTATTTCTTTCTTTACGTTCTTTGTCAAACAACTGGAAACAGATCAATCGCTCTCTCTTTAATAGGTATGACACCTTACAAGCGCAATATTTTGATGTTTAATTAAATATTGTTTTTATTTATAAGGGTCGCCCCGGCATTGATGGCATTGATGGTGATGCCGGAGAGCAGGTAAGCAATGAAAAAGTCTTTAGAAATGAAAAAATGTTTAGAAATGTCAAATTGCCGAATGTCTAGAACCTAGACTGCTAGCCGTTCCCACATTTCCCTCCTGAGTCCGTGGGGATATTATCTTATCCTAGCGGGGACTGAAACGAAGACATTTTCCAGTGATGGCCGGTTTGTCTGTTGACATATTCTGTACAGTATATTTCCATTCCTATTCATGGATATTATTCATCGTCATTGGAGTATGCTTTTTAAATTCGTGTTTGAAAACGAAAACCAACACATAGATCACACACGCACAGAAATAAAAGTTCGCAAGCTCTATATATCTCTCAGTTATTAAACGAGTGCGAGGTTCGTACCGTAGTTTATGGACCGAAGCAAATGAGGTAAATAAGATGTTTATTATGAAGCTTATTCATTTTCTTTGAGACCGGAAGTGGGCGGAAGGTCCGTACGGGAAGTTATGGACCGCAAATCGACCAATCACGGCTCACGAAATTAATTAGCTATAAAATAAGGTTATTACTGCTTTGACCCCAAGTCGCATTTGGGAAATTGCATTCAGCCGAACGTTAATCAAAATTTAATTAAAGTTAAGCGGTGAAAGCTTTGTATGACTACGCTCTGCGTTTGATTAATGTCGGCTAAATGCAATTTTCCAAACGAAACTTGGAACTTTCAGGGTTGCACTCCGATGAAAACAATAACAATCATTGTACAACCTTGCACTTACATGAACACTGAATTTGAACGGAACCTGAAACAAAATAGCGGCTGATCACAGTCAGGACCCGGCTAAACCATAGTTAATGGCTAAACTACAGATCACAGAAGCGGCTAAATTTTACATTTTTGTCCTCTCAAGGGTGTTGTGGGACGAGTCGGTCCTCAGGGTAGAGGAGGATATCCTGGATTCGCCGTAAGTACTTAGACGTCTTTTAATCTATCTTTCCTTTGAACTTGTCAATTCCTATCTAGTTGGAAGAACGATTTTTTCATATCTTAGTATTACGTTGAGTGATGGTCTCTTGCTTGAGTTTGGCGTTCAGCCACTTTATTGATCAAAGTCGATGAAGGGGCACAAGCTTATATTTTTTTTAGGGTAAACCTGGCGATGATGGAGCTCCTGGTGATCTAGGTCTTCAGGTATGAACAGTAATAATTATTATATAATATCATAGATGTATCACTCAAGGCGTTCTGTCAAAGTTCAGTGATAGAGAGCTGACTTGTCCTTTGGGTTCGATTCTCAATGAGGCCAACACTTAGGCCTGGTTACACTAGCGATGCAAGCAGCAGCGCAAGCAACATACGCAGACGCAGTATCGTAATTGTGAACATTAAGAGGGAATTTTCTAATTATCACGAAATAGTTGAAAAAACCGCCAAAAACTTGCCCTGCAGACTAATTTGAATTCCAATTAACACTCTTTGGATTAACACTCTAATTACTATTTTATTAGTCCCAAACAAACACAAATAATATAAACTCTTGACTAACAACTGTTTTAGCGTGGCACAAGTTAGTTCAGTTCTTGCTTTTCTTTGTAAATTTAGTCAACCATTAAACCGCCTGAAATTTGGTGTTACATATTCAGGTCTAGCCCTGACGAGAGAAGTTTTCGCTTTGGATTAACACTCCAATTTAACTTAAAGCGACACACATATCGTGAAATCTTGGCTAAAATCCATTTTAGCTCGGTACAAAACTCAGTCTTTAGATTTTGTTAAATATCTCCTATTAATAGTTACGGTACTGCATCTGCGTTGCTAGTGTGAACCAGACTTTAGTGCCATAAAATAATTGGGAAGATGTTGCCTTTGCAGAACAATCTCGACCATAAAAATATGGTTCCATCTTCTCATCCTTTTGGATAAGGATGTTAAATCGTAAGCGTCTCAGGGGCACACAGCGGTCAAACGCCTGCGCGTGCGTATTACGGTCAGTCTGGTGGGCGGCCGCGCGAATTTCCCGCGCAAAATTTACCTTAAAACATATTACAGTGAACTTCTACCCCAAAAAGTTAAGAAAAATACGTGAAAGTTAAGCTTTTTATTTTCACAGTCGACGGGAAATTGAACAAACTTCAAATTGTGAGTTTACCAATTTTGTTTGAAAACGGTTGTGTGAACAGTGACGGCCGCCGGCTCGCTTTGAATTTGTTTTGGAATATGTTGTTGTTGCAAGACTTTTGACGGATGCGCAGACATTTGACCGCTGTGTGTCTCAGGGGAGACCGTCGCTTCTAATCCATCAATTTCTTGAGGCTTTCGCGAGTTACCGACGTTACATTATAGCGTTTCTAAACTATTATGGAATACATTATATTTCACACACAGGGACCTACCGGACCGACTGGAGGAGAAGGATTGCCTGGTTCCAAGGGAGCAGCGGTAAGTCAGGCATTCCTTTTGACAAACATGAGCTAGGTTTGTATTAGCTGGGTTGTTATGCTCCAGTCTGTTGTGCGGGAGGTTGCAGGTTCAAACCCCGGTTGGACCACTGCTCGGAGTTTTAAAAGAACTGGAAGAAGGTGCTGCCTTTGCTCTGACATCTGCAAATGGTTAGACATTCGCGTCTTCTCGGATCAGGACCTAAACCCGTAGGCCCCCCGTTGAGGACGTAAACCAATCTCTGGCAGTGACCACCATCAGTAGATAGTTTATACATAGTTTATTAACAGTGTCCCAAATTAACAATACCATGCTAAATACATTTGACATTCTGATATTAGTATTATTACTTTGTGTAACGATACGAAATTATAGATTGAGATATGAACATTCTCGTGTTAGTGAAATACTCTCCATGTTAATTTCACTGATTTCCCCGATAACATTAAAACAATCGTTAATCAGTTTATCTAACATTTACATTATCTATCTAGGGATCAAGCGGCACAAAGGGAGTCCCAGGTCCTCGTGGTGTGCGTGGTGCGAAGGTATGAGAGTAAAATGTGAAAAGGAATGATAATGAGGGAATAACATGACTTGTGGAGGGCATATTGCTTTTTCAGCTCGCATAGTTCCACAGCGCAAATGCTTTGGGTGAGGTTCCGTGAGGTTCCGTGCTTCGATCTTTTCAAAGTTACTCGCTGGCGACTCGTTGGCGGGATTTGTACCTGTATGGCTTCCCGCGTCAGCGCCAAAATCTGATTGGTCTAAATGGATAGGATGATGAAGCAAGATCCAATGAGATACAGGGCTGCCAGGGGTCGTTTACAGCCGATGCACGCGCGTTTTCATGAGGGCTGTTTTATATTTGGCCGTGTAGTTTGATAATTATTATTGGTTCCTCGCAAAATAAACTGGCAGAGCGAGCAACGTATGGAACAAAATAATTCAATGCTTAGATAATCTTCCAGTTTGACACTCGTTTGGATTAGCGTGTTGGTTTTTGCGGAGGGAGGAAAACCGGAGAACCCGGAGAAAAACCCTCGGAGCAAGGGCGAGTTACCAACACACTCAACTCACATATGGCGCCGCGTCCGGGAATCGAACCCGAGCCAGAGGTGAGAGGCGAAGCGCTTAACCACTGCACCACCCCGGCTCCCCAAGACCTAGACTCAAGATACCAGTGAACATGTGATATTGGTAAAACAGCCGATTGGATGCCATTCTACTTCACGTTTGTCAAGGTTCGTTCATGAGCACAAGAACACAGCGACATTCAATTTTCCCTCAGGAAGAAAACTCAGAAACACATTGCTGAGGTACCTAGGAGCTAACTTGGGATGTTTATTTAAAAGTCTACTTTGAGAGCAATTTATATGCGTTCATGTATCGTTTCTGTTTTATCATGCGTGTTTGTTTGCCTTATATAAATGCAACTTTAACGTGGTTAAATTATTAAAACAACTCTTAGAATAAGTACCCAATGGGTACATGTGTCTACAGCAAATGTAAGGGTGAGTATATGATTATAGATATTTGGTCATCGATAGTCTCCCTCGCAGTCTTTCTTTTGGTCATCCCTGCGATAACCGAGTAGCGGTGCAGGGGCTAGGGTCATGTGACCACCCAAGGAACGGCTGCGAAGGAGACTATCGATGCAATAAAGGTATTGCATTGCTCTGTTTTGGATTTAAAGGCTCAAAGGAAACTTAATGCTGACTGGTATACTTTATATACTTTATACTTTGATATACTGTATGAGACTGGTGCCTTGGAAAGTCAGGATCGGACCACGGATCGGATCACGAATTATTGCTTGGATTATTTTTTATTTTTTTCCCCTCAGTATATAGAACATGAGATGGTTGCCTTTGTTCGTCAATGCGGGCCACCCTTTTTTTCAAGGCCATAAGTGATTTAAAAGTTAATTCGTAGTATATATAATGCAGTAAAATGACTTCAACGATTGATGTTAAGCTGGTCAAGGTTCAATATAGACACATTGCATAAACAGCGTCCAATTTGAATAACCATTGTTTAGGCATCTTTAGCCTCACATTCATGTGAAAACGCTTCTGTGTGGCAACGTGAACACGAGGCTAAAGTCCCCAGAACAATAACTATTTAAATTGGACGCCATTTATGCAATGGCTCTATAGCACCATTCTCGAAGACCCAAAGGGTGGTTGCGTGACAAAAGGCAAACCGACAACAGGGGAGGGGAAGGGAAGGGAATAAGAGGACAGGGATGAGGTGGGGTGGGGAGGATTGCCTCTGGGTCTCCGAGCATCAATAGCTGTGTATCTTTTAAACATCGTTTTCAAGTTGGACGTCCTTCTTGACTGCAGGGTAGTGATGGTGTCGCAGGTGATATGGGACCCACTGGAAAACGAGGAGTTCATGTAAGCAATGCTTTTCTTTTTTTCTAAAGAACAATAACGACATTAATTAACAACAACAAAGCAATCAAACTAACAAAATCCACACAAACACAAAATGAGTTCAGGGCCATAGCATGCATGCGTGATTATCATAGCATTGTACTAGTCCGCTTCATGCATCTTTTTTATGCTTCTTCAAAGGACGCTCTGTGTGGTTTCTTTATTTCACAAGAAAGATTTTTGGTTGATATTGACATCCGCTTGGGTTGTAAAATAGCATTTATTTGGTATCATAGGGCGCAACGGGACTGGCCGGAGAACAGGGTGGAGAAGGGCCCAAGGGAGATCAGGTAAGATCCTTATCAGTCTATGGCAGTCCATGACTATGAATATGTCGCCGGAAAAATGAACATAGTGATATGAAAGTATGTATCGTATGTATATGTTGTGGTTTAAAAAAGTTTGGGTTCAATTTTTTTAAACCAGTTCATTTTTGTAGATCTGGTATATTTTTAAGATTCTAAAAGGGAAAAGTTATGTTAACTGATATTAGGGTTATTTTAAATGTTGGATTTGGGTTTAGAATAGTTCACATGATTATTGAAGGAGGATTATAGTCTGTATTAGTGATTTAGCCCTGAACACCCTAAATTGGTGACTACATGTTAAGCTCTAAACGCCCTAAATTAGTGAGCACCCATTGTTGACGGTTAGGGTGTTTTTAAATGTAGGGGTAGGGTTTGTATTAGTTCACAGGAACCTCGAAGAAGCATTATCTTTTTGTGTTGTTCAGTGATCTAAATTTAGTGACTATAGCTCTAAACACCCTAAATTAGTGAGCACCCATTGTTGACGGTTAGGGTGTTTTTAAATGTAGGGGTAGGGTTTGTATTAGTTCACAGGACCATCGAAGAAGCATTATTTTTCTGTGTTGTTCAGTGATCTAAATTTAGTGACTATAGCTCTGAAAACTCTAACTTTAAGTGAGCACCCTTTATTGACGGTTAGGGTGTTTTTAAATGTAGTAGTATAGTAACTAGCGGTTCTGGCACACATTCCTGAAATTCCTCAAATTCGTAAGACCAATTAGTAAAATTGTTGCATTTTCGTTGTTTTTTTTCATCTAATGGACTATCCTCACTTCGTTCGGCCCTCACTTCGTTCGGGGTCCATTAGATGAAAAAAAAACGAAAATGCAACAATTTTACAAATTGGTCTTACGAATTTGAGGAATTTCAGGAATGTGTGCCAAAACACGCTAGTTAGTATACTACTATAGTTTATTTATTGTATTTATACATTATATTAATAGACCGGTTTCTACCGCTTTTTTCCGGATTAAAGCAGTTTTGTTATACTATTTATAGTATTTTTACGATATATTAAATGATCGGTTTCTACCGCTTTTTTACGGATTAGAGCAGTTTTGTTGTACTATTTTTTGTTGTATTTTTTTACATTTTAACACCCTATTAGAGAAACATGTTTATAAGGTATTATTTACTACTATAGTTCATTTATTGTATTTATACACAATATTAAAGGAGTGTGGCTACAAGTTTATTACATCATACCATGGCTGAGCATATACTAACATTTGTTCGAGTACGTCCTTTAAAGAACTATTTACGTGGATGGAAGATGGATATTCCTGATGATAATCCTATGGGAGCGGATCCAGCCGTTTTCCTTGCCGGTGTACGTAAACAAACTACCGAAAAGTTTAAGGAAGAACTACGAAACCACAATACCTTTAAGGCCCAATTAGCTTTAAACATAACTTTCGTACTTGATAAACCTGATGGTTACGTATACGAGACAGCTACATTTTATAGCAAACAATCTGTTTTGATCAACGATGCTGGTATCCGTGAGGTAATAGTAGAAGCACATGCTCAGATATACAACCAAATTGAGAAGTGGATCAGTCGTGGATCAAATTGGGTCATAGATAGAGTCAATATTCTATGGTTAAACATTGCTCAATATCAACCACTACGTGGAGGTTCATATTTACCACTACCTGAAGAAATAGCGAATAAGAAAGCTGTGATCAATGTAAACAACAAAGACGATCACTGTGCACTTTGGTCGATATGTGCAGCAATGTTTCCAGTTAAAACAAATCCTCAAAGGACATCAAAGTATCAAATAGATATGGTGAAATCCAATGGGGTTGACTCACCAACACCAATCTCACAAATACCACTTCTAGAGAAGCAAAACAACATTTCTATTAATGTATATGGATGGGATCCAAAGGAAAAGTGCTTAATCATATATCATATCTCAAAGAAGACTTTTTCGAAGTACGTCCATCTACTACTTATAGAAGACCCAAAGAGTGGTAAACAACACTATTGCTGTATAAAGGACTTCAACAAACTCCTATTCGATCAGACAAAGTACGAACATAGGAAACACTTCTGCGAACGATGTCTACATGGATATTCCAATGAAGCTCTTCTTACAAAGCACATTACAGAGTGTAACGGTACCGATGACAGAGCCATACGCATTGAAATGCCTACCAATAAGAACAACAAAATCTCATTTCAGAATATCCACAAACAGCTTAAAGTACCCTATATTATCTATGCAGACCTTGAGGCTTTGACCACTAAGATCGAAGGACTCGCCCAAGACCTAAAGAAGAGCAACACACTTAAAACAGAAGAACATATTCCCTGTGGATTTTGTTATATAGTTGTACGTTCCGATGGTCATAGCGAACCACCAGTACTATATAGAGGCATGGATACTATAGAACGTTTTCTACAATACATACAAGAGGAAGAGGTGAAGATCAAAGCCCAAAAGGCTAAACCACTACGCATGTCATGGAAAAACTATGAGGCTTACAATAGCGCAACGATTTGTCATATATGTCAGAAGCCCTTGGTTGGTAAAGATAGAGTACGTGATCATTGCCACATCACAGGTGAGTTTCGAGGTGCCGCACACAATACCTGTAATCTAAAATTACGTACTTTTCCTACCATCCCAATCGTATTCCATAATCTTCGTGGATATGATTCTCACCTACTAATGCAATCCATATCCAAGACATCAGGCAAGATCTCTTGTATTCCAAATAATATGGAGAAATATATTTAATTCTCACTTGGTAACCTACGATTCATTGATAGCTTTCAATTCTTACCATTCTCTCTCGATAAGTTGGTAAAAGGATCAGCATCAGACACATTCCAACAAATTGCAAAATATACATCTAATCAAGAGAAAGCCAATCTACTAACTCGTAAAGGAGTATATCCATATGAGTACATGGATTCGTGGGATAGATTTGCAGAGACTTCTCTACCACCGAAAGATGCGTTCTATAGTAAACTAACTCTAGAGTATATATCCGATGAAGATTACGAACGCGCAATAAAAGTTTGGAACGTATTTGATTGCAAGACATTGGGTGATTATCATGATCTTTATCTAAAAACTGATGTACTTCTTCTAGCAGATGTATTCGAGGATTTTCGTACAACATGTATGCAAAACTATGGATTAGATCCTGCACATTATTATACGAGTCCAGGACTTTCATGGGACGCTTTATTAAAGAAAACAGGAGTGGAACTTGAACTATTAACTGACTATGACATGTATTTATTCATTGAGAAAGGTCTACGCGGTGGTATATCCATGGTATCACAGCGTTATGCCAAAGCAAATAACCAAAGTATACCCGATTTTGATCCCAATAAGCCAAATAGCCACATACTCTATCTTGACGCCAATAATCTATATGGATGGGCCATGAGCCAATATTTACCAACAGGAGGATTTGAGTGGTATACACCAACAGAAGAACAAATAACAACTCATGCAATCGATTCAGATAAGGGTTATATCCTTGAAGTTGATCTTGAATATCCTCGAGAACTTCATGATACACATAACGACTATCCACTAGCTCCCGAGAGAATTCAGGTGAATAAAGATTTGTTCTCAGAGTATCAGACCAATCTATTTGAGGAACTATATAAAGGTAATGGATCTTTGAAAGTGGAAAAACTCGTACCTAACCTATATAACAAAGAACGATATGTGCTACACTACCGCAACCTACAACTGTATCTATCTCTTGGTATGCGTTTGAAAAAGATCCACAGGGCATTACGATTTGATCAATCACCATGGATGGAACCATATATACAAATGAATACAGAGTTACGAAAACAAGCGGAGAGCACCTTCGAGCAGGATCTATACAAACTGATGAACAATAGTGTATTTGGAAAAACAATGGAGAATCTACGTAAACGTGTAGATATCCAATTAGTGCGCGCATCAGAAGGAAACAAACTACAACGTCTATTGAATAAACCTAGTTATGCTCGATCCACAATTTTCGATGATGATCTTGCCGCGGTACATAACTACAAAAGTAAGCTATTGCTAAACCGCCCCATATACGTTGGAATGTCAATTCTAGATCTATCAAAGCATCTGATGTATGACTTCTACTACAACGAGATCAAGAAGCAATATGGGCAACGATGTAATCTACTTTATACCGATACCGACAGTCTATTACTACACTTTAAAACTGAAGATATCTATGCAGATATGGCAATTCATAAACATCTATATGATACTAGTAACTACAGCAAAGACCATCCGCTGTATAGTATCAACAACAAGAAAGTACTTGGTAAAATGAAAGATGAATGTGGAGGTATTCCTATAGTCGAATATGTTGGACTACGATCTAAGCTCTATTCTATATTGAGAGTAGATGGCGATGAGATTCGTAAAGCTAAAGGTACCAAGAAGGCAGTAGTGAAACATCGTATTCGTCATGAACAATATAAAGAGTGCTTGATGGATAAGAAAGTATTCAAACATGGAATGAATATGCTTCGAAGTGAAGGTCATAAGATGTATGGTATACATATGAACAAAGTATCTCTATCACCATTCGATAGTAAGAGATGTATTTTAGCAAACGGAATAGATACAATAGCCTACGGTCATGGAGACTTTTTTCCAGATAATGAAGAAGTAGCCGATTTTATTAGCAATATAATATCGAACGCAATCGATACATTATCCTACAATCGTAAAAACGTCATTACAGAGGATGAAGATATGGACGACTTTATTCGTGACTTGCTTCTATCTTAGAATACCTTTTGGTGGTAGTTCTGTATCTGGTGGTATCACTTGTATCTCTTCACGAACGAACCCTCGCTTTGGTGCATCTTTTCCTAAATAGTATAGAACAGGTTGATTTGATGATACCACACTTCGAGAAATATAATATGTCTGTAAACTCCATACAGGATCAGTTGCTCGTTTTACTCCACCTTCCAATTCTCCCGGTGAGTATAGATATCGAACTAAAACATCGAATGGTAGTCGCTTTTCTTTCAATCCAATAATTCGAGAATATGTAGGAGTCTTTATGTTTACTTGTTGTGCCTCTATAGAATTTGAAGGTTCCTTACCTGTTAGTCGAGTAACTTCATTGTTCATAGCCTTGATAACATCAGGAAGCCTCAATACCCATTCTCTACTACGCGCATCCGATCCTTCAGATGTAAGTACCATCTCTTTTGCATATTGATATCCAAATAATCTTTCAGCTATCGTTCTATTTGCTCGTTCGACAAAACTTTGTGCCCTATGATGACCGGCTTCACCTCGTTGAACTTTCGTACCACGTAGTTCTAATGTTTCAGACATACGTCCCATGAATTCTCTACCAGGATCAACTTGCAATGTTTTTGGCCATTCTAGTGGACTACGTTTATAGATTCGTTCGAATGCTGCAGACACTTCACCACTATCTTTCGATGCTAAAGGTTCAGCCTCTTTATATCTAGAAGCTACATCGATTACCACCAAAGCATACTTATATAGTTTCCTTCCACGTCCAGGTCGATCGTGAGGTAGAAAGATCAAATCAGCTTGATGAACTTTATTAGGTTTCGATACAGTCCAATGTGGTCGTGGAATATAGTGTGGTGGTGATAGATATATTTGCCACATGGCTTGTTTCTCTAACCAACCCTTAGCTACATCTTCCGATACCTTTGCAGCCACCGATAACTTACCAATTGAGGCATAACCTTTCCAATAGCCCATAGGACCATAGAAGATATTCGCAAGTTTAGCATCCATTATATATCTATGTATTCTAACCTTTAACAAGCAGAAAAAAAAGAATAAGAACTTATCTAACCAACTAGTTCTTATTCTTTTTTTCTTAGTATCTCGTCAATCGTAAAAATTCTCGTTTTTTAAAAAGCATATCGACTAATAGCATATCCAGCAGCTAGCGTTCCACCACCAACGAAAATCAACTCACCAGTTTTCTGTGCGTTAGATGGTTGATAGTAGTCAGAGAAACGAGGTTCTTTCATTGCTTCGAGTCGTTTCAGTGCCTGACGTAACTTATGGGAGCGCACGAAAGCTCGGTTGATATCGAGTTGGTTATTATGAGCATCGCGTTCGGCGACTTCATGTTTGCGCGTCCAATCGGACAATTTTTGACGTTCTTCGATATATGCCTCCCTAGCAGCATCGAATTTTTCCATTGCCCTATCATGTCTCTCTCGTTCTATATTAGCAGTTTCATCTTTTCCACCAAACATCCTAGCAAGCACTCCACCACCAGTGAATGCCGCTGCGTTTACAACCGCCGTGAATAGCATCATTGCGCCAGCTGCAGCCATTATGGTTTGGCCTTTTGTTTCTCGAGATATTGTTTTGCATATATGCTACCAGCTATTACTGCAGTCCACTTCACGTAATTTATAATAGAAGTAGAAGGATCGTTAAGCATAGATTCCTTGGCAACCTTTTTTACGATCCAACCAATACCAGTAGCTATTCCAGTTATCATAGCAGCATCAGTCGCTGTTTTCATCAATTCTTTATCCATCCTAATATATATCGTATATCTCTAGTCTTTAATTGTTACTCCATATCTGGTACCGTAGTCTTTACAGGACTCGCGGGTCGTATAGGACTAATGTTCTTAGAAGTGTCGTCTCTGTATCTTTTGTATTGATAGTATGCGCCAAACAATGCAGCACCCGTACCAATAACTGCGATAGTAGTATTAGTAGATATGTTTCTAGTCCAACTTTCATCTACGTCGGTTTCTTTAGATAATTCACTTTCACGCGAAATCTCTCTCTTTTGAGCCTCTCTAGCAAGTTTATTACTTAGTGCTAATGCTTTCCCAGCAGCAACCCTCTTTGGATCTTTTACTTTAGTTGGTGTTGTTTTCGGTGGATTCGCAGTTATCTGATCCGTCTGTTCCTCCATCTTGATTCGATATAGTAGTTACTTGCGAATGTTTAATAGGAGTACTAGGAACGACTATGTGATTAGCTACGTGGAACGAAGCCCTAGCTAGAGCCACGAATCGAACTGCTTTAAGTGCTAATAGACCAGCCGCAGTATATATCTCATTGCGGACTAGTTGGTCTTCTTGTAGATCCTTAACCAGTGCTTGTTGGTCATCTAGTGGAACTACGTATGCAACTGCGCGAGTAGCTAGACGTAGTGCACCATTTACTAAGCATCCTGTTATTTGATAGCATGCGCCAAACAATACAGCGCCCATACCAATAGCTGCTATAGTAGATACGTTCGTAGTCCAACTTTCATCTACATTGATTTCTTTAGGTAATTCACTTTCACATGTAATCTCTCTCTTTTGAGTCTCCGCAGTTATCTGATCCGTCTGTTCCTCCATCTTGATTCGATATAGTAGTTACTTGCGAATGTTCAATAGGTGTACCAGGAATGACTATGTGATCAGCTACATTGAACAAAACACTAGCTAGAGCTACAAATCGACCGTGGTTAAGTGCTAATCGACCAGCCGCCATAGATATCTGATGGCGGGCTAATTGGTTTTCTTGTAGATCCTTAAACAGTGCTTGTTGGTCGTCTAGTGTAGCTACGTATGAGACTGCGCGAGTAGCTTGACGTAGTACACCATCTACTAAGTGTACTGTTATTTGATTTGCTACTACGGCCTGGTATCTACTATGTAAACGTTTTACGTCCTTCTCAGATAGTTTAGTTATATCTGTTAGGGAGAAATTCTGTCCTAGACATTCTTTCGTTTTACCCAATACAGCTAAGGTCTTAAGTTCTTCCCGCCATTCTTCGATATCCTCCAATTCGGTTGAAAATTCCAATTTGGTTGGTGGACCTGTTAAATCCTCGCCTTCCAGTTCTTTGGTGTATTCATCCATGATAATATGTTATAGGTGCGGGTATCTCTAACACTACTGCAAAAGGATGTCGCAAACAAAAACATATGCGAGCAAACTTGTGAGATCGAAGTATCGTTCGTAATTTATTACATTCTTGTGAATCTCCGTAATCTTCGAATATCCTCTTTCCATCTATAACCGATGCCGTATGAAACGCTACTACGATAGCTACGTTCTCACGAAAAGGTTTACATATACTCGTTAATTGTTGGGATAGTACCCAAATAGATAGTCCTATATGTCGAGCAGAGAATGCTAAATCTACTAGTTTGTCAGTTCTTCGTTTTACATCTTTTGATGCGGCGCAATCATCTAGAATCAATAATGTATTGGTACCTGACCAAAAGGTTGCACAAATATTTAATGTGGTATCGATAGCATCCTGAGATGGTGATATGACATAAAAATGCGGATCTCGATTAGCAAATCCATGATATGTTTTGTTGTGGGCATACGTAGGACAAATTAATACTATATAATCGAACTTACCACGAAATGGTCCACGAAGTTGTTCTATGAGAAATGCAGTCTTTCCACAATTCGTTGGACCTACTATAAGTGTGTTGAATGGAATGTGTTCTACGAGGGAATCCATCAGTATGTTATACTATCTAAAGATCTGTTCAATATCTTGAGCTGAGCATCAGCAAGGACATAGATATGCATGTTTACGTTTCCACTTCCTTTTAAAGTTCTATGTATACGAATATCGATATCTTTTCCACCACCAGTTTGTGCCATTCCATCACCATGAGCAGAGGAATCTTTTGCTGTACGACAATCGACTAGGATGGCAAATCTGTTATTGTAAAATTTGGTAGGAGTCATAGAGGTATCGGATGTACCAAACCATCCTTTTGTGGACTCCCAAAAATCTGGTGTTAACATACCTCCTGGAAAGAATCTATTTGGAACTCCATTTACGTCTATCTCTATCTTTGAAATATCAGGATTTACGAATGCTTCGCTATCTCGTGAACCGGCGGTGTGAGGATCTACGAATAGAAAGAGTAATCCAGCGAATGATCGTCGTGGAACATTTATATTCTGAGATATCAAAGTATCTGATGCCTTAGCGATAGGTACTAACTTGAAGTGAACTGCGTGATCGTATAGGAATGCAGTACCATTTTCATATGCGCGAAATGCTTTCCTAGCTAGCGTTTCATTCTTGATTGCTTCGTATTCTAACTGGATGTTGGTAAGCTTGTACGTACCTATCTTTGTCGAATCTGATCCAACGATTATATCGATAGAGTGGGCTAGAGTTAATTCGAATGAAATAGTGTCTTCTAATGCATGTGGATATAGAACTCCATGTTGTGTAAGAATATCAACGTCTAACGGAATTCTATATTTTGAACCATATGCAGCTAACAATGCATTCTCACCAACATCTGAAGTACCTGCATCACCAGCCTTAGATCGTAGCTTATTTGTGTTATCTGATTGGATACCTTGTTGTACTCTCGATTCTCTCTCTTGTGTAGATAGATAGATATCGGAATATGTTTGTAATAGATCCGATCGAGCAATGTCTTCTACTATTTCAGCCCCTATCTTACAAACTCGATGTATAACTAAGCAACGTCCAACATTTGCAACGACTCGATTATTAGCATGTCCACCAGACAATACGATATCACCCAATAATGCTAAACTACCAGGTACTAATACGATATCTTCTCCCATCGTTGGAACTTCCACATAGAGCGTCTCACCTGGATTAGCAGATGATGGAGTGAAAGTTTTTCTATATAAGGTTCGTTGAGCTTTGAGTGCGAGTTGCGCTCTTAGTGCTTCCTTAGGAATTAACTTCGACGATATCATGTTGAATATACCATGATATATAGTTATGTTCAATATGGAAGATAGGGTCGACGTCGATGTGAGACATGAGGATAGTACCGACAGATACGAAGAACGAGATGAAGAACGACAACGACAACGAGATGAAGAAGACCGACAACGAGAACGAGAAGCAAATGAGAGATACGTGGCTTACTTATTGAGTGACAATCAAGATGAAGCTGGAGGTAGTGAGACAATTACCATGGATGTTTTGCATGGTGATGACCCACTTCGAGGATTCACATTCGAACAAACCTTTTCAGATTCGGTAAAGGAAAGGCTGGTTGATGATGTAAAAGAGCATTATCCGGATGCGGGTATTCGGCATAACATCGAAATCTACTTAAATAATGGACAACTCAACGTTCGCGAACTTGGAAGCAACGAAGACTATACGCGTCTATTCGCCGGTAATGAGAAAAATAAGAAATTACGTGTGAAGATGAGGAAAGATCTCAAAGATGCTTTAGGTCCAAATAATGAAGAAGCTACCAATGAAGTATTATTTGCAGAACGACAACTCGCCGAGCGGGAAGTAAATAACGAATATATTCTTGGAGACTCCGAATCTACCGACGCTCAGAAAGAAATAGCTAATAAAGAGTTAATGTCTATCCGTAGGGCAAGAGAATTACTTGAACGTCAAGAAGAAGCTATACTAGAACGTACGTCGCTACGTGAGAGGGTTAAATACATTTTCAGAAAGTATGGAATGACCGTTCTTGCGGTGGTAACTGCTATTGGTGCTATCGTTAGTGTAATAGTTTCCCAATTATCGAAAGCCGTACCGAAACCAGTAAAAGATGGTATCGACAAAGTGGCAGATACAGTAAAGAAGGGGTTAAAAACGGTAGGTGATTTGTTAAAGGAAATGGGAAAGAAACTTGGACAGATACTACCTGGAATGATTGGATCGATTGCGAATTTCATATTTACTATGGCCGGTAAAGCTCTAGGAGTATTAGCAGAGAACGTTTGGTTATTCATCGTAGCTATAGTGGTGATCACAATAGAGCAATACAAACGACGTTAACGAAATAACGCCCACGCAATTCCAGCTCCTGCAATAGATACTATCGCTAGATTGATCTCATGTTGTGGAACTCGTTGCTTTACGCTATGTGGAACTTGTTTCTTTACGCTATATGGAACTTGTTGATACGTACTATGTGGTAATTGTTTCTTTCGTATCTGTCCTTCCATATCTGGTGGTGGGAGTTTAGTTTGCTCATCGTTGATTGAGTTTGATCCCATTATCATATCTTTCGTAGCTATCTTGAATGCGTTATTGTAGCCACTAATCTTTTGAGTATCGAACAATAGATTGCTTGGTAATAGCCATACTCCTATAGCTATTGCCAGATCTAACTTCTTATTCGTACCATCTATTGCAACCTGATAGTTTTTTACGCCTTTCACTAAGTTGTTTTCAATAATCGTGGCTTCAAGCAAAACTTTGAACCTAGTTTGGTGCCATAACTACCAATGATTGGTGTAAGCATATTAACTTGAGCACCTAGAATGCAATACGCGAAAGCTTCGACAGATCGATTCAATCTACCCAATCCAGCATCCGTTAATCCCTTACCGATTGGTGGCGTAAACCAATTGTATTGTTTTCCATTAGTCTCGTCACCCCTAATAAAGTGAATCATATTGGAATTAGCTAACTTACCGCCCTCATCTTTGAATATATAGAATGGGTCCTTTTGTGTCCATGTGTACATGTCTGGGGCACTCGACCTTAACTCATACTCGTTCTTATCGCCGTACCTGGGGAAGTAAACGAATATGTCACCTAATCCTTTATTACGACCTCCACGCCATCTGAAGTCTGGTGTTCGAGATAAACCAAATTCGATGCACAAAGTCTCAAGTGCTGCTTTGCTATAGAGGTTATCAATTTGCTTGAAAGAAGAGTCACCAGGTGGAGGTCCACCAAGTTCATATAGAATTCTTCGTATTGTGAAATAAACGTGAAATTGTAGGAACCCTTGAATGACGGGTGGATACGTTTTGAAAATAGGATCAAACAATGACACTCCACATCCAGAAGTTGCACACCACGTTGCAAAATTCAATCGTTGAGGCCAATATTTGAAATCTGGACCTGATAACCAATGATGGGACTCCTTTGCTGTCGTATGCTTTACGACAGTCTCTTTGAATATGTTCGGAACGCCTGCTTTGAACTTTTTCGTAGGTGTGACATATATCCATAGATTAGTTAAATCGATATCTTGTGCTTTTTCAGTAGGTGGGACCGCCGTAATAGGATATTTCACACTTTTATCTAGTGTTAACGTATGTGGAAAACCATCATGCACATCCCACAATGCGTTATCGATGCGTTTTTGAATGGTGGTAGGTAGCTTAGAGACATCATCGCCATAAACCACATAACCATGATTCCCATCTCGAAACCAAATACTAGTTGAATATTTGCCAGGGCCGTCTATATCCGTTGATACATAGAACTGGTGAAAATCTGCATGTGGATATTGTTTCTTAAACTTCGCTAATAGATCGACATTCAACGTTGCGACCTTCTTATTTTCATCGGCAAGGAGCGCTATCTGCTCAGATTTCGACAGTCTTGGTCCACCCCTAGCAATCTCTGCTATGTCCTCTGCAGATAGACCATCATCTTCGTCTGACACAACAAAAGGCATCGTAACTATTGAAGCTATACATATCCATAGTTTATACCTTTAATATATAATGGTTATCTTAAATGTCACATGTCCTACGGCTGACCATACTGTCTACTTCGATAACCCTATTCTTATCAATAATATTTCGCTAGTTGAGGTCACTCTTAGTCACAATTGGTGGAACCTAGCAGAGAAAGGGGGCTTTAAGTGGGATAACAATAGCTTAATGTTTCCATACGAAATTAAGCCGGGACATTATAAGATAGAAACTTTGATAACCTACTTCGATCCCGCAGTCACGGCTGGTTTCTTGGAATTCATAGACTACCCATTTAGGAAATATTGGCTTATGAAGGTCAAGAAACCAATCCAGTTCACTAAGAATGTCTGCGATTTGTTTAGTATCGAAGTAAATGAAGATGTGACAGATTATGTGACTATCAATAAAGGAAAATACGTCCTGGTGCCAAAAGATATTAATCACATATATATCTACTGTGATGTGGTGGATTCAGATTTCTCACTTCTTGATGGGAAGCCATCTAAAATCCTACATACTTTGAAAACGACATCACACGTTTTTGGTGAAACAACTTATTTTCCACTAACCCCCATACCCAATCGAGCCCTAGGAACGATACGGAACTACATTCGCCTCACAGTTTGCGATGAGAAAGGCAATCTCATAGACTTCAACAAGCAGCCTCTACGTTTCGTATTGAAGCTTGAGTAAATCATACGTATATACAATGGATGGTGATTCGATTCAACCGTTTCCAACAGCACCAGGTATCTATCCATCGGGAGCTATAAAGGAACTTAGCGATATAAATGGATCGAGTTTTAGACTGCAAAAAGTCTGTGATACGCTTGCTGAGCTAGAACAACAAGCAAAGCACTACGAAGTTGTTCGCAAAAAATATGCTCGAGCGCGTGGTATCGTTCATGGGATTGCTGTGGCCACAGGTAGCCTGAGTGGCGTTTTATCAGCTTCTGCGTTAGGTTCATCATTTACGGGGATTGGGATACCTGTGGGTATTTCCTTAGGATCAGCGGGGTTCCTGTGTGCCGTCATATCGGCTTCGATGGCTGTTGTTAGTAAGAAACTTGGCGTTCGCGTCTCGAAGCATGAAAAGACTGTTATGTTAGCAAAAGCTAAGGCGAATTCCGTGGAAGTCAAAGTCTCAAAAGCTCTAGCCGATTGTAACATTTCAGAAGCCGAGTTCGGAAGCGTTATTGATGAGAAGAGGAAATATGAGACGCTTAAACTAGAAATACGGCAAAAAAACAGGCAAGAAGGTGGATTAAAAAACGTAGAAGAACTTCGATCCGAAATCCGAAAGGAGATGAGAGCAAAACTTGGCAGTCTAGTGGGGTAAGAATAAATATCTCCTTCGAAAGAAACCAGCATGGATTTCATTTTAACTTTGATAAAAACAACTGCTCTTAATTCGTATAAATTACCGTGTTGTTTTGGTTCATATGCTAATTTCGAGACAACGCGTGGGTGACGCTAATTAACATACGTCAACTGCTTAAAACATAAGTATGATATTTTATCACGGGTTTGTCGCTGGGACTTGTGATCGAGATGGGAGCCGTTCACGAGTTCTGGTGTTCAAACCTTGGCGGACTATGTGTGGTAGATCGGCTTGTGTTGGGTAAGAAGCTCCCAGCCCAACACAAGTCGTAGCGCGTCTGCCGATGTGGCAGAAGTTAAAGTAAGTTAAAGTAATACAGTAGAAATCAGCGGCCAGAGTACAAGATACCTGTGTGAGAACCAAATGTGGTCAGAAGCTGAACTACAGTAGAACGAATACAGTGAAAAGCCGGGCCCGGCAAGAATAAAAACCTCTCTAGGAACAAAAAGGAGAAAGAAGGAAAAAGGTGAAAGTGGGTTCCTAGAGAGGTTCTGGTGACACCAGTTTTGGTACTTTTGTTTTTTGTTTTTTTTCATTATTAAATTTTCTTCTTCTTACTGTCTTAGACTAAATTCTTGAATGAGTACATATCAACGGATGTCGTTCTCACGAATTAGCCGTTTTGGTTAAATAGGAAATGAGTCGTTAAACTTTTGGTTAAGTAATCGCACATATGTTATTCGAGGTAATTAAACTTTATCACTATTTAGACCGTGTCTCGTATAGATGGGCTCAAAGTGGGAATTGTAAGCAATCAACTCATTGATAAAACGCACGACCGAACCCTTATGTATACCGCACCGTTTAACAACGTCAATAAGAGACATAAGAGATCCCGAACGATGTAGTACCTCGTAACTTGCTCCAACGACTTTAGTTCGAAGTATAGAGCTGGTACCTATATTGTTTTCTATTGCCGTATGAACAATCTCATAGACTATTTGTTGGACATTCTTAGGTACTCCTTGGGGGTCGAGTTTAACAAAAGTCGTTGTAATGTGAGGAGCTATTCGATCGGTATTCAAATCTATATCGATCTTATCGCCATCATGTAGAGAACGTATAAAGACCTCTCCACGACATATGCTTTTATCGTTTAGTTGCATAAAACGAGCGACCTCTCCTTTAGATCTAATGAACCCACATTGTATACATGCTTGATAAAGTATAGCAGCTAAAATAGTTCGTTTCGCATAGCTACGTTTGATACAAACTTTCTGTACTTGAATGAATGCATCGGCTACGATTACTAATACATTTGTGGGGAACGAGAGGTCGTAATTTTGTTTATAAATAGTGTTGTATGCCTTTAGTTCTCGCATTATCGTTCGTAGTTGCAATTCTTTGTTATCGCTTTGCTTTGGGATTGTGCGGTCCAGATCATGTTGATACCTAAAGCTATCCGGCCCTACTATGCGTAACCTAGTAGTAAGATTGGTAGTTGTTTCTTCACATGATTCAGTCTCGGAAATAAGACCACAGGCGGTACATATGAATTCCGTTCCTTGCATTTCCATCGGGCATAGACATTCGGAACATGTTTCACCAGTGTTAATATGTAACCGTGGTTTGATTTGTAGGCTTGCATAAATTTCTGAACCAAGTAATCTAATAAGATCATCCATACTAGTTGTATACCATGTGCCTGTCAATTGTCCAATTGTTTGTTCGTTTAAAAAAAAAAAGAAAAAAATGAAGAGAGGTCGCATAACAATTTCTCTTCATTCTTTTTTTTTTTTCGTATCGTGATTTCTACTTATCCTCCGATCCTACCACATTTAGATCTTTCTCACTGATGGAGAGGTCATCCAATGCATTATCGAGATCGTGAATGTCCACCACATTTTGATCTTTTTCCGATTCCACTACATTTAGATCTTTCTCCGATTCTACTACATTTGAACACGTGATATTCGCCGACTCGTTAGCTCGTTTCTTATCAAGGTTCTTCTTATTGCGAATGGTACGGCGTTGAGGTGCACCACATTTTGCACAAAGTTTGTGAGTAGTACGACAGCCTCGACCACACGTCAAACATGGAACGAATATAGCACATCCTCTTCCTATCTGGAAGTTATGCTGAGAGCAATACTCTGACGTCTTTGAACACTTACTTATACATTTCGTGGTCTTTCCTCGCATCAACCAATCACAAGTTCTTGTCTCAATCATCGTGCAACTATCAATCATCATGTAATATACCTATATATGTTATATGTCTAATTGGTATCTTAGTTGTGACGTCTACGTTGAGGTTCTTCAATTATACGCACTTGTCTAATCTGTGTGGTATTAATACGTACTAAGATAACAGCATACGTTAATATCGTGAAGTAGAGAATGTATGTTAGTACCATGGATGGATATAACAACGTAAGCTAATATCGTGGAGTAGAGAATGTATACTAATACCATAGGTGGCGATATACGGTATACTAATGATATCTCTAACAGTTGCTCAAGTTTGGATCTTTAGGTGCAAGAATGCCTAGGGACAATTTGGACGTTGCGAGAGATCCTATGTGGCAGCATAAGCATTTATGTAGTAATCTAGTAGAGCGTTTTCGTCCTCTATGGTGAGCTGGGAGCGCTTAATGAGCCACTCAATGATCCATTTAGCGGTATTAAGATGATCATTGCTACAGGCGCATAGTAGAGCATGATGAACGTATTCATACTCTATGGTTATCTGAAAGCGTCGAATGAGCCACTTAACGGTATTGAGATGGCCATTCCTACAGGCATCTAGTATAGCAAACCCGACGGCTTTATCCTCTTTGGTGAACTGGAAGTGCTTAGTGAGCCACTTAGCGATATCAAGACGGCCATCCTTACAGGCAGCGCATAGAACGTAATCGGTGTGTCCATCCATTTTATCGAACCATAAGTGCTTAATGAGCCACTTAATAACGTTAAGATTACCATATTCACTGGCGTAGACAAGAGGAAAGCTATCATCGATGTAGTTTGCGGAAATACCGAAAGTCCCAGCCAAATTGTCTCGATCGTTGTCATTACGAGTAGACCTAAGACCGAAAGTGAGTACTCGTTTACGGAACTCTTGGTCTACGTTTTTGTAGCGCACGAGAGATGCGGCACCGTTTAGGTGTTTCGATGTCCTTGCGATGCTTGCGAATGATTCTGGGCCTGCATGCTCTACTATCTTGACTAAGATTTCTATGGGAAGGCACGGTATGCTATCCATAGTGGAAGAGATCGATATACTGCATAGTAATCACTTCTCTAATAGGGTATTAAAATGTAAAAAATACAACGAAAAAAATAGTACAACAAAACTGCTCCAATCCGGAAAAAAGCTGTAGAAACCGATCATTTAATATATCGTAAAAATACTATAAATAGTATAACAAAACTGCTTTAATCCGGAAAAAAGCGGTAGAAACCGGTCTATTAATATAATGTATAAATACAATAAATAAACAATAGTAGAATACTAACTAGCGTGTTTTGGCACACATTCCTGAAATTCCTCAAATTCGTAAGACCAATTTGTAAATTGGTCTTACGAATTTGAGGAATTTCAGGAATGTGTGCCAGAACCGCTAGTTACTATACTACTAATGTAGTTGTAGGGTTTGGATTAGTTCACAGGACCATTGAAGAAGCATATACAGTGCTTGGGTAGGATATTCTGCAGTTGCCCCAATAAGGCTTTTGTTGCTTTGACTTTATCGTACTATTGTGCAGGTAAATAATCGTGTAGTCAGGTGTACAGTTCACTCATGTTTTGTTCACGTAATTATACAGACAATTTCGAAAATCCGTAAGATATCCACAAGTTTTTATCAATGTTAGGGACAAATGGTGCTTGCCGGTGAACTGATTTTACTATGCTTTTAATCGGATATTGTTGGACATGAGAACGTTACAAAAATGAGAATGTAACAAAACTGACACTGACAGCTGATAATGTTTTGAGTTTTATACATGTAATACCTGCCTGATAATGACTTTATTCACGGCCATTTTTGGCAGTTTTCTTGTCCTCCCTGCGCTTTATAATTCTATAGATCTAAAGCAATCCTTCCTACACAACTTCTTTGCTGTCAGGTTATTTATAGAAGCTGATTTATAAACTTATGCACCAGTCATTTGAAATCCCCTCCCCCACCCCGGGCATAGCAGGGGCATTGCGGGGATGTTCACTTCAAATTCACCATTTTTCATTCCCCTGGGAGGTGTGGTCAACGCTCATAGTCACTTCCCTCTCCTACCGGCTCGGGGGATAAGTGGGGGATTCACTTCCCCACCTCATGCTAATTTGACATACACTTGCATAATTATCACGGAAGACTCGTTCAACCTTCAAACGGTACAAATAGAGTTAGACTAGACTCTAGAGATGCTTTTCAAGTTTTGGAGGGGAGAACTGAATAAAGCTGTTGCGGGGGGTGGAGGGGATTTCAAATGACTGGTGCATTACTTCCATGTTAAATTTCCTTGTCAAGTCGCTTTTGACAGATATCGCTTCACTCTGCCATAGAAACTTTCTTCTAAATACAAAGTGATCTGGTTTTCTTTTAGTTTGGTTTTAACTCTATAAAAGTCAGTTTTACGATCCATGGTTTGGTTCAGTTTTCCCCTGCTTCTAATCGTACTCAGCGAAGTTTTCAAAGTCCGACTTTGTTAGTAGTGCGCATGCGTGAATAAAATTAAATATGGAAATTAGTTACTAGTCCCCTCTCGGTTAAGAAAAGCTATATTATTCCAAAAACGTGACTGGAACTCCAATGCCAGTCTCTGTGGCACAGTTGGTAAAGCTCTAGTCTTCCAAGGCATTCTTCCAAGCGAAGGGTTGCAGGTTCGAGCCCCACTACCGGCGGTGAACGAAAAAGTGAAAAAAAGTAAGTAGTAATGATGTGTAATTATTGAGTGAATTTACGAAGTTGGTTGTGGGGGATACAGCAGGGAAAAGGAGTTAGGGAGGGGAGAGTGGTCAACATTTTGTTTCTCAGGGGAGGGTTGTGTAATTTTTTTTTCTTTTTCAATCCCCCCCCCCCAAAAAAAATTTTTTATAAAAAATAACCCCCCTATTTTTTATGAATCCCCCCCCCCCAAAAAAAAATCGCTTTTTAGAACTTGGGAAAAAAACAGTGGTTTGAAAATTTTGAACCAAAATATTTTTCCAACCGCAACATATACTTAGGAGCCATTACCAGGAGCGTCCATCTCCCATACGTGGTCTGTGAGTCAGCACATTCCCAGATCAGGTGAATTTTAGAAATGAATAAATCCCGTACCCCCGAGGTTTTCTCATTGTATATAATAACTATATCTCTTTTCATAAATCATTAGGTTCATTATTTGCCCAGTACATTGTTGCATAAAATTACTGTTCACAAGGCTTCTCGTTGTTTTTTTGGGAGGCAACCTGATTCTAAAAATAGCCTGATCTGGGAACACGCTGGCTCACGAATGCATAACAGATGGACGCTCCTTGTAATGGGCTCCTGGTATAGTATGGTATAGTATATGTTACTAGTATGTATAGTATGGTACTGTAGTTGTTACCAGTATGTATAGTATGGTGTAGTAGATGGTACTAGTGTCTACAGTATGGTGTAGTAGTTGTTACTAGTATGTATAGTATGGTACTGTAGTTGTTACTAGTATGTATAGTATGGTGTAGTAGATGGTACTAGTGTCTACAGTATGGTGTAGTAGTTGTTACTAGTATGTATAGTATGGTACTGTAGTTGTTACTAGTATGTATAGTATGGTGTAGTAGATGGTACTAGTGTCTACAGTATGGTGTAGTAGATGTTACTAGTATGTATAGTATGGTACTGTAGTTGTTACTAGTATGTATAGTATGGTGTAGTAGATGGTACTAGTGTGTACAGTATGGTGTAGTAGTTGTTACTAGTATGTATAGTATGGTACTGTAGTTGTTACCAGTATGTATAGTATGGTGTAGTAGATGGTACTAGTGTGTACAGTATGGTGTAGTAGATGTTACTAGTATGTATAGTATGGCACTGTAGTTGTTACTAGTATGTATAGTATGGTGTAGTAGATGGTACTAGTGTGTACAGTGTGGTGTAGTAGATGTTACTAGTATGTATAGTATGGTATAGTAGATGTTACTAGTATGTATAGTATGGTACTGTAGTTGTTACTAGTATGTATAGTATGGTGTAGTAGATGGTACTAGTATGTACAGTATGGTGTAGTAGATGTTACTAGTATGTATAGTATGGTACAGTAGATGGTACTAGTATGTATAGTATGGTGTAGTAGATGGTACTAGTATGTATTTGTATTCAGGGTCCTGCGGCTAAAGCAGGTGCTCGAGGAGGACCTGGACCAACTGGCAGTCCGGTAAGTAGAAAACTGAAGGAAGCCAATATAATAACCTTGGTCAATATTGTTAAAACACTCCTCGGCATCGTCCCTAACCACGATGTTGCATTAAACCTTTAGCATCCCATCCAAGATTCCGACTTCTTTAGGCATACTGAAATTATATAGCTATTTGTTTGATAGTTACCTTGCTTATGAAGTTGTGTTGGGGTTAAATCACCACGTAAAATAATAACGAGAATCTTTTTATTAATGCCGCGAACCCCTTGACCAGAGACACTATTTCTGTTCTTTGGCTCATTTCTGAGTAAACATTCCTAACACACAAGGCGAAGCCTGGAAAACTTTTAATAGCTGCATCATGAACTACGCCTGTTAATTCAAAGTACCCTTTCGATGCAATTCAGCTTGTAATAGCTCAACACATTATAGAGGCACGGTCAATCGAATGGAACCTTAGATGTTCTGCGCCTTGTGAGTCCACAACAAATTTTGACCATGTGATGACGTAAATCGTGGTAAATAAGAGTCCACACCACGGAAAACCAGAGGAAATTTGTTTTTTACAACAATATTAGAAAACGTACAAGGAAGTTTCGTTACAAAGCGTGACAGCTTTGAAAGAGCCAGCGTTGTCTATAACTTTCTCGCGTCAGCACCGTTGTCTGGACTCTCATTTACCACCGCACATCGACCAATCAGATCGCGAGATTACCAGCAATTGTGGTAAAAAAAGAAACCTTCCCTGAGAGAAAAGAGAAATACCATGTAAATATCCAGATGTTTCTTTCCAAACTTTTTTGATAAATTGAAGTGGATGTCAAAATATTTTTCTATTCAGTAACTTAATTTCGGTCCATCATTGATCGTTCTCGAGTTGGTCTAAATTAAGGGAGCTTAAAGTGCAAGTAAAGCCATAAAACAACATTAACTCTTTTTGCTCCAAATTCTATATACTTCAGTTGTAAATTAGTTTTCTTCGAGAGACTGGAGCAGCAATTCAACTAGAATAAAAGTTACCCAAATTGCGGTATTGATTCATCTTATGACGTTACGTGATCCATGAAAAGTAACCAAAATTAGGGATTAAATGCCAGAAATGTTACAAAATTTGCAAAACTTACACCTTTTTGTGAGAAACAAACACAAAAGTACAATTTTTATTTTTATTTTTTCGACATTATACTTGCACTTTAAGCAACCAGAACGACGACGGTTATGACGACGGAACGTAGAAAAGTGTTTTCTCCTGAGATTTGATGTTTATTATTTCCTTTAGTTGCCTTCAAGTGCCTTTTATAACCATATTTTCGAAAAATGTTATCAGCACAGAGTTCTGTTCAGGCCGAACGATAAACGGTGATTTACTTTCTTACGTTCGCATTCTCCTTTGAACGTAAAATTTGGTGTTTTCACGTTGTGTTTTGCAGAGAACGGTGGAAATGTAGGTGACTGCGTACATTTTCACGTGCGTTTATTGTATTCTGTAATTAAGGCTATTGTTTCATGCCGTCGTCCTAGACCGCGTCGTCGTAGTTGCTAAGGTCCCTAATGTCTCTCGAAAGACGTATTTCTCATCTACTCGAATCTTTACCATCCTTCGTCAAGATAGTCTCAGACTCTCTTCAGCATTGGAATGCAAACTCTGCCAATCTGAGTAGTTATTGTTGTATTTGGTCGTGAGAAATGTTAACAGTGCCCCTTTAAACGAGAAAACTCGAGTGTGCATGTACAATGTAGCGGTTGTTTCGGGTTGAACGCGTTAAACACATCTCTTGTGCTGCTGCTTCCTTGTTCCTTGTCATACTGTGATAGCCTGGTATGCGCGTCGTACCTAACGTGTGTTTGTATGATATGTTTATATGATGTAGGGTACACCTGGTGATAGTGGCGAAGATGGTGTGCCTGGAAACAATGTAAGTTTGTTTATGTAACTAAATCATTGTCATCAGTATTCAGTAGCGGCCTTAACGTGTTGCCCACGATCACGTGAACACATCGCGGTGTTCACGTGCTCAGTTATTTTACTGACTAGACTATAGACAGTTGTTGTTGTAAGGATTGAAGCGAGCGAGAAAGTTCGCACTGAAGGTACGATGAGCGACCAAGGTTTATTTGGTAAAATGTTGAGTTTATATCGATAGCTCTAGGGGGCTAAAGAGCCAATAAATAGTTAAACCATTCGTAAGTACCGTGAACTCGTGCGAACCCTGAAAGCTGATCAATAGGGAAAGATCAGGGGAAATAATTTCCTACAATTATTGTCACCACGAAGGGACACCCCGCGCAACAGCAAGGCGTACCTGTTTCTTGTCAGTAAAGAAAGCTCTCTGGCAGAAAGAACTATGATCGATTTTCTTTTGGAATTCGACTTGAGAAAACTATTTCAGCCACTTACGGTTTGCGATTCACACAAGCGCAGCCAGAAACTCGCCGACTGAGACCCGTAATAAGTTACTATCAGGTTGTTCTAGATTTAGTGGAAGCATGAACGCTGTCACTTAAGGCTAAGTGCCGTTTCCTACCTTAGCACCGCATTGCATTAGTATTCTAACATATCTGTTAGGCCTGGGCTACACCAGTGACATAAGGATACGTACCAGCAACATACCAAAAACAGAAAGTAACGCGTGTTTGAGCTAATTAGGCGAACTTATGATTATCAAATCAAACGAGCGTTTTTTTTTCAGTTTTGTACTCGGTCTTTTGAGATTTTTTATAAAGGAAATATAAAAACTTTTTCCGTGTTTCAATAGGGTTTTATAATATAAATTATGGGATCATCCTAAGAACGTGCGATTTGATTGGATGCTCAGCGTGCTTGATTTTGTTATAAATGCACGCTCAAGAAAAAATCAAGCACGCTGAGAATCCAATCAAAACAAAACGTATCGGTGATTGTTTTTCGCGAGTTTATATAGCTATCGGAGATAATTTCATAGACTGGGAAGAAAACAGGTCCAACTTTGAGTTGTTAAGGTGTGTTGAAGAAGAGGAAAATAAAAGTCGCTTCCCAAAACTAAAAGAAAATGATCGGCGAGAGAATTTAGCATCGGCTTCGTACACTAAAGCGACCACAAAATGGGATGCTAAAACGTTTGAAGTTGAGAAAAGCAATGTCCACATTCTAATAAAGGGTTACTCATTGACAGTTTGATATAAAAAATGATTGAATTTATGAAAAATGTGGTTTTTCTAACAGCCTGGTGTATTATTAAAACGAGAGGAAAGTGACAACACAACAACAAGACATGACTCACCAATAACTCGACGATAACTGTAATAAGCCTGCTTTATGCTGAAACCTGAACAGTGAATTGTGAAGAATACAATGGGATTTCTCTGGTTACATGTATAATTTCGTTTGAGAGGTTCCTGAATGTTCCTGAATGAATAACGGGGGATAAAACGTGCAGAGTACCCAGAACTGGCAGAATTTCAAAACAGTAGATTGGCCATGCCAACGAAGAGAGCCTCAAAAGCTACGCAACACGGCCATCAGAGCAGCAGTTACAACACTGTTCCTTGGGATAAAGAAAATATCCTTCTTCAGACCACAGAATCAGTAATCAGTGTCAACTATGCAGTTGTTGTAGAAAATAGTCGGCAATCCTCAACTCACGTATCCAACTCTACTGCCGCTAAGTCGCTAACGCTTTCTCTGTGAATACGTTTCCATCAAGCATTTTCAACGCCTTGCACTATCACAATGTGCAGATAAATCTCTCCTGTGCTGACCAGAAATTGTAAAAAGAAAGTACTTTGTTTCCTGCAACAGTTTTGACCAGATGACAATATTACAACCCATTTCATTTGCCGGCTCTTGCAATTTCTGTCTTTCACTTTTATCGATTCACACGTTCTATTCTTAGCAGATTACCTCATCCAATAAGAAACGAGCTTTCAGATCGTCAATGTCAAGCTGTCACAATTGAACCAATCAGCGACGAGAAACGTTGTAAACAAGTCAAGTACATTAAACTGGGGTTTTCGCTGTCGTCAGTTTGCTTTTAGATTTTTACGCGGGTTCTAAAGATAGCTTTATTTCCTTCGTCTACATTGAAGTTTATATTATAAAACAAATAAAAGATGGTTCTCCTTGTTATATTTAACGAATAGAGAAGCCTTCGCCACGTTTTATACTATCATAAAACACGATGGGCATTTGAGAACATGAGAGAAATGTTAAAGCACAAGCCGAAGGCGCGTGCTTTCAACATTTCTAGAGTGTTCTCAAATGACCAGAGTGTTTTATGATAGTATAAAACATGGATTTAAGGCTTCTTTATCTGCTTTATAATATAGATTTACGCGCGCGATGAAAGGAAACCGGCAGTTGAAAACTATATAACACGGCTAACCATGTTATATACTCTGATAAAACATGGCTTCTTAGCCAATCAGAGCGCGCGTACTATCGTATCTATATTATAAAACAAAATAATGCACTTTCGAGGTCTTGAAAAGCTACTAAATGCATTCGCGTTCCGCTCGTGCATCCGCAGTTTTTCAAGACCTCGAGCGTGCATTATTTTGTTATATAACAAGGAGAACCATCTTTCATTTGTTAAATAGAAACGTGTGGAAGTTTGGAGAACACGAAATATAGCAGTGGAAACACTCGTCCTTCGCGCCAATTTTCGTTCTCGGAAACTACTACATGGAAACACAGAAATTATTTTGACAATTATGTATAGCTTCGACAAATGTATTTTGTACAAAATGACTAAGGGAACACTAAAATTTAATAAAATAAATTAAAAACGGGATCGATTGTTTCACTTCATAGACACTTTAATAATAGCCGCTTATGATAGGCCAGTCTGCGTATGTTGCTTACGGTGATGTTTATGTCGCTCATATTACCCACACCTTGATGATCCAGTCCCGATATAATTTACAAAACGCTTATCTGTAGCTGCAAGGTCATGTTGTCTTGTTGCATGGACCCTTTGGCAATTTGAACAGCAAACCATCATCTCTACAGTTTAAACTAGCGTTCTTATTCTGTCTTAGGGCAAACAAGGAGCCGAAGGTGGGAAGAGCGACCCAGGAGATATGGTAACTAACTTTAAAACAGCTGTTCCAACGTCGGTCGATAAAACATTCGCATGACTCCCAGTACTTATGAACCACCTTCTCAACAGGGCATGATAGGAGTTCGAGGCAGATCCGGTGACACCGGCAGACAAGGACCGCCGGTAAACACAGTTGATACACTATTTAGTTAGTCAATAGGAAGTCAACTGCGCGAGGAAATCTTGAATTTCCTCTCCCCAAAGATTTTTAATCAACCTTTTGTTTTGAAAACATTTCAGCTAAATTTTCTTTAAATTAAATTAAGTTGTGAGGAGGTCGTGGTTTCAAATCCTGGCCGGACAACCACTCAGAGACTGCTTTTACATTACCAAACATAGAAACGTTTGTGGAAGTTTGGAGAACTGAGAACAGGTAGACCTTTACATCTTCTTAGATAAGATTGTAAAACCGTAGAAAGAAGTGTTTACACGTACTTGCTGTTACTGGACTCATATTTCTGTAATGCTTAATGTCAATACAGGGTGTTGCAGGACCGATAGGTGATGTTGGTGATGCTGGAGACGTTGGAAAACGCGTAAGAATGCATTGTGAATCAATACACCGTATTCACACGTAATGATGGAAATAACCACTGTCATCTCAAAGAACATCTATAAATCTTTTTCGAACTAAGTTTTGATAGTATAGGATGAAATCCCGAAAAGATATTAAGGATAAGATTTATAAATTGTTGTATGGGATTTTGCAGTCATGCGAAGAGCGCCGTTTTGATGCTTTTTTCAGATTCAAAAGCGTCGATAAAAAATATAACTTCTACAGTTTCACTTACAGAAACATCCTCTTTTAGAGGAAATAGTTATTTCTCCTTAAAACCTTTAACCTTGACATTATGCAAGTTAGGTGTGAATCAGGTGTATTGGCGTGATAAGTATCACTCATTTGTGTTAGTACGGTAGTATTATTGATGAAAGGATTTAACATCAGATCAGTACTGAACTAGCAGGAGTTTCTATATATTTATATATACATTTGTTGTCTTTTCTTACATAAGAATGTGTTGAAAAACTGCCGTAATAACAATGACGGTAACAAATGTAACAAAATGTATTCACTTTTATAATATAGATACGATAGTACGCGCGCTCTGATTGGCTAAAAAGCCATGTTTTATCAGAGTATATAACATGGTTTGCCGTGTTTTATTGTTTTCAATTGGCGGTTTCCTTTCATCGCGCGTGTAAATCTATATTATTAATAAAACAGATAAAGAAGCCTTAAATCCATGTTTTATACTATCATAAAACACTCTGGTCATTTGAGAACACTCGAGAAATGTTGAAAGCACGCGCCTTCGGCTTGTGCTTTAACATTTCTCTCATGTTTTCAAATGCCCATCGTGTTTTATGATAGTATAAAACATGGCTAAGGCTTCTAAATTTGTTAAATAATGTGTGCTATCCAGTACCACTTCGGGTTTCATTAGATTTTCCCTAGTAAACGAATAAGAAAAGAAGTTTTGCAGACATTTTTCCATCTTGATTTCATTCAACATTGTAGGGCGAGAGGGGAGCACGTGGTCTTTCTGGAAAAGCTGGAGCCAAGGGCAAGATGGTAAGTTGTCACTTTGTCTTCGTATTACCATTGTAAAATCTCTGCATAATCTCGTTGTTACGTTGCTACTTTTCTGTGTTGCAGGGGCAGAGAGGGCGAAGAGGTGGCATTGGTAAGCAAGGAGGAGTCGGATTACAGGTTAGTTCCACTTGCTTGTGGAGTTACACATTGCAATGCGTAGGGCGGTTTCAACTTTTATTATCTGTTACTGTTATTATCTTAGGGTCTTCCTGGTCCAGATGGTAAAGAAGGCTTGCCGGGAGAAGCTGGCTCCAAGGTATGACGTCATCACACAAGTAACCGTTTCCACGGATTTCTGAGTAGGATAACCAAGACATAGAGTTGTTATATCCCGAATGTCGAGGCTTACTTTGACTGCAGATTTATTTAAATGTTTAACCATTAATGTGTACTTGGAATGTTTTGTCTGCTATTTCAAATGTAGTAAAGTATCGGTGACGCGAATTCGAGGTCATTTCATACATATCGTACTAGTTTTATTCTGATAGCTTTTTGTGTTTTGTTAGGGAGTCCCTGGGGATCGTGGAGAAGCAGGATTACCCGCTGCTGGTGGAGATCCTGTAAGTATTAACATCTAACAGGTGCCCGTTACCAGGAGCGTACCTATGTAATGGGTAGCGCCCACAGCACAGTAGACGATGTGGCTATTTATAGTATATATCACCAGGAGCCCATTACCAGGAGCGTTCCTATGTGATGGGTAGCGCCCACAGCACAGTAGACGATGTGGCTATTTATAGTCGCGAAGTTCTGGTATGCGATTACGTTGTCTTTTGTTCTCTTGCGCTTTAGTATTTTTAGCAGGTTGAACCGTGTTAATTACAATTTTTCAGTGCATCCTGGTTGGTTAAAAGTGACAGCCTTTGTTTCTTCTCGCGGGAAACACAACACTAAAAATAGCTACATCATCTGTTCTGCTGTTGGACAGACCTAATCTGGGAGATGCACGCTCCTGGTAATGGACTCCTGCATCTAATCAAGTTAAGTTAAGTAAGAACAGCCAAAAAAAAAAACTGACAAAAAATCCGCTAACTCAACCGTACCGTGCCGGAGGGTTAAATATATGGCTTGGAGAAATCCACAATGATAGTCGTGGAACTGCATGACTATCAACGAAACAAACTAAGAACTTATCGGACGTTAAAAATAGACTTTTCCAGAGAAAATTACTTACATCAAATCAAAATTGTGAAACACCGAATAGCATTAATTAAACTTCGTATAAGTAATCATTGTTTACAAATTGAAAGAGGACGATATTCAAGACCCTGCCTAAAACCAGAAGAAAGGATATGCCCAATATGTTGAAAAGAAACTGAGGATGAAAGACACTTTTTAATCCGATGCCCTAAATACAATTCTGTGCGGGACCATCTTTTGGAATCAATAGAACAAATCTTAAAGGGGCTGTGTCACGGTAAGACTTTACATTCGTTTTTCCTGGCCGGAAAAAGTTATTTCCACCGATTTTGATATGAACTAACGAACCTCTCGGCCATGTGGGATGCTTAAAATGAATGCAAATATGCAAAAATGACTAAGAAACAGTGTATATAAACAGTCTCCAGGGAAAATATTGAAAATCCTTTCAATCAAGCATTGAGGGAGGGAAGTTTAACGTTTGTATCCAATTAACAGCCACTTAATGAGCGATTACTCGATACATGCGCAGTACCATGACACAGCCCCTTTAAAGAGAAACGTGAAAAGTTACAGTGAAGTTGAATTATTTCTACTTTCTATTGATCCACCTAATCCAATTCAAAATCTAGTTGCCAAATTTATATTTGAATGTCTCAAAATTAGAAATGATAGTGTTAGATTTAATTTAACCTGAAATGTTTTATTTAGTATATCTGTGTAAATAGTATTTGGTTCACATCCGAGACGCACTGGCTGCGTAAGGATCCAAATAAAGATATGTCTATGTTTTTGTCTATGTCTATACGTTACCAAGCAAAATGTAGAAACATCACTGAATTTCTGGCTGAATTAAACTGAATGACCCTGAGCAAATCAAGTTATCCTGTACAATATATAACGATATAAAAAAATAAGGAAAGCAAATAATTTTGGCATGAAAAAGTAAAATCCCTGCTGTATCATATAGAGCTAGGGAAAATATGGACTAACGTACAAACATCAATTCCTGATCGCAAAACCATTTTGAGTATTATAAGCCAGAAACTAAAGGACATAGATTTCCAAACTTGGCTTAGTGACATAAATAACGATAAAAGAAAAGATTCCCGCCAAAGTAATAAATTAAGGACTTTCCGCAGATTCAAGTCCAACTATAATTGTGAAGACTACCTTATAAAGGTCACCAATACCAATCACAGAATAGCATTGACAAAGCTGAGGCTAAATAATCACAACTTAAAAAATTGAAACTGGGCGTTACTCGAAACCTTATCAAATACCCGAAGAAAGAATTTGCCCCATTTGTACAAATGGCGTCGAAGACGAAGAACATTTTTTAATAAAATGCCCAGCATACCGCAATACAAGGAAAAACCTTTTCGATTATTTGGAGGACCAAATGAAAATCAAAATAAACAGAATGACGCCTAATGAGGTATTTTTACTAATCATAAACCCTCCAAACGAGGAAAGAGCTGTGCAAAAACAAATTGCCAAATTTATCTATGAATACGTAAAAGAAAGAAAGAAAGAAAGAAAAGAACAACTTCATAACATTCTATGATTAATTTTTATTTATTGATATACCTTGTCTTATATGTAAATTTATTTGGGCTACTGCCAATGTACACATTAGTATAAGGCTCCAAATAAAATCATTTGGCTGTCTGTTGTAATATATATGGTCCGGTTTTCGGAACCTAATTCCCATTTCCGGTTCCGTTTTTTTCCGTAAAATATGTCGAATTCCGGGTTATAGACGATTCAGAATAATCAAACAGGGAGAAAATCCAGGTTGGTTTTCATAATAACTGGAAATCCGAGTATTTTAGCATTTCCGGTTCCGGTTCTGGTCCCTATGGCTACACATATCAATACAAGTGTACCATTTAATTTTAAACTGCATTTTCCGAAAGGCTTGGTTGTTTTGTTTTGTTTTGTTTTGTTCCACAAAAATATAAAATGAGTTTTACAGAAGGAACATTAATCTAAGAAGGTGGTCAAGTGTTTTTTTTTTTACAAATTTAAGCGAAGAAGTTTTAAATTATTCTAGCGTGCCATTATAATAAAATATTGTTCTGAAGATCAGATATTCATAGCGGAGTGTTGTGTTAACTGGATAGGAGACGTTTTGATATTTATGCTAAATCCGACATTATTACAATTCGAATTCCATTCATCAGGGCGAGAGAGGAGACATGGGCGGTCTTGGCAAACAGGGGTTCCTAGGTTCGGCGGTAAGTTGGAGCAAAATATCGCTTGCCAGTTGTTGGTTATACTGGCATGTTTCAGGATACTGTAATCTCTTTTCTATCGTTTAGTTTTTAATATGGGCCGCACTGTTATTATTGTTATTATTAGTTGTACTAGCGTTATCATTAGTAGAAGAAGAAGAAGGGGAAGTAGAAGAAGAAAAGGAAGAAGAAAAGAAGAAGAAAAAGAAATAAGTTACATAGTAATATATATAGTAATAACTGTAATAATAATAATAATAATAGTATTTATAGTATTAGCAGTAGTAGTATTTAATTACTTTTATTTGTGCAGGGTCCCCCTGGACCTAATGGTCAACAAGGAGTCATAGGCGATAGAGGAGCGAAGGTTGGTTGTCAGCTACATTTGATCTTTATTTCACAGTAAATCAGTCAAGACAAACGCAAGGCTTCGTCCAATATTAGTACTCTTGTGGACTGTAACCTGTTTTGCTATATATTCCAGGGTGGACCTGGTGAACTAGGAGAGGGAGGTAAAAGAGGAGGTGTCGGCGAGACGGTACGTACTGTCCACTCGTCCATCTATACGAATTCACTATCTGCCTGTTTGTTTATAAGTATATTTGTTTGTTTCTGGCTGGCTGTATTCTGATGAGCCATTATTTTCTCTGACATCGTCATGATAACAAGAACATCAGAATATCAGAAACGTTTACACGTGCTTTCAACCCAGAAAGAAAGAAAGAAATTTATGAAGAAAAGACTGAACTGTGAATACAAAACGGTGTTGTCAGTGATTCGAATATTTTTTTTATTCTTTATATTTTTTAATCGATTTGGCGTGACTTTCACTGTAAGCCTTGGATAGAATACATCACTTATCCAATCACCCAGGGGTCTCTTTGATTTCCCTTGCAGTTTTCATTTAGTATTTAGTATCGATGCCTTGTTTATTTCCAGGGTACCAGAGGTGGCGTGGGACTTAAAGGAAGTCGCGGTGATGAAGGCACCGAGGTTTGTACATGTTGAGGTTAAATATTTTCTCTTGGAGTACTTTTCATTATTGTCAGATCATTATTGTCAGATCAACGAGACCATATAAACAACAGGTATTGGATCCGAGAAAACTGCAAAATAACACGAGATCAAAAATACGAGGCTAACTAGAACAGGTACTGATCTGCATATATAAAAGGAAACGTGATAATTATTTGTGTTGAGTGACGTTTATATGCTATTCTCAGGGTGAATCGGGAGGAGCTGGACTAAAGGGACGCATAGGTCGAACAGGAATTGTCGTAAGTAGTCAAAATGGGCTGGAGAACATCTAGCAGATCAACTGTATACAAGCTACGTAATAGAGGCTCATGCGGGGATTCATTTCTAGCTAGTGCTACATTTAAATAGCTTTTAGCAGAGACCCCTGCATGAGAATACGCAACTTGCCTATTAGGTAGGTTTGTTCAATATGAATTATAATAAATATAAGGAACTTTCTGCTTAACGCAAGAAACGTGAACGACATTATATTATTGTTTGAGTGTCATATTATCGTTGTCATCCTTCTCTGGTTAACACCTAGGACCTCAGTTATACCATGCTCTCCTCGTTATACCGCTATTTAAAGAAAAGTTGTCTCGTACGTGCATCGTGCATGTTGCATTGTGCATATTGCATGTTGCATTGTGCAGTGTTCATGTTTCATATTGCATTGTTCATGCTGCATGTTGCATTGTTCATGTTGCATATTGCATTCTACGTTCATGTTGCATGTTGCATTGTTCATGTTACATATTGCATTGTTCAATTTGCATACTGCATTGTTCATGTTGCATACTGCATTGTTCATGTTGCATACTGCATTGTTCATGTTGCATGTTGCATTGTTCATGTTGCATTGTTCATATTGCATTGTCCATGTTGCATATTGCATTGTCCATGTTGCATATTGCATTCTACGTTCATGTTGCATGTTGCATTGTTCATGTTGCATATTGAATTGTTCATGTTGCATGTTGCATTGTTCATGTTGCATATTGCATTGTTCATGTTGCACATTGCATTGTTCATGTTGCATTGTTCATGTTGCATATTGCATATTGCATATTGCATTGTTCATGTTGCATATTGCATTGTGCATGTTGCATGTTGCATTGTTCATGTTGCATATTGCATTGTTCATGTTGCATGTTGCATGCATGTTGACCGTTCCAAGGCAGAAATGCATAAATTAATATAGTTATACCATGCTCTCCTCGTTATACCGCTATTTAAAGAAAAGTTGTCTCGTACGTGCATCGTGCATGTTGCATTGTGCATATTGCATGTTGCATTGTGCAGTGTTCATGTTTCATATTGCATTGTTCATGCTGCATGTTGCATTGTTCATGTTGCATATTGCATTCTACGTTCATGTTGCATGTTGCATTGTTCATGTTACATATTGCATTGTTCAATTTGCATACTGCATTGTTCATGTTGCATACTGCATTGTTCATGTTGCATACTGCATTGTTCATGTTGCATGTTGCATTGTTCATGTTGCATTGTTCATATTGCATTGTCCATGTTGCATATTGCATTGTCCATGTTGCATATTGCATTCTACGTTCATGTTGCATGTTGCATTGTTCATGTTGCATATTGAATTGTTCATGTTGCATGTTGCATTGTTCATGTTGCATATTGCATTGTTCATGTTGCACATTGCATTGTTCATGTTGCATTGTTCATGTTGCATATTGCATATTGCATATTGCATTGTTCATGTTGCATATTGCATTGTGCATGTTGCATGTTGCATTGTTCATGTTGCATATTGCATTGTTCATGTTGCATGTTGCATGCATGTTGACCGTTCCAAGGCAGAAATGCATAAATTAATTGACATGTCTGTTTTGTAAAGTCTGCATGCATGTGTTTTAAATATTCAGCTGAATAACAATATCATTGACAGTCATTGGTGTTAATACTTTCAAGTACTTTGTACTTTGAGGGTGTTATTGCTGTTAACGTAACTGAAATGTTTGGTTCCAAATTATCCAAAGCATTGTGGTAAAAAAAGAAATGAAAAATGAAGATGTGGGACTTAATAACATTTCTAGGCTTTATTATTCTCTCATGCCAACGTAACAATTATTATAAGACTTTAATTTCAGGTTTGGCTGTCATATATAGAAGGAAAGTATAGCAGGTGTTCTGTATGTAATGAGGACTAAAAAGGAAATACCTTTTTTTGTTGACAAGTCAATTTGAGTACATTTAGCATAAAAATATCAATATGGAAGAAAATAGAATTCACAGTCAGTAGTTGAGTCATGGCGACTTCCTTCTCACTGTTTGTGATATTAGGGTGAACCAGGCGCTGAAGGGCTACTCGGGCAACCAGGAGTACCCGGATCAAAGGTGCGTATAAAAGTGTTAAACCTTTGCACTGGTGGAAGCCACTTTGCACAATATGAACATTTAATAGTTCGTAGTTTTCAGCTTCATGGAACAGTTGTTGCCGTCACATTCTATCAACTAACTAGTCGTGGTTGGTATTGTGGTTATAGTTAGGAGTCGAGGTCTCATTCGTTAGTCAGCCCTAGAATATAACGCCAAGTCGACCTCATTTTCCGACACAGAGGGTGGGTCACCGCCAGAGATTTGTTTGCGTCCTCAGTGGTTTTTTTACGTCCCATTTTCTGGAGACGGGACCGCCAATTTACGTGGTCATCCGAGCCACGAGGGATTCACAGTCCCCAGTGTAGAGAGCCAGGCTTTTACTCCTTGAGAAGAACCTTAGCCGAGGTTCGAACCCGGGTCTTCCACATGAAAGGCGAAAGCGCTAACATAACCCTACCGCGGCTCCCTATTTGGTATACTTTTATTAGGTGTTGTTTTCTTAATTTCTGCCATAACAAATTGCCTTGACCACAGGGTGGCCGTGGATTACAAGGGGCGGTTGGCGAAAGGGCAGAATCCGGACTTCCGGTAAGTCAGTAGCTCATTAGCAAACCAAGCTTATGACGACTGTACTGCAGTTGCAGGTCCTAAACGTATTACAGTGCCTTACAACGAACTGATTAAACAATATGTGTACTAAATGTTGGTTGATTTAAATATCTCAGGGGCAACCCGGACCCCCTGGTTTACCAGGAGGAATTGGAGAGAGCGGAATTCAGGTATGCATTATCATGTATGTGACGTTCAGTAATTAATATATTAGCCTATATAGTTAACTTTTTCCAAAATTCATTTTCCTGTGGTAAACGTGCTTTTGAAGATTCCTGTTTTAATTTTCTTTGAGATCAAGATCTGTAAACATTAAAAATTATAAATATTTTACCATTAGAATTTTTTTTTCGAGAGTGATTGGTGCAGTATAGCGTCACGTGATCTGATAAGAGTTCCCCATTGGGTAGCGGTTACCCGGCCATAACCCGATGTGAACGTAGCGTATCGACGATGTGCTAGAGGCTAGCCTGAGGGTGAAAAAAGTATTTGAAGGACGATGAAAACAATAACTTACCTTGCGTCACTGGAAATAAACACTACAAAGTGCCTGAACATTAATTGTACTTCAAGATTCACAGTTTCCATCAAGCTACGCTCTCAGAAACTTTCCGCTTCTCGGAACAGATAATAGTTATACGAATATCACTGCAGCATATTTTCTCTCCACAAGCAGGCCCTTGTTATATCTTTGTCTTGCCGTGTTTGGTTTGTTACCACTTTGGAGTCACAACTTACGACGTTTGGTTTTCAGGGTGATGCCGGCCCTGTGGGTGCAGTTGGAGCTTCTGGACCTCTAGGCCATACTGTAAGTCTTAGCTCTTCAGAGTCTTACTCAAACTACACTAGTCCTTACCCTAGAATGATAGCAGAGTATCTAGTATAGCTTCTTTATATGAGCCAGACAGTGCCGCTCGAAACGAGCCACAGTATTGGCTAATCCAACATTACATAACACCCTAATCCTAAGAACGATTGTATAAAAACAATAGAGCTACAGTATAATGGTCCAATCAGAATACAGGTCTTGAAGTGGTATTGTATTACTCCTTTATATGGCCTATGGTTACCAGCTTCCTTAAATATGGTGACCGAACGGTAAAACGTGCTATAATATAACTGACTCGTTTAAGCTAGAAACGCATTTCAGTTTGAAGACGGATGATGCATGTGTTGTTTGGTCCACAGGGATCCTTAGGAGGAGCAGGACAAAAAGGAATAGCCGGTGCAGAAGGTTCTAAGGTTTGTTTGACGTCGAAAGTTTGGATGAAAAACATGCGCTTTTAACTCAGACTTTCTATCCCATTTCAAAATTATTTTAACCATTGACTGCTTACAAACACTAAAGTAAGCAGTAAGCGCTAGAATTACCCCTCTTTTTTCTTGCGAAATCTGCTGAAAATGCTTTCTAATAGATAATGGACAATGGTAATGATTAATAACATTTATTTCGAGCTCAGATGAAGAACAGCTTTCATTTGTCCTTTTTCAGGGTGAGCCTGGAGTAAGTGCAAAAGATGGAAAGCCCGGTAAACCAGGACCTTCGGTTAGTGGTACAAAAACTCGTGTAGTTGACTGTTTATTTGACTAGGCACTGGTTGTATTAATTGAGTTGATAAACGTATGCTAACTGTACTTGACGTTAAGAGCTCTAACTCGTCGTCAGAGCGAATCGTTTTTTGCTATAGATGTATACTCGTTGGCCGACGGAACTATTATTATTTTGGCACGGTATTGATAAAGGTCCCATCCATGAGAAGATATTTTCATTTGAAACCGCAAACACTTTGTTTCGTCCATTCGAAAACGATGACATTGGTTTTCTTTGTATGCTATCGAGTCTACGGCAGGGAAAGATAACAATTGAAGCATTTATCACGTTGAATATAAACTATAGTTGGTTTCTCGGTTTGTATTCTGTCTTTCTTTAAACAAATTCAATGTATTCCATTTACCTTTTCCTTTATACACAATTGAGCTTTGTTTTTTTCCTTGCCGGAGTTTCTTCGTATCCTGTAGTATTCCTTATCCAAAAAAGCCGAGCTAAATTACAAAGACAAGTTATAGAGAGGTTGGATTTTAGCGGTTCGTGGACTTTTTCTATTTTCAGGGACCAATTGGACGAGAAGGCAAAAAAGGACGCCGTGGTATCGCCGGTGATGACGTAAGTTAAACCGAGAAACAAAACAAAGTTATGCATAAATATGTTTGAAAAGTATTCATTTAACGTATGCCATGAATGTGTCACGGGTGACTGCCCTTCTGGGCCGGGTTGTTCAAAGCCCGATTAGTGTTAATCCTAGATTAACTCTGCACAGAACCTATTGGTTGTCATGGAAATTAACCCTGGATTAGCACTAATCGGGCTTTGAACAACCGGGCCCTGTACAATAACCATATCTGTATCAGTCAAGCTGCAAATCGGCTAAATACTAGAAGTGCTCACTCCTTTCTATGTCTATTTAGGGTTAGGGGTAGGGTAGGGGCAACGAGAATAGGTAAGGAAGAAATGTAGAATAGGAAGGTTCCGTTATTGTCCTGGGCCGGGTTGTTCAAAGCCCGATTAGTGCTAATCCAGGGTTAATTTCCATGACAACCAATAGGTTTTGTGCAGAGTTAATCCAGGATTAACACTAATCGGGCTTTGAACAACCCAGCCCTGATTAGTAATTGTAGTAAATACTTATATCTACTAATTGTTTGTCGTAGGTGTTTTGTAATAATGTATATTGACCTCTCCTTGTAATTCAGCTTATGCTGCAAAAGGGATGAAATAACTATTATTATTATTATTATTATTATTATTACAAGTGGATACCGCTAACGATAATCATACAATGGTTTTCACCCCTCTCCCCCCCCCCCAGTTTTGAAAGGTTTGCAGATCTTACTCAAAATTCGCAAACAATATGTTGTGTTCGTCGTGTTTAGTACCAAAACTATGATTTTTAAGCTTCAACTTCATTCAACCCACTTCTAAATGGGGAGGGTACCATTATTAACAGGAAAGGCATATGATTTTCCACCCCTCCCCTCTCAGTTTTGCAAGGTTCGCATTTCTTATCCCAAATTTGGAACCAATATGTTGTGTTCATCGTGTTTAGTACCAAAACTATGATTTTAATGCTGTAACGTTATTGAATCCAGTTCTGGACTGCGAAATAGAAAATGAATCTTGTCCCAGGATGCTTTGCGGGCAAAACCAAAAGGGCGATGGATTTTTAGAGGTAGAAAGGAACATGGCAGAGACATAGGGTTTTCACCAAAGTGTTACCCATAGAAAACTGCAGGGGGTCTTCTTAATTTGGTTAACATTGATGTTCAGGGGGGAAAATGACAGCCAAAATAAAATTTACAAATGGCTTAACCCCCCCTGGACTTCATTTGCGCGAATATTATATCAAAATTTTAATCTAGTTGAATGAAATTACATATGATAGGCTTGTTTTAATTCGCATTAACATAGCGCAACGTACCTAACATTAACACCTCCAAGCTATAAATTACAATTATTCCCTACCCCACTCCACCCTGGGAATGGTATACCCATTTGTGTTAGCAAAATGTCTCCGGAATGTCATTCATGACAAAACTGATCGGTTTCTAAGTTTTCACGTTCAACACCGAAATACAGAATTGACGTTAACCAGTTGCCCAGGCCCCGCTCGGCCAAGCAAAAAGCGAGAAAAAACGCCTTAACCCCCCCTGAACTTCATTTGCGCGAGCGTTAACGCAAAAATTTCATCTAGTTGGGTGAAATTACATCGGATAGGCTGGTTTTTATTCCATTAACTATGCGCTAGATACCGAACATTAATTATTTAATTAATTAATTAATTATTTATTTATTTAATGATTGTATTATTTCTATGTTTATCGTTAGGAATTATTATATCTGTTGAATTTGTTAAAACTTTCTTCAAGATCCACATTGATTTCCATTCATTTGATTACCTATTTAACTAAACAGGTTCATCCCCTTGAATAGCTTATAAATCAAGACATTCAAACTGTTCACATTTATTTAAAGACAGACATTTTTGATCAGGATATTAATTGTTTATACACACAGTACACACCACTATAGCAATAAAGGGCGGTGTATTTTCATTTGTGTCACCACAGGGAGTCCAGTCCTTTCTCGTACAAAAATATATGTCGAGCGTACTTTGATAATCTATGATTACTTCTAGTATTACTATTATTATATTATAAGGTACCTTGATAAAGCCAAAGCCGTTAACAATAAAGTATAGGTATTTAGTAAGCTGAGCTAGTGGTATGAAGTTGAAGGGCAGATTTCATTGGTGTTGTAGTAAGGTACACCGCGGCAAAACGTCACGCGCATGCGTATTTGCTATTTCTTGTTAGCGCGCGGCCGCCCCCAGTTTCGCGCGAAAACTGAAATGAAACAACAGGCACATGCCGTGATTTTTATATTTCTGCTTAAAAGTATCTATTTGTAAACTGTTTTGTCAAAAAATAAGAAAACTACTTAAAAGATAAGTCTAAGACTTTAACAGGTTGAAGTTTTCTTAATTTGTAATTCACTGTGAGTTTACTAAGTTATAAAATTATTTACTAAAAAAGTTTAAGCCCTCGGTAATTTGTATTTGATAGCAGAGCCTTCGTTATTTCGGCCAGCGGAACATACCGTTTTGCCGCGGTGTGGTAGTAAGGCATGTACACGCAGCTGACATGTTATTGAAATGTAATATCTGTGAGGTTAGGTTATGTACTGGGATCCCTGTGTCCGTAGGTCATGTGACCAAGAGAAAGAAACGGGCTATCCCTTCATGTAGGACGACACGAATTGCTACCAAATTATATTCTATTGTATTGTATTGTGTTGCGTTCTATTGTTGTATTGAATTGTATTGTGTTGTATTCTATTGTATTTTTGGTAAAAATTCGTTTCGTCCTACATAAAGGGATTGCCAAGAAACGTGCTCGAGTGAGTTGTGTGTTAGTCTAGCCTGTGCTCGTTATAGTTTACAGTCTGACACTGAAATAAACCGACTATCCTTCGAGAACCCGGCCGACTGGAATGCTCTTGGTAATCCTGCAATAACCAGCTGCTACATAACTAGCGCCCGAAAGGGGCTCTCGGGGATTTAACGACAGTGAAACTGAAGTCAAGACCGCGAACATAAACACCGGTGCTGTGAGTATATTACGTTCAAGTCACAATTATGGGATTACGATGGAAGAGCGAATCTCTGTTGAAGTGGACAGAATCAAGAAAATTCTAAAGGAACATCCCGATGGCAGATAAGGAGTTGACAGAAGAGTATAAATATCGCTATAAATGGGACGATGAATGCTTCAAAGATGAATTTACAAGCTTGGGGGAGTTCCTCAAATACCGTGCTGGAGCGGTCATAAGTAATGACAAGTTTTGTTATAATTCAGGCCCAAAAATGAATCCGTCTGGGAATCCTCAGTCAGTACACTTGGTCTCTCGACTCCAATTGTTCCATGTCTTTGGGTTTGGCGAAGCGGAAAAGGGCAAAGGGGTCTCCTATCTAGTAGTTTGGCATTTGAAGTTGACTCGGTGATCCGTGGTAGCTCTATGGCAATGAAGTAATCGTTGCAAGTTGCAAGGGGAGGCAAAAAACAAGCTAGTAGGATTGGGACCTGACCGAGTTCCCAACCCAGATCCCCACACGGGTCGCACGATCGAACCAATGACCGCGCCACAGCTACAGGGAGCACAAGCCCTACAACTACAGGGAGCTCAAACCCCACAACCACATAGATCCCGAACAGCACAGCCCCAGATTGATCCCCAACCTCCCTGAATTACCGAAGCCTGTTCGTTGGCAAGGGAAGTGCGGGAATTGATTAAGGAGATCAAGTGGACACCAGCTCGAGATCACGTACAGCACTGGAAGTCAAACGACATCGATCTATGATAAGCACCGAAAGGACTACCCAATCAACCCTATTAAATACATTGTGCGCGTGGTGGGTGAATTTGGCAGGACGTGCCCTTTTTAGGCTACAAAGCTATCGAAGCATAATTCCCGATTGAAGATGTAGGAATCGAGTCTTCGTTTGATACACTAGCGTTAGTTGTCCCTAATAATGAACACAATCAACAGGTTCCTCTCATAGTAGGAACGAACCTGGCAAAGCAATGCAGGCAACAGGGCCAAACTGTAGGGGGAAGAAGATTCCTACAGACATCAATTACTTCCTCTGCTTGGCGACGGGTATATCAGAGTGTTCGTAGCCCCGAACAACCTGTTTGCCAACACGCAACGAGGGTCAGGTTACAGTCTTCTGCTAGACACTCTATTGCGTTAGGCTCGCACGAAACAAAAGTCGTAATATGCTTGGCAAAAGCAGTCTCTAAATTTCCAACCGATGTTTTGCTTGAGACTAAGTTAGAAGATTATAGTGGATTAGGTTAGTAACACTCGTCAAGTAGCAGAAACTGCCGAATTTCTGTACAAGCTACGAACAATTCTGACGACCCCGTGAAACTCCCGGCTATAGTTACTTTAGCACATGCACAGGCAGCGAAAGAAATACGCCTTCCTGCATCAGCAGAACCCCAGTGAAAGCTAGTGATCTCCGCGCGTTATTCAGCCTAGAAACCACAGACCTCAGTGCAGGAGAGAAAGAGAGAACCCATCTTATTATTATCAAAGTTGTCGTATGTTTTTGCAAGGGACGATAAAGACCTGGGTTGCGCAGAGGCTGTGCGCCATGAAATCCACCTAACGGACAACATACCAACGAGGGAGCCCTATGGAAGAGTTCTCTAGGACAGCTGCAAGAGTTTCGCGCAGCATTAATGGAATTTAATTGGTTGTCTCTGAAAATGTGCGTTGATTATAGAAAGATCAATGCCAAAACAATAAGGGATTCGTACACTGTACCGAAAATACAAGAAACGTTACACGCTTTACATGGCGCCTGCTGGTTCTGTTCGCTTGATCTGCAAAGTGGACATCTGCAAGTTGAAATGAAAGACGAAGACATGCCCAAAATAGCTGTATCCACGCCCTTTAATTTGTATGAATACAACCGTATGCCATTCGGATTAATCAACGCGCCCGCAACATTTCAACGCTTGATGGAGCGCTGCGTGTCAGGCCTAAACCTTTATATCTGTCTCATATACTTGGATGACGTGATAGTCTTTGCACGGTATTTCGAATTAATGCTTGAATGTTTGGAAGCTGTGCTAATGATTAGGTGAGTATGGCCTAAAGCTGAAACCGTCAATCAGCCTATTCCAAACGTACCTGGGTCATGTAGTTTCACAAGAGGAAGTAAAGTAGTGGCATTTCAGAAATGGCTAGAACTTCCACCACAGAACATCAAGGAATTGCAAACATTCCTACGGTTTGCTGGATACTATTGATCGTTTATCGATTGCTGCACCACTGAATCACCTGCTGTACCAACCCGAGGCAAAAGAAAACAATCGAAAACCGAGCCATTTAATTGGTCAGATGACTGCCACCAAGCATCTGAAGCACTTTAAAACAAACTGACCTCTTCCCCGATTCTAGCCTTCCCAGACTTCAGTTCTCCATTCTACACCCAGATGCCTCGGGTGAAGGACTCGGCGCTGCATTATACCAAATTCAAGCTGGCAAACCTCGTGTCATTGCTTATGGTAGCTGCTCTTTGAATGCATCAGAGAGGATCGAGATACTCTGCATATCGACCCGAGTTCCTTGCCTTAAAGTGGGCTGTTACCGACAAGTTCAAGCAATGCCTATATGGACGAGAATTTGACGTTGTGACAGATAGCAACCCATTGACTAAGTGGAATCGTTCCAGTTAGTTCTACCAACATCAATGCATGAACGTTCTTTGAAGGGCTTACATGACGATGTCGGACATCTCGGGAGAGACACGTCCCTCGATCCTATCCAACAGCGCTTCTATCTTGGAATCACAGGCATTGTGGAAACGTACTGTAGAAATTTGAAAGAGTGCGAAAGGTGTATCAAGGCTCCTGATCCTCCACTATCATACTGAAATAAACCGACTACCCTTCAATAACCAGCTGCTACAGTGTCACTGACATCGTACTAGAAAATTCGAAATGTTCACCAGGAAAATGCAAAAAAATCCTTCATTGTCCCTGTTATGCTGCTCAGCATAGTCGTCAGCTCTCCTCAGCTGCACAGATCTTTCAAGAAATATGTCCCTATTTTTTTGACCAACAAAAAAATTATGCTTTCCTGTATGTTCAAAGGTGCTAACAGAACTCCAGAATAAAGATTTGTTTTTAAGTGTTCAAACTTTCCTTCGAAACAGTAAACGTTTCCGTTCTAAAATCCAGCAAATAGACCATCTATCTTAACCAACTAAATCTGACCCATAACTTACCTCTTCCTCTTCATTATGAAACTCATTATGTATCGGTGGGGCAAACCTACGAATTATATATTTAAGTAATGGTCCAGATAAGAACTGTAGTGGAATCCATTGTTCTGCGGCAATGAGCCTCCCCCACATACGATTTTGCTTGAATATGCCTTAAGTGCTTTAGGAGGTATCTACAGTCCAAACCACATCTCGAAAATAAAGTATTTTTTTATGCCATTGGCTCTTTTTTCTGTCAAAACGCAGAGAAGCCACCATCCAGCCAATCGGATATAGAGAAAACAAAGGATTTTTCAATTGCAAATTTGAGAACTTTCCCCACACACGATATTCTTCTAAATTAAACCATAGTTAATTTGATCAAAAATTAATTCAAATCACACAAAAAATATCGAATAAAAATGCATTATTTTGATGGGTTTCTATTGAATTTATAAGTATCAACCAATGAAAATACGAGAAAGAATAATAGAAAATTAACACCTTTTAACATTCCTTGCCGTGGAGCACTACAGTTCTTATCTGGACCATTACTAAAAGAAAAAAGAAAAGAAAAACATTCTAAAGCATACCATTTATCGTCTTGCACAAGGACGTGGTGGTACTTGAAAGGAGAGCAGACTGTTGTACCGGATGGATAACAATTCCCTTCTCTTCAATAACCAAGGGACCGTTCATACTAGAGTGTTAGATCGATCTGAGATCGATTTCGGATCGATCCAAGTTGGATGCCTAAATCTAATTCGTATTTTCCTATTCCCTTTTTTTAACCAAATCGCTCCTGCTGTTTTAGGGTGATATTGGAGTTCCAGGTCCTACTGGAGGCGATGGCAATGTGGGGAAAAGGGTGAGTTAGAAATACCGCTGATTTGTTCAATTATTATTTTTCGAGACAAGTTAAGGGCTCATTGACATATTTAATTCTACCGTTGCTAAGGAAAGTTTGCAGCCTCGCAAAACCCAGAAAATTAAAGAGTGGGCAATAATTATTCTTAAAGTGCCTATGAACAATATATTTTTATTTTATATATCAATTCTAAATCAAGTGAATAGTAGAATGTAAAATATATTTTGCTTTGAATTAAGGAGGTTTTAATATCCAAAATGCTAATTACTTACTGCAATCACTTCTTAGTGGTTGTGAATGGGCGTTTCTACTGATATAGGAAAACAAATTTCTAACGTCATTTTATTTCAACCATGGGTATAACACTGATAATTTGAAAAATGTGTTGAATTGTAACAAAATAAATTGTATAATAATTAATGCCTCCCCTGACGTCATGTAATTAGAATTTTGGATATTAAAACCTCCTTAACTCAGCGGCACAGCATTCAAAGCAAGATATATTGTACCATTCTACTATTCACTTGATGTAGAATTGATATCTAAAATAACAAATTAGGTTCATAGGCACTTTAAGGTAAAATCTCGTAGTCTGATGATGTCATCAAAATCAGAAAATTTCTAAATTCTCCATGGATTTTTGATCTACTATTAATTCACTGATTGGCTGAGAACACGCAATTAATTCTCGATAGCTAGCTATAGCACTAAGTGCGCATGCGTACAATATCTGCTAGCAGATAATAGTATTATCTGCAAGTAGATAATACTTAGCGCTCGATGATAAGCAAATACGACAATATTGCGCTAGAAAGCAGGGAAATTATTTCTTTTTTTTAGCCATTTTGCTAATTTAAACGCTCAGCTATGTTTCTAGTCATTCATTTCTCCTATACTCGTAAAATAAATGCAATTTTTAGCTCGAATAAGAAAGAAAATATCTTAGATCAGAAATTCAATCGCAAACAAACCAATTTTATACGGAGTTTCATTTAGCTTCGTTTTCGATAGCTTTTTGTATTGCTAAAACGTGAGCTTAAAATTTATTCTAGGGTTCTGTAGGAGACCCAGGAGCCATAGGACCAGTGGGACCTTCAAGCCTGAAAGGAATTCCTGGTGGAACGGGTCAGCGGGGAGCGAGGGGAATCGGCGGATCAAACGTAAGTGATATATGTAGTATGTTAACATAATGAACCTCCTAAAATACGTCGAGAATAATCTGAAAAAGGGAAGGACGTTGTAGATGGGACACGACAACTGATTGTACGTATTCCCGGCTGGAATGATGGTCTGTGGAACTAAACAGCGCAGGCAGTTATCAAAACAATCAAAAGTCAAACAAGTTTCATTGTTAAAACAGGCGCTCAAAAATGTGTGACCCTCCCCAAATCGAAGCCCAAAAAATCTTAGCCCTCCCCCTAAATTTACCGGCCCTCCCCCCCCCCAGTAATTAATTACCGCTCCCTAAGTAATCGAGGAAACTTTGAAATAAAAAATCGAAAAGAACACGTTTATTTTACACACACAAACTTGATACTCGTTTGCTCTTTTCTCGTTAGGTAGGAGGTTGTTCCGGTCGTGTATCGAATATTTATACTTTTGTTCTTTTTGTTTTGATAGGGAGCTGATGGTGCTAATGGTGAACAAGGCCCAACAGGGACTCGTGGAGAACAGGTAACAAACTAATATTCAACTGGAGATCCCAGATATGGCAAATGGCTGTATTCTTAAGTGAGATTTGCTAGAAAAGGAAAAGAAAGATTCCTAATCCTTCTTTGTTACATGCAGTCTGCATTTCCTCAAACCATTTCATATATCACCAAATCTGTAAATAATTTTAACCAATTACAACGCCAATAAGGATCAGACGCCTTTCTCTCTTGGGGGATGGGGTGAAGGAATGGCTAGTTGGTCATGAGAGGGCGGTTTGTGTATTTTATTTTCTCAGTAATGCCAAAACAATACTACACAAGCAAGGACTGCGTATATGATCAGTTACACGAGCGCCAATTTGTAAATGTTTAAAATAACGTAACCTTCCTTTATTTAAAATATACATGTATACACTCGGCTGCATCACGAGAACGACCAGCCTCTGTCTGATGTAAAAGTGTGCACGTCCAACCACTAGTCTATGAACGTCTCTTTCAGGGTAAACAAGGCAAAATCGGTGATGCCGGCGATAAGGGTGCCCAAGGAGCAAAGGTAACCAGAATAGACCAGTTCGCGGTAAATTCCGACATTTTGAAAGGGGTGCAAACATGGCGCGAAATACAGTGTATGGGAATCGATGGGAATCCGATGCCAAATAAAATTCGTAAAATCGAATTTTTGAAATATTCTTCAGATACAAACTTAAGATACCAGGTAAAAGATGAACTGGTCAAAATTTGAGGGATGTAGCTGTGCTGGGAAGCGTACAATCGTGTTTTCAGTTTTCCATACATTGTCTGTAAATTGACTCGTTTTTACAGACAATGTATGGAAAACTGAAAACGCGATTGCACGCTTCCCAGCACAGCTACATCCCTCAAATTTCAATATGTTAATCTTTTACCTGGTATCTTAAGTTTGTATCTGAAGAATATTTCAGAAATTCGATTTTACGGATTTTATTTGGCATCGGATTCCCATCGATTCCCATACAAACACTGTATTTTGCGCCATGTTTGCACCCCTTTCAAAATGTCGGAATTTACCGCGAACTGGTCTATTCAGCTTTCATTTATGAACAGTTTGTGGAATAGCTTAACTGTATTTGTTAAATACTCAGTTGTGCACAAATTATTTTCGTCATAGGATAGTTAAGAATACTCGACTATAAGTAATAGGCCTAGATACAAATATATGATTTTTTTTTAGATATTTAGAACCTTCCATGATATTTAGAAAACAATGTGATATTTAGAAAAAAAATGGGATATTGTTGGGATATTTAGGAATTTTGTTGAGGGTCTAGGCATTTTCAGCGTAGTTTTTGGTGATTGAAACTGGTTAGCTCAATTCAGTGGCAACAGTAATCTGGATCAGCGGTTTCCCACTTAATAATGTATCCCATGATGCTTAGTGCAGTCAGTACAGAGGTCAGACTCAGAGCAAAATGGCGGATCCACCAATGGTTGTAAGCTTATTTTGTGAAAAATGCGAGTACGATAATAAAAAAGGTTGTTATATTATAATATTTATTAAAACTGTATTAACATTATCTTTGTTAGTGGGAAATTTAGAAAATTTTGCCTGATATTTAGAAAATTTTGCCTGATATTTAGAACTTTTTACGTGATATTCCGGAATGATATTTAGGCGATTTTACGTGATATTTGTATCCAGGCCTAATAAGTAATCTATAGTACATAAATCTGATAACAGTGTGGCTTATTACATTCACTTGCACAGCTGTTCGGGACGGCTCAGTATACTCTTTGTTACATGCTCATCAACTCGCATTTCTGTGAAGAGAAGCCAAGATCGTCACTGTGTAATGGACAGAGTTTTTAGTTCCTCAAAAGATCAATAACATCGTGTGGTCCTCTATTTCAGGGCGATCGCGGAGTTCGCGGGAACATTGGACCCCACGGACCCTTAGGTCCAAAGGTATAGTTATGGATATGTTATCGAATACTGAGTAGTGTAAGTATGCAGTGTTTCATTTGAGGTATGAAACATTTACTGTGGTTTTATAGGTAAATTCATTGCCTGACGAGGGAATTCCACGTTAAGTTTCACTTGAAAACCATTTTTCAAGTGAATTCCCGAGTTGGGCAATGAATTTTGTTTGAACCCCATAGTATTTACGAAAATAGTAAAACTATATAATCAGTTTGAGTCTTGCTGAAATTCCCGCAACGCTCCAGGAACCCATTGCACGGTAAACTGAAGAGCGAATAGGAATCAAGCTAAAATTAAACTAGACTGAAACTCACACGCGAGGTTCAACTTCAACTCACAACATTTGGTTTTCTGACATCAAAACTGCATTTTTGTGCATGAAAATACCCGCATTTTATTTAGGTACACTTAATTTCAATCTAATCTTTACCAAGGTAGCGAAAGTGCATTAAGGGCCCATTGACATATTTAAATCGGCCGTTGCTAGGGAAAGTTTGCAGCCTCGTAAAACCCGGAAAATTAAAGAGTGGGCAATGATTATTGTCAAGGTGACTCCCAGGGTAAAGTATTGCAGTCTGATAACGGCATTAATTGACGTCATGATGACGTCATCAAAATCATAAAACTTCTAAACTCCAAGGATTTTTAATCTACCAGTAATTTATTAATATTTTCCGAACCTACGAATTAAAGGCTGGTTTTCACTAGCGACGGAAGCAGAAGCGTAAGCAGAAGCGTAAGCAGAAGCGTAAGCGTAAGGAGCCTTACGTTCTAGTGAAAATCAAGAAACGGAGACGTAAGCGGAAGCATAAGCTCGACGGAAGCATAAGCGGAAGGAACGGAAGGTTTCCTTCTTCTTACGTCTCCGCTTCTGCTTCCGTCGCTTCTGTTCCAGTGAAAACTAGTGAAACGTAAGCAGAAGCGGAAGCAGATGAATTTAGCCAATCAGAATACTCATTCTCAGGCCCCTTGCAATGTAAACATAGCATGCAAGCGAGGTTTTCGCTTCTGAACGAGGCTTATGCTTCCGTCGTGTTCATTTTCACTAGAACATTAGTTTCTTATGCTTACGCTTACGCTTACGCTTCCGTTTCTGCTTCCGTCGCTTCCGTCGCTAGTGAAAACCAGCCTTAAGGCGCATAAAACCGAGCATGCGTTTGCCATTACGACAAAAAATAAAGATTTTACAACACCTTTCAGTCCAATTCTTAGCTTTGTTGGCGAATGAAAAGCCATAACTTTTGCATTTATTGTCGGTCTCCAAAATCCATGCTCGATTTTGTGGAGAACGTGGTCAACAACATTTTAACGGGGAAAAGTTTGGAGTTTAGTGAAAGCGCGCTAAATATTTAGGATTTTTAGAAACCGGAAGTGAAGAAATTAACGCATGCGCAAAAGTGCCTGTTTTGTGGTCGTGAAATAGTCGCAGAACTGTTGTTGCAGTAAAGTCTACAATAATTGGTCGAACAGGATGTGCATTTTCTCCTATTTCCTCCGACAATGGCCAGTTTTGGGACTTGGGTGAATACTCCAGTCTGCAATGAGCTAGTTTGATTGTCTGCAATGAGCCGGCTTCGGACTGTGTGGCCATGGAGCACATGCCAGGAACCCATTTCGCGGCAAACCGAAGAGCCAATAGAAATCACCGAGATTCGACAACTTTCACTTGAAGTTGAATCTAGCTCGTGGCGTTCACAACAGTTTGTTTTCCGACATCAAAAATACTTTTTGTAAGGATGAAAACTCACCTGTATTTTAATTAGTTGCACTGAGGTTCAATCACAACTTTACCAGGAACCCGAAAGCATTATCTGGAGACAAAAGTGTGCATGTTTGTGGAAGATTTGAGTTGAAAACTTGCCGGTCGAAAATCACCGTGACGTGCACTTGACTTCTTGCAGTGTTCTCGAGTGGCCGTACTTTTCTTCGTGTTTTAGAAGCCATTTTCTTGCTGGAAGCAGCCATTTCAGCTTCTGTATCTATTTACTAGATTTTCTTTCAATCTATCAACAGTAGAAAGAGCTCGGCTTCATCGGAGAGTCTAATACAAGTTTGCTTTCCCATACATCGGCGATTTCCTGACTGACTTTGTACTGTGTTGGCGGCGACGTACGCTTGCCGTTACTTTTTTACTCGGTACAAATTATTAATTATTTCCCTTTCTCTAGGTTCAAGTACAGTTAGGCGCCTTTCGAGTCCTGAACGATTCCTTCAAATTTATCGGATTGAGATTCGAGTATTATTTTCTTTCACACGATAAACCAAGCTTTCCATTTTCCCCGCTACAGCTTGTTCCGACTTTTGAACACTTTACTTCATTCATTCATGAAAACCTTTCAAGTAAACCACGAATAAAACTTACAAACATATGCAAGTATTAAAACTATCGGGTGGTCGGTGAACACGCATAAAACTAGCCTGAGAAAACAGCCGACTCATATCGCCCGAGTCGGCTGTTTTCTCAGGCTAGCAAAAACCGGAAGTCAAAATCGCATCTGCTGCTGCGAGCATAGCAACGGTGTTGCATAGCAACGAAATATGTCAACGGGCCCTTATCTGGAGACAAAATTGTGAATGTTTGTGAAAGACTTAGAAAACCGGCGGCCTGTTGAATCACTTGCTAATGGCGGATGGCGATAAGGAGCCGTCGACATATTTTAAATGTCCCGCTTAACGTACAACGTACGTTTAGAGGGGAGGTGTTTAGGGCAAGGACGTTAGTGTGGGGCATTTAGAACAAAACACATTTTCATCCAGAGAAGTACACTTTTTAATAAAACGTTTCCAGTCAGCTAGATCTACATTACTCAATCGGTAATCTCCAGGTAAATGAAACTCAGTTTATAACTTTTAATCCTGTCGTTGATAATGAGTCTTTTATTCAAGATTCCGAAATGAGCTCGTACGGGAATTCGAAGTACAGTAAGAAGTTGTGTATAAGCGAACTCCTGTGTATAAATTTCGTAATTTCATATAGTGTCTTCATGAGCACAAAGCAATGGGTGGTGGACGTTAAGGGGGGAGGGGGAGGGGGAGGGGGAGCGGGAGAAGGGATCTGACCTTAACGTCCCATTTCGAATATGTAAATACTGACAAAAAGAGCTGTACAAGTAAACGAACAAACTTGTAAGTATTAAGTGTTCCTTATTTTATAAGCAAATTACCACATTTGATTGCTGAAGTTCTCAGTCTCGCAATAAATAAGCCTGTTTTTATACTGTTGGATGTTGTGTTCAGTTTACTCGTTCCAAAATGTTCCTTATCAGTACTAGTTGTACCACGATTTTAGTAGCATTTTGTAGCCTTGAACGTTCAATTCGATTGACATAGCACAGTATAAGTATGAAGAAGAAACCCATCTCTATATATAAATAATCAGAATAAAGGTGAAAGAGAAAATATGTGCCCTGAGTGGGATTTGAACCCACGGCCTCGGCATACTAGTCCGCTGTGTTACCACTACACCATCAGGACCAACCACGCTGGCAACGCAGCCAGTTGATGGTGTCATTGTGGAAAGTAACCGTGGGTACCCATCACTGACATATTTTCTCTTTCACCTTTATTCTGATTATATATATATATATATAATATTATGTTTTCCTATTTCCATTTTAAGGGGACGTTTGGTCCACTTGGAAAAATAGGTGAATTAGGACAGCCAGGCCTTAGGGTAGGTAATCTTGAATGACATCCGAGGGGAAACTTTTGTTCTTCGTGCCATTATGTGATGTTCATGTTCTCATACATTGTAGCTTGCACTTCTAAAACATCGATGGAACAATTATATATTTATATATATCAATAAGAGTTAAGCTTCTTTTCTCCCTTTCTATGATTCTCTTAAATAGTAACTATTTATCTACTTTGTCCATATTTGCACTGTGACTATATAATTTATCTACTTAACATTGTATACTTTTTCTCTCAAAATTTAATCTACTGGGAGTTGGAGTTGGCTTAGGAAACGTATAGTTACTCCAACTCTCCTGCACTTGTCACAGATCACCTACCTTTTTTGTTCAAAACTACACAAATTGTAAAATGTATCTATATCCACTGTAAATACCATATATATCTATATAAATACATATATAGATATACTATCTAATCATATTATTGTTGTCAAATGTAACCATTGTAAAATATCTGTAAATATTGTAGAACAGTTACACCAGCATATGTATGTTATATAGTTACTTATACTTTGTCGTAAACACATCTATTGTAAAATGATTATTTATTTAGCCGTTATAGAAGTGCAAATAAACAGATATTAGTTACTCGTTCCCGAGAAATGGCTTAGTCACCTCGGGTCGAGCAACTAACCATCTTAGTTCATTGGTATAGGAAGGTTATTTAAACCAAAGTTAATATAGAAACCCAGCAACTTTCTTTAATTGTTATATGTCTTTGTTCGCTTTTTTCAACCATTACTGTGCACAAAACACAATAGAAATTCCAATATGTTAATCAATCAGCCAATAGAAACGTGTGGGTTCAGTCGTTCAGGGGACGCTAATGAACTATGACCGTGCACAATCTTTTGTATTACCCGCCTTCCAACATAAATCGCAGCGCCTTTGTTAGCTCCTTTGAAGTTTGCCGGGTTTCCTACCCATTCCACTCTATTAACTATGTTTAAACAAAACACGGAATTCAAACAATGAGCTCAATGATAACCATTGTTAACCAAAGCATTGTTCATCATTTCCCTGGTAAAACGCAAAACAATAGCTGTTTGAAGGTTCCATTGTTAACGCATTATCGCAAGTATTTTGGGTGTCAGTGTGTTCAAACATTTCCAATAATATATAAAGTTTGTTCCCGTCTAAGTTTTCTAGACTAAACTCAAATTATTTAACGCATGGGTTTATTCTATAAGAAACTGGATGTTTGGGGTACTTTAGCTGGATTGATGACCGCGACACATCAAAGATAACCGCGACCCAACTATGAACTAATAATAATAATAAAAATAAATAATATGTCTTTATTACTAATGATAAATTACATACCAATAGTTACAATGTTATGATAAAAGGACAATCTGATAAAAAAGTACTAAATCTACATACAAATCTAAGAATTAATTAAGATATAATACAATATTTAAAAAGCTAAGTTATATTTAAAAACACACCTATTTATAAAACTATTTTTAAAACGTTCCGTATTTATCCTTGGCCATAAGCTTTCTTGTCTCCGTAGTCAAAGTTAAGTCCTTGATGCGAGGCAACATTTTACTAAGTGGATGAGAATTAACTTTCCTGATCTTTTTACATATAGAGCGATCAGTGGTTTCCAAAAGGGAAGTTATATTTACATGAGAGGATATGTATCTACGTTTATGACAGGGAGTTAAAAAAGCTTGGATAGTATTAAGTTCAGGCGGAGAAGCAGCATAAACTGGTAAACCATACTTAAACAAGCGTTCTTGTCTCCGTAGTCTTAAAGTTGAGTCCTTGATGCGAGGCAACATTTTACTAAGTGGATGAGAATTAATTTTCCTGATCTTTTTACATATAGAGCGATCAGTGGTTTCCAAAAGGGAAGTTATATTTACATGAGAGGATATGTATCACTTATTGGCTTCATTAAGTTTAGTACGCACATGGTCATAAAATCTACAATTCGATTGAAATGTAACTCCTAAAATTTTAAGAGTTGAACATTAAGGAATATTGTCAACGCACGGCGTATGATAAGTGCCCGTCGAGAATTTCTTCATAAAAATAAGTTCCTTGCACTTTGACGTGTTAAAAGACATTCCATTAACATGAGACCAATGTTTAAATTGACTTATAGCTTCTGCTGTAGTATCATTGCAATTCTTAAAAACTTTGACAAGTATTGTAGAGTCGTCAGCATATTTAGTTAATGTCGATCTTTCACAGTTTATATTTAAATTGTTGATAAATAAACTGAAAAGATAAGGTCCGCTGACACTTCCCTGAGTTGTTCCCATATTTACATTTTTCCAGTCATAGTAAGTTCCTCTGTTTTCGTTCTTTCAGAAAGCTAATGTACCAGTTAATAATAAAAGGGTTAAGCGGTAAAGATTTAAGTTTTTCTACTAAAAGATTGTGTTTAACTTTATCAAAACCTTTCGAAAAATCCATTGCGAACATTCGTACTGCAATACAGTCGGGGTCGTCTAGAGCCTTCAGTGATTCATGCTGTATCCTAATTAGCGCATCTGTGCAGTTTCCACCCGTACGATAAGCAAACTGGTTGTCATCAGTGTGTTCCTCAAATATTCTCTTACAGAAACTAGTGTATACTGTTCTCTCAAACAAACGAGCGATAACCGGGGTTATGTTAATTCCTCTAAAGTCTGGAAATTCGGAAGGAAGGTCAACTTTTGGGATTGGATTAACTTTAGAAAGTTTCCAATTATTAGGCCAGGTGTGCGAGGAGAGAGACAAATTCCAAACGTGAGTAATAATGGCGCAAACAATGCAGCATTGTTTCTCCATACCCTGAATGGAAAACTATCAGGTCCGGTGGCAGTTTTCTTCACTTTAGATAGGGTTAGAAAAACCTTGGTTTCACACAGTTGAGGAATATTATTAAGATCACTTTTCATAATGTTAACTGATCGAGGCTCTGTGTAGTCATTATCATAGCAGAGATCGCCAAAATATTCATTAAGGCCGGTTAGGAAGGTTTGACCAATACGACATTTGGTTTGTTTTTCCGAATACTAAGAGCGTCAACTTTCTGCCACCAATTGTGTGACCCTATCACGTGTGCCTTTCCCAGGTTTATTCTATTTTCATTAATGAGTTGCGTGATCCTTTGAGTAAGTTCATTAGCCTTTGAGTGGTTGCCAGAATTGACGCACGAGCTCGTTTCTTCATTAGGAATTTCACAAGAGGTGACACCCATGGCGGGTCCTAGTGGATAATAGTGTGACCATTCTTTTAGGGAAGCAGTCATCAATCAGTTTATAAATAGTATTCTCCAGATTATTTACGGCGGCGTTAATTTCAGTTTCTCTGAGTACATCATCCCAATCACACAAGTTTAACTTTCTTTCAAACTCTATCCTGCGGTGCTCTCTATAATCACGAAAGGACAGTTTAGTTCTGATATGCTTTAGCTTAATACGCCCTGCGGGAAGGGGAATGACTACAGCAATATGATCCGTCTTAACCAAAGGTTTAAGGGAATAAGGTTTACAGAACAGTTCAGGCCTGTTAGCGAGGCAAAAATCTAGGGTAGCAGTTCCTCTTGTAGGAAAGTCCACAAGTTGTGTAAGGCCAAACATCATACATATAGTCAATGTTCAGATGGTTCATATCGCCTCCACACAATACAACACTGTCAGGGTTAGTCCAGAAACTTATCAATACGGTTACGTAATCAGGTGATAAGGTCTTCTTCTTTGTACTTAAAATTTTTGGGAGGATGATTTACGCCAATAATTAAGCATTTCGTGCCTGAGGGCAGTAGAACTGTTGCGCTTACTATTTCAGATTTATCTTCGCGCGTAACGTTGGATACTTTAAGGTTAATTCGTATGTAGATGGCCACTCCTCCATTCTTACTCTTATCATAATTACCCCAATTCCTATCGCGAGAAAAAGTTCATAATTTTGCAGTGCGACGGAGCAGCTCGGGATATTACCGTTGAGATGAGTCTCGGATATTACACAGATATCAACGTCAGTATTACATAGATCGGCTCCTAGTGCAATGGAAGCCTTGACACCATTTTTCTTCTTATTAAGGTTGCACACGTTAAGAAACATACACTTAGGTACAGCAAACAAGTGAGAACGTAAAGTTCCTTGATTATCCAGTTTAGGAGCAACATATCTTGGTATAGGTGGAAGAGTTCTAGCCCTGTTCATATTAAGTGGATTAACTTCGCAATCTGAAACACTTATTATGACAGGTTTGGTTGAAGACATCATAGCTGGTTTAGGATCTCCTTTGATCGGAAGTTGTTTAATGTAAATAAGGTTGTTAGTATTAACCCCCTGGGATAATAAAGTCAACGCGGCACAACCCGAAACCAAAGGTTTCAGAATTGAAATTGACTTGTCCTGATGGTTGCGAGTGTTCCGTCTACCTGCTCGAACTCCACGATTTCTAAGCAGTCCAAGTTCCTTTAAACACATAATAACGTCAGGCGTGTTATGAGTAGAATACTTCTTTAAAAACAACAAATCTCTTCTTGAATAATTAGATTCAATGGCCACTACATGTGAAGTACGAATATCTTGTGATCTAACAGTTTCCGTAGCTGTATGAACATTATGAATACTGAGTGCCGGTCCTGGATTTCTTGGTATGTCCACATGTATAGTTAGATCCATGACAAACAGTCTTGAAGGTAGGATTAGGCAGAGCTGTCCGTGTTTGGTCGATTTAGATAAAGGAATCGGCGTTCCGAAATGAGATGCAAGTTCATTGCAGTTGAAATGTACATGAAATCCAATAAAGTGTAAAATACTCCTTAAAGGGCCTTCACCCGTAGGTAATCCACATGCAGAGTGCATGATGAACATTTCCTTTAGTAGCATTATTCTTATGTTTGGTGGAAGGATATTGAATAGATAGCGCTAAAATTATATAAAAAGTGGAGAGCAATAAATTACGTCCGGCAGCCATTATGGCGCGCCCATTAGTTAGATTCATTTGCATTTAATTTTCATGTCTTTAAAAAGAAGTCGCTATTATGTACTCTCACTATGTACGTTAGCAGAAAGTAGAAACACACTGTTGAGTACTCGGGAGGGAGGTGATGGTAGGGGTACAGAAGGAAAATGAAAATAGATAGTGGGGAATACCAAATACACATTGTTGCATACATCACAGGAAGCCCAATGCCGCGGGGGTGGTAATTATTATCGGACTTTGTAACAGCGAACTGATTTTTATGCGTAAACTATCTCGAACATGTCATATCTTTCTAAAAGAATGTCTTACTATTAAATATATATACTTCACTGACCTTGTGTTGTTGTTTTTGACTCTGTTTGCGATTCCTCACCAAAGTTCACCATAGTACAGTAAAAATGACAAGGAGCGAAAGTCCCTCGCTCGGCGACACCGACCAGCCGTGAGTTTACCCCAAAAATATCATACTTTCCAGACGTCTTTCATCTTTTAAACACCATTTCCCTAGGGACACATTATCAGGCAACAAGTGAACTATAAATTTGGAGTACCACTCTAAATAAAACTACTCTTTTGGGGCGATTTAAAACAACATTTCGGGTTTCTGTTTGACTGCTGACACTACGGTGTGGCAGGTACACACGAAAATACAGCAAAAAGTCCACTTACTCTCCCCTCCCTCGATGATAATTTGTCCTGACACCGCTTCAAAGTGTAAATACGATTGGTTAACTCTTGCTTCCGGTCGTAATTCGGATTTTTCTGGGGAGGGGACGGGAGGGTTTGCCTGCCACACCGTAGTGTCAGCAGTCAAACAGAAACCCGAAATGTTGTTTTAAATTGCCCCAAAAGAGTAGTTTTATTTAGAGTGGTACTCCAAATGTATAGTTCACTTGTTGCCTGATAATGTGTCCCTAGGGAAATGGCGTTTAAAAGATGAAAGACGTCTGGGAAGTGTGATATTTTGAGGTAAACTCACGGCCGGTTGGTGTCGCCGCGCGAGGGACTTTCACTCCTTGTCATTTTTTCTGTACTATGGTGAATCGGTTTTTGAAAGGCTTAAAACAGCCCCAAATCATCGCAAATAGAGTCAAAAACAACAACACAAGGTCAGTGAAGTATATATCTTTAATAGTAAGACATTATTTTAGAAAGATATGACATTTTCGAGATAGTTTACGCATAAAAATCAGTTCGCTGTTACAAAGTCCGATAATAATTACCACCCCCCGCGGCATTGGGCTTCCTGTGCATACATCAGTCTTTTTCCATTGACTAAATATTTTTACGCTTCTTTCCTCAGTTCTTTTTGTATTGTCTTTGGTATCGTACTGTACTTTTCCTCGTGATTATGTATTTGCATTGTTTCTAGGGTCCTCCTGGTTCGTATGGTCCTGAGGGTGACTTTGGGAAACAAGGACCATCGGTAAGTCTTCACTTTACTGTGTAGCTACACTTTTAGATGATTAACTGTGAAAAATTAAAATCAACGTAAGAGAAATTCGGGCGCCAGACACATTTATATCCGAGAACGAGTATGACTTCACTAGTACGACTTTTGAGCTCAAAATATCTCACACACTCGCAAGGAAAGTAGAGTTCTAACTCTGCCAAAAGAAGCACTACAGACACTAGAACAAGCTAGTAAGAGTATTTGTTGATTCATGTATATTTTTAAATTATTCCTAAATTGTGGAAAGTTGTACTCGTACTCGTATCTAAAGGTCTCTAAACATCTTGAAATTGAGGCATTGATAAAATAGAATGAGTTGATTTCATTTAAATCTTCACGCGATACATGATTTTCAGTTTAAATTAATTATACGTTGGTTGTAGAAAATATAAAATGTCGAGTGCTAGTGGATTGGCAATATACCATTTTACTTGGTCTGTTTGTGGTGCTCATCTCAAATCTTTTTGGGAAATGATTCGTTCTTCAAGAGATTTCCGTATCATTGTATCCTCTCATAAGTAACAATTCACACGGGAGTGGTACACGTGATTTGAAATGAGGCAATAAAGAAGGTATCCCCTGTAGTCTCTCTTTCGAAACCTTCATGTATACAGGATAAGAAAGCAGAACTCTGCTATTTTAAATGAAATACCGAAAATTCGCTTTGATCATGCAGAGGAACGAATTTTAACATCATAAGATATGCACAGTAGTATTAATTTTAATCAAGGCCAGGCCGCATTTAACAAGACGTCAAGTGATGATGTGATTTGTTACCTTTAGGGACCCAATGGACCTATTGGTGGCACTGGAAACGAGGTAAGAGGAATATGACGTCATCATAGCGATGCGATTATATAGGAAAATCACATGCCTGACTCGGTAATTCCACGTTAAATTGCACGAGAAAAGCGACTCGGGCGATATCGGTTTTTCGAGTGCATTTTAACGTGGAATTACCGAGTCAGGCATGTGATTTTCCTTGAATCGCATAGTTCGATGAATTACTTGAAGGTGTAGTACATTTGTTGATATTTTGCTAAGTTATCAATAGCGCGCGTAGTCTACAGTGGTGATTCCACTCTGAATCACCACTCCGTCTCAGCCAATCAGCGTCTGATTTCGCAAATGCACCGTGCGATTCAGCTTTGGCTATGCGATTCTAATATATATCATCCTGATCTCGGATGAACTTAAGAAACTCACAAGAACAATTTGTGCAAAAAGGTTGTTGAATGTATCATTTTGTGTGCTGTTTATTCCCGGACATGATGGTCTTTATTATTTTAATAATAAAATTGGACTTTTCACACATTTTTCTGCATGTTTCTTTCTATACTGACAAATAAGATATTTTGTTTAAATTATTAAACAGCCACTTTCATTGTTTCATTTCATATATCGATTTAAATGTTATCTTTATACTTTTTCCTTCCTTCTTAGGGCGAGCGTGGAAGCCAGGTATGTGCGGTACATCGCCTCACTTGATGTTTGTTTCTGACAAGGAAAATAATATAGCGGGTCGCCATAGATATAGTGAGAGAGCACAAATTCGCTGGATTTCATTGGCATCTATTGAAACACATCGCGGTTCCTATGAGAGGACAGTAATACTTCACAGTAATGATATGATACACGATCTGTAGCCCTCTACTGCCGCAGTCCCGAGAACTAGCGTTACCTTGTTTGGGTTGTGAAATAAACATACTGATAATATACTGTTGATTGTTCTTCTTCTTTCAGGGAGAAACCGGATCACAGGTAAGTTGTATTTTGAAAAATTAATGTTACTCTTCTTTCTGGAATACTGGAATACTCTTCTTACTGCAATACTGGAATACTCTTCTTACTGGAATACTCTTCTTACTGGAATACTCTTCTTACTGCAATACTTCTTTGTCTCAATTTTCTTTTGGCCTGTCTTTGACAATTAAGATTATCAACTCTGTTCGATTAAGAAGGAAATACACAGAACAACACTCAAGTTAGTGTAAGTTGCGAAGTGATGTAAAGTCCTCCAACACATCCAAAGTACATTACATCCAAAGTCTGTTAAACACAAGAATACCAACAGGTTAAATCAATGGAAAGTCTACTATTATCTAAGACTTACCTGACTATATGCCAGTGCAGTGAGTCGAACGGCTAAACATGTCTTTTTACTCCTTCTGTTCAGGGTTCTTCAGGACCAGTCGGCCCACCTGGACCAGCGGTAAGCTAGTGTCACGTTATAAGCTGGCATTTCTTCACCGCGGTTATATTTGTAAAGCTCAAGAGACCATCGATGGCCATTTATGTAAAGCCATTGCTCTAATAATTATGTTTTTTTCCGGACTGGAATCCACTGAAATCGCACGCTATGATTGGCTGCGACCCAGTCCGGATTCCAAAGATTTTCAAAATCAAAGTTTTTGATGTCATTCTTACATTAATGTATCCTACAATTGAAGACGTTGTATTGAAAGCCTTTCAAAAAGGGAAAACTGCAAATAATTGTCAGTGATTTGAATGAAACAAACACCGCACGCTCAACTGACAAATGTATCGCTTCTTGTTCAAGCGCGCGACTCAATTAACGAAAGCTAGTAAAATAAATTGAATTGATAAGGGAAAAATAATGCGGCCTCGGCCGGGCCGTTTTCAAGACCTCTGTCAAAGTGTTTATCCAAACGAATCTCCCGGCCAGTAAATAACATATCTATATGTGTTGCGTTCATCACTACAGTAAACTTTGTTTGTTTGTTTTGTTTAGGGGTCTTTAACCGGCAGACAGTCTTTGGTAAGCAAGTTATTTTCCTAAAGTTACGAGTAATGAAAGACATGAATTTCCAATGTCACGGAGTCCAACACAGCGACTCCCACAGTCATTCAATCCAAGAGACTACTTTAACAGTATGCTAAAGTTCAGAAGCTATATTAATTCATTAACTTAAGAAATGATTCTTACACTTCAATGTTTCTCTTAGTTTAGCAGAAGTCGTAGCGTCGACCTCTCCTCGAATAAAAGAGACCAGCGCCTTTATAGAAGTATTGCGGTGAGTTTACTTCGTACTAAACTTCTTCCTATACAATCAAACAAGAAAAGGAGCTAGGTTGATCAATTCCTGATAGCTGAATATTTATTTTAACTGATTAGTATATGTAATCGTCTAGTTTAATTACCGTGAGTGATATTTCAAAATTTCATCAAAATTTGGAAAGTTTGAATTATTACGAGCCGTATTTTTCATTAATTGCACCAAAAAACAGGCTATTCTTTGTTAATCATTTACCTAAAAATATGTCTTAACTAATGAATGTACGCCAGCAAAGGCGCGCATGTAGTCAGGGAAACCATACAAGTGCAAGCAAGGAAACCGTTTTTTTTTTATTGAAACAGGAAACAGAATGTTGCCATGGTAACCATAAATTGCACTGAATTTCAACTTCCTGCACTGAATTACTGATTACAACTTTGCACTGAATTAACAGGAAATTGGGCTGCTCTCAGCCTAGCCTCCTTTGCATCCTTTCTTAGTGTCGGTCCATGGAGGGAAGGGACCAACACTAAGAAAAAAGATGCAAAGGAGGCTACTCTCAGCCCATTTAGTTGAGCATATGTTTAGTGTCGAAACTTGATGTAGAGAACAGGGGCACCCAACGAGAAAAATGTGTAAAATGATGAATCCTCTTATATTTTGATTATTTTACTTATTTTCACGCACTATAAATCATGTTTTGTCTTTGCTGGCAGAGAGACATCTGTTCTTCAGTGCCAGCTAGCTAACTCTCTTGAAAAATCTTCTAGCTGTTAAAGGTGTGTGCAGAACTTTCCAGGAGACATCAAATTAAACTTTTGCAGAACAGATAATGTTTCCCAGCTGAGCTGTGTGTGCAGAAATTCCCAGGAGACATCAAAGTAAACTTTTGCAGAACAGATAATGTTTCCCAGCTGAGCTGTGTGTGCAGAAATTCCCAGGAGACATTAAAGTAAACTTTTGCAGAACAGATAATGTTTCCCAGCTGAGCTGGTAAACTCTTGTTTTTTTCAGGTAAAAAAACGATAGTATAAAGAATTTCTCAGCTAAAAGTGATATGAAGAATTTCCCAGCTGAAAGCGATAACGAAGAATTTCTCAGCTTAAAGCAAGTTGAAGAATTTTCCAGTTATTTTTAAAATTCAGTAACGAAGAATTTCCCAGCTGAAAAATCTTATTTTGCAGAAATTGCCAGCTAATGTGCGTTGCAGAACAGATATTTTGCAGAACAGATATTTTGCAGAACAGTTCGTTGGGTGCACCTGAGAGAAGTCAGTCTTAGTCATCTTTATCAACCTATGTTGTAACAATTAATACGGGTGATACACATCTTATTTAGTAAAAGTGCTTCGTATTTTTATGCTAAAGTGTGCGTTAATCACAACTTTGCTGTAACGATTGGTGTGTCAAAATATTCCGCATCACCATGGCAACGCATTTTAAACCTTTGTTCGTGTAATGTAACTAAGGGTGCGTTCGATTGACCGTATTCCGGAATAGAGCCGGCCTATACCGCTCGAAACGAGGCACAGCATTGGCTTACCCAAGAATACAAAACACTCTAACCTTTAGAACACAAAGGCATGCAGTACAAAAACAATAGAGCTACAGTATAATGGTGCAATCAAAATTCAGGTTTCGAGCGGTACTGTGTTACTCCTGGAATAAGAATACACAGAATGACCACTAAAAATCGCTTATATCGGGATTATTTAGCCACTGGAATACTTAATGTATCCTGAATATCATATATCAGCTGGAGTACAAAATGTGCCTGAACCAGTGATTACCAGAGACTATTCCATCTATTCTTATTATGGAATACGTTCAATTGAACGCACCCTAAGCTAGTGTATCCTGAATATCATATGTGAGCAAGTGTCTGTAGCTTATAGTGTAAAATGTACCTGAACCAGTGATTTCCAGAGACTATTCCATCTATTCTTATTCTGAAATACGTTCAATTGAACGCACCCTAAGTGTATCCTGAATATCATATGTCAGCAAGTGTCTGTAGCTTACAGTGTAAAATGTACCTGAACCATTGATCTACAGAGACTATTCCATCTATTCTTATTCTGAAATACGTTCAATTGAACGCACCCTAAGTGTATCCTGAATATGATATGCCAGCAAGTGTTTTGTAGTTGTAGTTTTTAGGGTAAACTGTACAGAATACAATTACAGATTTAGTGCTATCCTAGGGTTATAGTTACCATTGCTTCGAACAAATGGGCCCAGTAGAATTAAAACCTTTGTTTTCCCCGTCTAATAAACTCGTTCTGAAGCTTCCCAGTGCGAGGCTACACGTGGGAAATCTATTGTTATTGGGCGCCGCGTGATAAGAGCGAATTAATTGTATATATTTTATTGCAGGGAGCTCACGCGAAAGATCCCGATTTTCCTACAATTACTACGGTAGGTCAAAGTCGATTGTTTAAAGTATTACGGAGAACTAAATATTTAGCAGATAGATGTGTCGGGTTTTATTGCTTCGATTTGTCGGACACCAAACTCATGATCGAATGTACGTAACAATAACTTCCGTGACGATTGACTTAAAGTATGGACCTATAGTTATAGGATCAGTGTTGTACATGCAAAGACATCTAGTTAGTAGACAAATTTACCGATGACATTTAGACCGAGCTGAAAATACCCAAACGGTTTGTTATTAGCAGCAGAATCTGATGTATGATCGTCTCTTCTCGATGCACTGAATTGAAGGAGAGAGCACACGAGCCACCTTAAACTAAGGGCGCTATCCATTTACGAGAACTGATTGGTCTGATCGGCCAGTTCTTAAGTGGAACGCGTCAGTTCTCAGAAGTGACACGTTCAATTTAAAGGGGAATTCAACCCTAAAATGAACCCAACGTCTTTACAAAGATGTATTCGAAAGAAATAAGTTCTGCTATTTTATTTTTCTGTGTTGCGCGTCTATGAGGAGAAAATTAGTCTCCAAGTTCGATTTTCCGCTGCAAAATCTATATTGTGTGGCGGCTCAATTCAGTGCAAATTTTCCCATACGTACGTCACACATACCAAGGGAAAACGATCACAGCTCTAGCACAAAGAAAACACAATGGTCCGCAATTAGAAGCCGTTAGTCGGGGACAGCATGGCAAAACTAATTTATTCCCCGTATCTGACATCAAAAATTACAAGACTTGAGCCGTCTGTACATAGCGGACGTTGTGAGGAAGGTTTTCGGATTTTCTCATTAAATAGCAGAACCTATTTATTTCGAATATATGTTTGTATAGACATTGGGTTGATTTTAGGGTTTAGTTCCCCTTTAACGAAAATAGGTATTTCGTACAATATGCTGTAAACGTACACTGTTATTTTCAAGGAGTTATTTTAACTCCAAAATAGTTATTCTGTACCATTTGTTTTAGTACAGAATAACTCCTTTGGAGTTAAAATAACTCCTTGAAAATAACAGTGATAACTTTGTTCTTTAATTTTACCAGTCAACAGACCCAGAGATCGTCTACCTTTCACTTAATTTAAAAGTAGAGATTTTCAAGAGACCGCTTGGTACCAGGCTGCACCCTGCGAGAACCTGCCGGGACCTTAAACTTTGCCGACCTGAACTGGAAAACGGTTGGTATAATTCTATTGTCTTTTGCTTGGATTATAATTGGCGACTACCAAACTCCATCATAAGAAAGAGCACATCGAAATTAGTAAGTTTGCCACATTTGGGGACGTTTTATCGAATATTTACCATATCTGGTGAGCTTTCAAAAATCGTATAAATAAGAGACGTTTGTATGGATTGGAAGGACGCTTGTCCTTTCAATCCATACAACCGTCTCTTATTTTTGCGATTTTTGAAAGCTTGCTGTTCAGTTTCTAGTTACCTAATCATGCTCAATCTTGGTATTCTTACTAATTCCGAGGTGATTTTCTTATGGCGAGGTTTATTTGTTAATTGGATTAATTTTACAAACTCGTCCCCAGTCCTTTTTTCAATTTGGTAGTGGTCAATTGTGAGTACAAAAGCAGTCTTAAAAGAATAGACTATTCGTATTTTCATATATCGCAGGTGAATACTGGATTGATCCCAATGACGGAACACCCGACGATGCTGTTCTTGTACACTGTGATTTCTTGCGCAACGCGTCGTGTATATTCCCCAACAAGACCAGCGTAAGTTCAACATACCATAATATCATAGTGTCCATGAGGCACCAGTAAGGTAATGAGTATTCATGGATAAAGCTGGCTGGCAGGATTTGGGCTGCCTTGCTGTACGAGAGACTATTACACTATCAGTGGGATGTTTACTATGTTTATCAAATTTAGAGGATTTTTTTTAATCGTTAGCGCTACTGTGCTTTTCATATTAATGCGACCCGTGATTTGACTCGTTCTGGCGGTTTGGTTGCTGTCACCAAACCTTGTACAATTCTAATTGGTCGCTTTTGCGCCTAAACCATTCAAATGCCAAACGGAAATCTACAATTTGTATTTTTTCGATTCACATGTTATGAGGACTGAGGTAGAGTATGAAGGCACGTGTGATTGATGGGCGACAGAGCTCTAACAGATTCTGGGTCGCGAAGTGTATAAAAGACGTTGTAACTTCAGTAGCATATGATTGGAAAAAAACATTAAGAAGTTGGGGCATCGTCTGCAAACATACCGATGTATGAAGTTTACATTTCGACAAATGGATTTCTATCCATTTCTATCCAAAACAACTTGTCTTGTGGCTTTCTCTGGATGATCCATCCTTAAATAAAAACAAAACAACTCGACTTGTCCAATTACAGCTTACTGCCTTTGTTTTTAATTCCAGACAGAGAAAAAGAAATGGTTTTCTGGGCCTGACGGGTACAAGTGGTTTGCAAAAGATTTTCACGGCTTTCAGCAAGTAAGTTATTAACACCTACGTCCGGTTTACATGACAAGCGTATTGGGCACGGCACTCCTAAAAGGGCACGGTCCTCCTAACTTGGGCACGATACTCCTAACTGGGGCACGGCACTCCTAACTTGGGCACGATACTCCTAACTTGGGCACGATACTCCTAACTTGGGCACGATACTCCTAACTGGGGCACGGCACTCGTAACTTGGGCACGACACTCCTACCTGGGGTACGGCACTCCTAACTTGGGCACAACACTCCTAACGTGGACACGACACTCCTAACTTGGGCACGGCACTCCTAACTTAGGCACGATACTCCTAACTGGGGCACGGCACTCCTAACTTGGGCACAACACTCCTAACTGGGGCACGCACTCCTAACGTGGGCACGGCACTCCTAACTTGGGCACGGCACTCCTAACTTAGGCACGACACTCCTAACTTGGACACGGCACTCGGAAAAGTGCTAAAAAGAACTAAAAATATTGTTTTGATATAATGTTGATTTGCGCAGGAGCCCAGTACCAGGAGCGTTCCTATGTCATGGCTGGGCCCCCAGCACAGGAGTAGATGTGGCTATATTTAGAATTACTGGTTTTCACTTGACGTCATAGCCGCCATGTTGGTGCCCTTAAACAATAGATTCCTCGTTAGCTTCTTTTGTTAGGGCACCAACATGGCCGCCATGCCCTTTGTCATTTGAATCTCTGAGGATTAAGTGCATGAAACCAGCAATTCGAATTCCCGCGTTGAAAGTGAGACGAATGATAATGAATAATAATGAGAAGTGACGTTAGCTATCTGATTGGCTAAGACAACATGGCCTTTGTTTATTTCGCGCGAAATGCAATTCTAAATATAGCCACATCTACTCCTGTGCTGGGAACAGAACCAATGGGGAAGATGGAAGCTCCTGTTAATGGGCTCCTGATTTGCGCTAATTGCCGGTTGAAGTTGGAAATGTTACTCGGTTGGAATCACTGAAATTCACACTAATAAACATTGATCGACAACAGTGACCTCGAAAAACGATGCTTTCTTTCTGCCTGGACGTAAAATAGTTACCGAACGTTCCCCCAGAACATCGCGGATTATTTCAGGCTCCGTTGTATTAATGTATCCGTTTTTGTAAAAAAACGTGAGTTCTATGAATTCTTACCCGCTTAACAACGTGCATCAACACTAACTTTTTGTTGCAAGGCAGCATAAAAGTTTACTTCTAGCCATAATGAGGTTCTTTCTTTTCAGTTTCGTTATGCGTCAGATCCAGTCCAAATGTTATTCTTACGCTTACTGAGTGACCGCGTCATGCAGAATGTTACGTATCACTGCCTCAACTCGGCGGCCTGGTATGACGAAGAGTCACGTGACTACGGCAAGTCCATTAAACTCAAGGGGGATAACGGCGTAGAACTACATGCTTCAAGCACCAAGAAATACAAGCCTACTATACTCAAGGACGACTGCCGTGTGAGTATGAACTTTAATTTAGTTTTGATAACCTTTATTTTTTTCTGGGGTTTTTTGACGTCTATAAAGGAGCCGAACAAGTACCGCTCGGAATGAGCTACATTATTTACCAATGCAAAACACCCTAACCCAAAGAACGAGCGGTAAAAAGCGGTAAAAAGCGGTATAAAGGGAAGCACAGTGAGACAGCGAAGTGAGACAGCGACTATTCAATAATATTTAAAGTGCCACTACGAATATTTACCATTTCGATTTGCCACTTTTTCAGTGTCAATAGGTCAATAGGTGTTAGAAATATCCTAAATAGTAAAAAATATTCCACAACATTTTAGGAGAGTTTACCGGTAAAATCATGTCCGCTATTACTGGAAGCCGTTCTCAATATTCAGCGGAAGTGATGTCATACACTTAACACGACAACCACGTCGCGCGAAATAGTGTGCATAAAAAAGTAGCCAACCTCCCAAAGACGTTTTTAGTACAAAAATGCCCCCAAGGCGTTGTGTTGTACAGGCGAACGTTGAGTGTATGACATCACTTCCTCTAAATAACCCTTTGTATAAAACGGAACAAAGAGAACTAAAAGGCCTCCAGTAATGGCGAACGTTTAGATTCAATATTCGGAGTTCAAAAAATATAACTTCCTATCGTCGTATCGAAAAACGATTTGAACTGGTAGTAATATATCAACTCTACTTTATGAATATGCAAAAACATTGATATGTCAAAATTTGATCATAGTCAGGTGCTCATTTCGTAGTGGCACTTTAAGGCCGACTGTTATCCGATTAAATGTCTTTTGTTATCAGATTAAAGATGGACAATGGCACAAGACAGTGATGGAGATCAACACAGAAAGCACCTACCGCCTGCCCATACATGATGTAGCCGTGTTTGATATTGGAGACACTGGCGAAGAGTTCGGTCTTGAAATCGGCCCAGTGTGCTTCTCTTGATAACGTTCGTTTGCTCTGCGCTGGACAAAAATATCGTGTCTTAATTATAACTTTGAAGTTAAGTTATCGATACCACTGCTTTGCAGTATGTCTTATTCTCCATAAACTGACATTCTTCCTCTTCAGTTCTCTAACAATTCTTGCCATAAATGTGTACATAAATAGGTCACAATAAAATTGTCAAGTCTTTCATGCGCCGTCTTTGCTACTTGACAGCTCATTTGTTCTGAGCTGAATGAAATCCACATTTAGAATATTTCCCTAGTTTATCACATTACTGAAAACGTAATCTGATTGGCTAAGAGCGAGTGCATTCCTCTAAGAATACCAAGACAATGGTCGAAATTAGAATAACAAAAGAAAATTACGGTAGTGTAGGTATCATGCATAAGGTCTATTTGCACTCCAGTGTAAATTAACTATAAAAAAACTCTAACGAGACCTGAAACAACCATGGGGGCTGATCAAAGCCAGGTCCCGGCTAATCCGCAGATCGAATTGGAATTTAGCGTGTTGGTTCCTGCGGAGGGAGGAAAACCGGAGAACCCGGAGAACCCGGAGAAAAACCCTCGGAGCAAGGGCGAGGTGTCCGGGAATCGAACCTGGGCCACAGAGGTGAGAGATGAAGCGCTTAACCACTGCGCCACTCCGGCTCCTCATGGTAGTCAGTGATTTCAATGTTTTGAAGAAGTTTAAAGATGTGAAGCATTTTCCCTCGCCGAGTTATGAGATTAAAATATTTAAAAGAGAAAGCAGAGAAGAAAAATACCAGAAAAGTACTTCAAATTGGCTCACATTCTGGAATGATTGCGCAGACGTCCGTGGTTTTAAAGGGCTTAAAAGGTATTGTCCAGATAAGCTGCACGAAATTGTTTTAGTCGCATAATAAACAACTTGTGTTATCATTGTTTAGGCCCCTGGGTTAGGTTCGTTTAACAAGAATATTAAGTAGTTACCAGATTATGCATGCATCATCTAAACGATTTCAAAGTAACTTTACAAATACAGTATCCAAAATAGCTATATTACATAATTTATGTTGTCCTACTACGGCCTGGTTTCCAAGTATCGCCACGTGACCTCGAATGACACTCATTGGCCGATGTGTCATGGCTATCTAATGCGTTCGAGAAGTAATATTTCAAAGCTGCGTGGCTTACGTAAGAGTGCGCTTGCAAGCATGAGTAAGCTATCTCGATTTGGTGGACTTAACGAGTTGAAATAAAATCTTAACATTTATTTTGAGTCCAAATGTATTAGGGATCAAATTCGCTGAGTCAGTGACTGCATGAAGACGTCTTGGAAAAACAGGACCTTGCGCCCGTATCTGATGTATTTACTTAGCGCCTCATGTTAATCGGTCAGCGCCCCATGGACATGCGCGCAACGTTGCAGCTTTCTGTTTGGCCATATTGTCTCGAAAGTCTTGTTGTTGTAACTCCGAGTGTTATATTCGTCAATAAACCACCGTTACTGTTCACCTGGATAAGTGTGTTAGGTTTACACACTCTGTTACTGGCGTGGTGGAAGACTGTGTTCCAATTCCACGCCGAGGAGCGGACAAAATCGTTCTTGAGGAGTGAAAAGGGTGCCTCGCTCGATTAGTTTTTTTACAGCTATTCCAGGACTCATTATCTTCTAAAAACATTTATATGTACCTTGTCCATATTGTTAAAATTGAGTGCGAATAAATTCGTTGTTGAAAACGTTGACACCGCGACTCGGCAACCTACTGAAATCCAGCCAGTGGAGATGTGTGCTGGATAAGCACCTTCCAGGTACCTAAGCAACAATATGTCCAATATACATCGTGCACCGAAGTAGTTGTGCTTGTCCAAAACAGCAAAACAGAGACATTGAATTTACTGTATACATTGTCCCTTGACAACGACTTTGCCCCCTTCTTGGTAGACGGAACCATATGAAAAATTAATTAATGTTGACCCCCTAAAGGTTTTGAGGGGAATTGTGAAGATATCCCATCGGGTCAACGACATACAGCCCAGCCAATTATTGTCTGAACATTTCGAAAAGCACATCAGTGAAAGGTTCTACCTTTGTCGAGTATATCTGGCAAGGTATTCGCGATCGGCTTCCAAGTAACTGGTGCACATTTCATCGATTTTACTCGAATTCGTTTAGAACCAGACGAACGCCCAGAAGATTTGTATCAGAGACTCGTGGCTTTCGGTGGAGGATAGTTTACTACAAAATAATGGCGAGATCATAGTAGAGGACGAAGAACTGTACCCTACATTAGAAAACTTTGTTGTCTTCACATGGAGCTGCTTAAACTCCTAAAGAAAAGATATGGAACTGAGCATAGGTCCCGCACTCTAGCTTCCGTCAAGCCCGAGGTGTCACAAGCCCTGAATTTATTACTGGATGAAATTTGTGCTTTGGATCGATGTTGGATGACGCCAAAGTGATGCGTACCGCCGCTTCAAATTTCCGCAGACCTCGGTAGGCAGCCCAGCAAAGAACCTTACAGTACACCTGTCAAAGCACCAAGTAGATCCGGTCAGCGTGAAACGTCGTTCCCTCTATGCAAACAGGCAGGCCGTGCAGATTACAACTATTTCCTCGGTGAATGTAACCACCTGCCATAGCAAGACCGCAGATATATCACAAAGTCTAGACAGCTAGATTGTCGCCATTCTTGATAAGTGATCCGGTGGATGTTACGGATGACACACATTCGTTGACTAGTGACTTTTTAAGTCATTATTTTAATTTTAGTCTTTACACTTTACAATAGGAAGAACACCTACGAAAAAAATATACAAACTAATAAAACCACTATTAGCAACGTCTATTACAATGGTATATATGTGAAAAGTAATTACTTATTTATATAAATTTATTTAGTGAACCGATAGTTTAGACCTCTAGCAATTAATAATTATTGTCTAAAAATCTGTATATAAAGGGTTCGTATTGGAACACCGGCATCGGTAAATAAAACATTTATCAATAAGTATCAATAAGTATCAATTGTTTAATGATATAAAAATTATATTCAATATCTAACAAACCATAAATAATATCAAATTAAGAAAGAGAAGTAACAGCAAAACCATGATTATGCAACAATGCTAGGAAACGGTGAGGCTGCCGACCCCAGCCTAGACCATGCAACACGACTGTCACCATACATAGACACATTCTACCTACACCACCAGGTCCGAATAGCCATCGATAGTGGTGCCACAGGAAATATGATCCGTCTTTCCACACTGAAACGACTAGGAGATGAAATCCATACAAGCTCCCTATCAGCCAACCAAGCCGATGGTCCTCACCTTTAGAGGTTATCAGTGAAACGCGATTAATGTTTATTCGGGACAGCCAAAAGTTCCAATAGACCAGTTCGCGGTAAATTCCGACATTTTGAAAGGGGTGCAAACATGGCGCAAAATACAGTGTTTGTATGGGAATCGATTGGAATCCGATGCCAAATATAATCCGTAAAATCGAATTTCTGAAATATTCTTCAGATACAAACTTAAGATACCAGGTAAAAGATTAACATATTGAAATTTGAGGGATGTAGCTGTGCTGGGAAGCGTGCAATCGTGTTTTCAGTTTTCCATACATTGTTTGTAAATTTTCACTCGTTTTTACAGACAATGTATGGACAACTATATTGGACTTGATATTGATATATGATTTGATATTGATCTTTGGCAAGTTTATGTGTACTTTAGGGATTGGAGTTTCGCTTAAGTTACTATAATGGAATTGGCTCATCGGTTTGTTCTTTCCTTTGATGAATCGATTGATCTTGTGTTTCCAGTTCGATAAGAGTGTCTTCGAAAGTCAATGCTTGTTCGGTGTCTTGCTCGATGTCTTCTGCTGTTTCCAACGCCATCGCTATCCTTGAATCCATTGCGGCAATTTCTTCCCTGCGTCTCGAGAGCCTTTCAAGAAGCGCAGGCAGTTCTGTGTCGTCTGGAATTTCTTCAGCGGCCATCAGCCTTTCGGCTCGTTTGATGTCTTGTGTACAGTGGCCCTTGTATGCCCCTCTGATCAATTTTAGTTTCGTTATTTCTTTTTTTTACATTTTTTCGGTCGGGTTTCGTCACCAGTTTCACAAATATAGAGGAGGCATACTTTTCTTCGTGTCCATTTTATATTTATTCCAGAACATCCGATTCTCTCTTTACAAGGGCGCGCATTATGACGTAACTAATTCGAAGTAATTCATAATTCCATTTTCCGACAGTCTTCCACTTTGGCGAAATCGGTCCTGTGCAAAGTTATTGTTTCAGGATCTATAAACTGGGAGGAGGAGCACGCACCGTGTCCTTGTCTTACAATGCTGAAGGTAACGAGAGTCTAGAGGTTCTTGAAGTTGCTTTGATCAAGAACAACGAGGTGTTCACTAACGAAGGGCTGGGCTACGAGTACGGCGCGGCTTGCTTCACCCCCGAAGAGGTGATTGACGAGTTGGTACGTTTGGTAAAACTACCGGAGTAGAACGTCTGCTGCCGCGCAGGAAAGATTTAAAAAGGAACAACGTTATCTCTGTATATAGATGAACGATACCGATTCATGTTACGGGTCTGAAAGGGTTGCCGTGGAAGTGGTGTGGGTCGATGGTCGTGTCGTGTACGACGTAAGAGACTGTTTCACTTGTTGGTAGGTGAATCCAACCAAGACACCCCTAGAAAAAAAAAGTTGTTGTTTAATACACCACTGGTAATATTTATGTCCCATCGTATTACTGTTGTATGCTTTGTTTTACGAACCGTGACATGCCACCCACTGTTGTGAAAAACGAGTTGTTATGCTACCATTATATGTAGCGTTCGACGACGGAAGTACGTCATGTAGATAAACTAGAGTTAAAAAAGCCCGGTTATCTCGAGCGGGTCAGATCCTCCACATCCATCAGGATGATCGGAACCACCGAGGTGTTTAACACGTTGAAAGAAAATTACGGGTTCCGATATGGATCATGTAGCAGAAGAAGACATTCCAGCCCCGGCTCCCGAGCCCGCGATCCCCCAAAATGGATGTATGACGAATCCAACGTTTTTACCTGCCTGGAAGATCGAGAGTCTTGCAACGGAGTCCTGAAGGATCTACGGAGTCCTGTCACGATCCCAGCCTGTTTGAGGGGGCTGTATCGCCTCCGTTTCCGAATGTAGATTACCCTTGACGTTTTCGGGTACGACGTAAGCCCGCTCGTTATATTTCATGCTTTAACTGATTAGGGATGGGAGGTATTGCCTGTATTTATGGGTCTCCACCGTCGTACGTTTTTATGATTTTGTTCTTCATAGTTTTGAAAATCGGTTCAAGGATTAAAGGCAAAACAGAGGAGGCAATCATCCCTAGGTATTGTGTTAAATCGTCCCGGTACGGCAAGGTGTTGCATGAATACACTCCCTACCACGAGTTCTTGAGAAGTTGCGGTTTGGCTTTGGCGATGCTGTCCAGCTGGTGATCGCTCAAAACTTCAAACCGCGGGTGTCTTGGTTTGGAGTCATTTTGTTTCTCTCCCTCCAGGTGTCTAGTAGTTTGTTACCCCCAACCTCCAAGACGTTTTCAAACTCTGGAAGGAAGATCACTTTGACGGTCTCGGCGGCAGGACTCTTGAACTTGACGAAACAGTCAATGATACCGTTGTTTCTGGATCGTAGGAGTCTAGGATGTAATGTCGGTGTTTTTCTCTGGAGGAAGTTGTGAGCCACCTCGCTACAAGATTTGCCTTGTTTCGGCAGGCCATTAAGGCCAATTTATGAGACTGATGCTTGTTCCCGTGGCCTAATGCGGTCAGGAATTTCTGATTTCCGAACAGCCTACCAGACATTCTTATGTCGGCCTTTAAGTTTGTTCAAGTATAGAGGTTTTCCTGCCATGGTCATGAAGGTCCGCGGGTTGTGTTGATGGTTACTGCCACCAGTACTAGTGCAGGGTAGAAACACCGCTTTATACCCGTCGTAGCATGGTGAATAGATTTCGGGCTCCCTGGAATTTTGTGATGCCTTTGACTTTTTTCTTACGTCCTCGTCTACCCATGATAATGATGACGATGAGGATGGTAAAAAATGAGGATCCCTAGTACGGGACCCACATCTTTTATAGGATTACAAAATCGTATCGGATCGGGATGTTTCGAAATGGGGAGTTTGGACCAAGTATCAATCCTTTCCCCTTTCTTCTTCTTTGTCGACGTCGTGCTCCAATATGGCGTTTAATTTCACACGACTCTTCCTTCCTGAGAAACGGACTCTTCTCGGCATAGCCATCGTGTGGGGGATATTGGGACGGCCACCGGTGAGACGTGTTTTTATAGCTTTTTCACCAATTGCTTCGCAAATTGGATAGCATCTTTTCCATGCTTGGTTCCGGTCAGCAAAGTTTTGAGGATATGCCCTGCAGTGTCACCCACGTAATTGATGGCTTTGCTCTTCAGCTAGTCTTTTATGCCTGCAATTTTACTGGCCAGGCCTCTACCGCGTCTCGTCTACCTCCGACGGTATAGAGTTTACCTTTGGTGTTACACCGTGTACGACGTCGACATCTGCCACAAAACATGGTGGGAAAATGATGCGACGTTCTTTCAAGAACTGCTTTTATAGTCTTCTTATCGTTTCTTCTTCTTCCTTAACATGTCTTGGATCGCATCTTCTATCCACCACCGACCATGCCCTGTTTGACTGGAGGCAGGTGTCGAGGCATTGGAAGAAGTCCTAGACGACCCCCTGAACGGGCGGCGACGGTTCCCGGTCATGGTCACACTTTGTGTATCGCGTTATACCTTTAGGGGTCCCCCTTTTCTCACCGTGGTGCTGGTTCTTGTGGTGGCTGTGGTGGGTGGTCCGATCCCCTTCTCCGAGATCTTCCGGTTGTGATCCGCTTGCCATGATGTGGGTGTTGTGACCTTGCTGACTGGTGTAGTGGCTTCCGCGGTTGCGGTGATGCGTCAACCACTCCACGATACGTCGCTCGATGCGGTCGAAGCGGTCTTGCAAACGTTGCTGTTGGGCGTCGGGTAGACGTGGGTTGGTTTCACGGATCATGTCGAACAGCCTGATGATTGGTCCATCAGATCGTTTAATGTTTGGTTGTCGTCGCCTTCGTCGGCCGCGGCGGCTGGAGACGCTAGGGGTGGAGGGGTCGTGGAGGAGGGTGGAACGTGGGTATTCAGGAAGGTATCCATCAAGGTATTGAGACGGTTGGCGAAGGGTGGTGGATGAATGGAGGTCGAGGTCACGGGCGTGGTGGTAGGTGTGGAGACGATAGGTCTGGCTACACGCGGTGGAGGGGGTCGCAGGTGGAGTAGCGGTGGCGGTGGCTGTGGTTGTGTTATGGGGGTGGTGTGAAGGAGGGTGTCGTTCTCTGGCCATGATGTGTGTCCAGAGCATCGTAAATACGAGCGGTGGCTGGGGAAACGTTGGCGGGCTGGGGCGAGACACTATAATCCTCATTGACGATCTGTTGTGATGGAGGGAGCACGCGAGGATGTGTGTGAGGTTTCTAGATTCATACGGGCACTGTCAACGAGTTCTGAAGCGGCTTCCACATTCCTGACGGCGAGCGTGTGGGGTTGTAGGGCCATGGGATCCCAGTCGCTGACAGGTTAATGTCCAAATATCATGGTCGTCGTTCGGTTTTTGACATCCAAATCACTTGTTTCTGTTTATCGCTAGGGAGCACGTGTGCACGGAGCCGATAAGCTTCAGGCGTTTGCTGCGTGAAGTCAAACAGCATGTACTTATACTCTGTGTTTTCTTGGCCTGTGATACTTCACAGGCTTCCTGCAGTCGGGCTTGTTAACATGGATAAGCTTGTTTGATTAAATTGGCGAATTGAAGACGGTATCGAGGGTTGTTGAACATGATTACGTAATGCGAGTTCATCGACATGGTGCGAGCATGTTTACCTTTCGGAAGCATGTTTCGAGTCAGGTAGAGGGTAGTCACGTTATGATGATGCGTTCTCTGGGTGAATAAGTTTTTTAATATCACCAATCCCGTTTCTTTCCTGCACGAGGTGGTCTAACGCGAGCATGGTCGGTGTTCCGGCTTTAACGTAATCGATGTTGTAAATGGGTTTTTGAAAGGCATCGTGACGTATGAGGTCTAAGGTCAGGGTTGTGTTACTTTAGTGTTTGGACTTTGTACCTCTATTTATATAACACGATAGTGTGTAATGATTGCATAAGATGATCACGTGATTACGGTGTATGTTTTAGAATACTAGAGAATAAAGATTAGTAGCGATGTGAATCCGGCGAGTGCAGTACTAGTCTATCTATTCGGGATATATCTAAATACCAAATTGGCGACGAGGATTTTCGATCTCACACGATGCAATAATGGCAACTAGTCTTCAGTTACCGGCAGTTCAGCCTTTCTCTGTTACGACGGACCAAACGACGCTCGGGCAGCGCTGGTCAACATGGGTCAAAGGCTTGGAGTATTTCCTCCTAGCGTCCAACATAAAGGAGAAACACCAAAAGCGAGCTGTGCTACTCCACTTAGCAGGTGCTGAGGTGCAAGCAATCTTCGAAACGTTCACCGAGACGGGCGAGGACTACGATGCAGCGCTGGCAAAGCTGAACAGCTATTTTGAGCCAAAAAAGAATATACCGTTCGAAAGACATGCGTTTCGTCAGGCGGCTCAAGGGTCGAGCGAGACCATGGATGCCTATGTGACTCGTCTGCGAGGACTTGCGAAATCGTGTGACTACGACAAAGCGGACGAAATGATCAGGGATCAGGTAATAGATAAATGTGCCTCGACCAGCCTTCGCCGCCGATTGCTACGTGAAACAGAATTGACACTGGATGGCATTTTACAAATTGCTCGAGCGATTGAAGCGGCCGATCGACATGCAGCGAGAATTGAAGCATCCACAGGACAGTCTGGACAGATAAACCAGATTTCCAGCGGCGCAGGATCTTCGCGATCGAGCGAACAGAGAAATAAAGGAATGCCCCAACAAAGGAATGCACGGCATTTGCGGCGCACGAGGCAGGAGGAGTCGTATAAATTATGTTTTTGCTGTGGACGAGCAGGGCATCAGGCGAAGGACCCGACATGTCCTGCCCTTGGCAAACAATGTAATAACTGTGGAAAGGAGAACCATTTTAGTGCGGTTTGCAAGAGTGATACGAAACCTGCTAGTAGCAAAAATGAGAGTTCGCATGGAACACGACGACTGCGATATGTCGAGACAGAAAATGACAGCTCTGACGACGAGACAGGAAATGAGAGTTCTGCTGATGAATATGTGTGGGCGATTGGAGACAACAAGGCGGGTAAAACTGTTCCGATAATCGTGAACAATACTACAATTCAGGTTATCATTGATTCTGGAGCGAGTGTGAATGTATTGGATGGAGAGACATTCAATTGTTTGTCGGATAATGGAGTGGAGCTGAAACATTCCAAGATCAAGATTTATTCATATGGGGCCGACATGCCACTTCCGGTCAAAGGAACGTTTTATGCAAATGTGTCAACTGATCAAATGGCCAATCCTGTGAGAGCTAAATTTGTAGTTGTTGACAATTTGAGTTCAGGATCGCTTCTGGGAAGAAAAACTGCAATGGAGCTTGGAGTACTACGCGTTGGAATGGAGCATTCACGGCCAAGTGTCAACCAGATATCAACAACTGGAACGATACAAGCAATTATCAACAAACATACGTCAGTGTTTGATGGAGTTGGCAAACTGAAGGATTATGAGTTGAAAATACACATTGACCCGGAGGTCAATCCGGTTGCTCAACCACAGCGACGAATACCGTTTCATGTTCGCAAGGAAGTTGACAAGAAGCTCAAAGAGTTACAGGAACTGGATATTATTGAAGATGTAGAGGGCCCAACGCCTTGGGTTTCACCTCTAGTTGCGGTTCCTAAATCAAACGGTGAGGTGAGAGTTTGTGTTGAAATGCGTCGGACAAACGAAGCAGTGATTCGGGAAAGGCACCCGATACCAACGTTAGAGGAAACCCTGGATGAATTAAATGGGGCTTCAGTGTTCTCTAAACTTGACTTGCGGTGGGGATATCACCAGGTAGAGCTTAGTCCAGAATCGAGAGTTTTGACTACCTTCTCAACGCACAAGGGACTTAAGCGCTACAAACGCTTGATATTTGGATTATCATCTGCACCCGAAATGTACCAGTACGTAATTCAGCGAACACTTCAAGGAATTCCCGGTGTGAGGAACATTTCAGATGACATAATCGTGTTTGGAACAGACCAGGAGAGTCATGACAAGAGTTTAGAAATGACATTATCACGTTTGGAAAGCAAAGGGCTCACACTTAACCGAGACAAATGTGTCTTCAGTGTACCAGAGTTAGTATTTTTCGGATTTAAGATATCAGCGAATGGAATGGCACCCGATGACAAGAAAGTTGAGGCCGTGAGAAATGCGCGAGCACCACAGAATCCAGCAGAAGTGAAAAGTTTTCTCGGGCTAGTAAACTACTGTGCGCGTTTCATCCCGAATTTCTCGACACTGGCGGAGCCACTACGCAAGCTTACTAGGAGCGACACTGAGTGGAGTTGGGGTACGGCCCAACAAGATGCATTTGAACGCCTTCGAGTTATTCTTACTGGAGACTGTGTTGTAGCACATTATGATCAGGATGCAGAAACTGAACTGAAGGTTGATGCGAGTCCAGTGGGTCTCGGAGCGATTTTACTGCAGCGAAGCAACAACGTTGTACGCCCAGTGGCATATGCTAGCCGTACTTTAACTGATGTTGAGAGGCGGTACTCCCAGACAGAGAAAGAAGCTCTAGCAGTTGTTTGGGGCTGCGAACGGTTCCATATCTATCTCTATGGCAAACAGTTTACTCTGTATACAGACCACAAGCCACTTGAGATAATTTACAGTCCGAAGTCAAAGCCACCACCACGCATAGAACGATGGGCACTTCGTTTGCAACCATATCGGTTCAAGATAGTCCACATGGCAGGGAAAACAAATCCGGCCGATGTACTCTCGAGATTACCACTAGACGACCAGCCGTTCAGGGAGAGAAACATAGCAGAGGAGTATGTCAATTTTGTGACGACAAATGCGGTTCCAAAGGCACTAACGCTTGACCAGATTGTAGAAGAGACCGGGGCAGACACATTGTTACAGGAAGTGCAAAGCTGTTTAAGTGGAGCTGCCAAATGGCCAGACACACCAGAAATCAAGCCATACCAACTGGTTAAGGATGAACTGTGCATAAATAAGGGAGTGATACTGCGAGGATCTCGTATTGTAATGCCGAAAACTCAATGCACATGAGGGACACCAAGGAATTGTGCGGACCAAGCAGATGGTAAGAGAGAAAGTATGGTGGCCAGGTATTGTGCAGCAAGTTGAAGAAATGGTTAAGGCTTGTCTACCATGTCAGTCTGTTGTGGGCAGGTCTACACCAGAGCCGTTAAGGCCGACTGTAATGCCAGAGAAACCATGGCATGAAGTACATATTGACATTTGCGGACCCTTTCCGACCGGGGAAAGTCTACTAGTTTGTGAGGATTCGTGTACGCGTTGGCCAGAAGTTGTAATTATAAAGTCTACTACGTCTGCAGCCATAATTGGGCATCTACGCAAAATATTTGCTATGCATGGGCTACCGGTGAAAGTGATCACAGATAATGGATCAAATTTTGTGTCTGAGGAATTTGAGACTTTCTTAGAGACTCATGGTATCAAACATCGTAAGGTCACACCGTATTGGCCACAGGCTAATGCAGAGGTTGAGAGATTTAACAGGACAATCGAGAAAGCAATTCGTACTGCACATGCTGAGGGCAAGAATTGGCGTAACGAGATGTTTGTGTTCTTGTTGAACTACCGGGCGACACCTCATGCGGCTACAGGTGCGTCCCCAGCTCTCCTGCATCTGGGACGAGAAATAAGAACGAAGATACCACAGGTTGATGCACCAGTTTCTAACGTTCTGTCTGCTGCGCTACAGTCTGCCCGGGTCAAAGACCAAAGAGCAAAGCAGCAGGCAAAGTTATATGCGGACAAGCGAAACAGAGCTACTCCCTCAGACATCAAAGTGGGTGATAAAGTATTGCTCAAACAAGGGAGGAAAGACAAACTATCTACAAAATATGACCCTAATCCATATACTGTGGTGGAAAGAAAGGGTCCGAGTTTGGTTCTACAGCGAGATGGAGGTTGTTTGTTTATGCGCAATGTCTCGTTAGTACACAAAGTGAACAAGGAGTCTATGGAGCAGGGTAATGTGGATATTGATGATTTGCCACTGGATGCTGATCCAACACAGGCAAATGACAACCAGGAGCCACAGATCTAGAGACCTGTTCGGCCTGTTCGGGTCAGACAGGCACCAGCCTATCTGAATAATTTTCAATTGCAATAGTTAGGACTAGAGACACATCGTTATAGTTTGTTGGTTTCATCTACTTTCCGAAAATAGTTAGTGTACATATCAGAGCCATGTTTTAATTCAATCAAAGGAGGGATTTAGTGTTTGGACTTTGTACCTCTATTTATATAACACGATAGTGTGTAATGATTGCATAAGATGATCACGTGATTACGGTGTATGTTTTAGAATACTAGAGAATAAAGATTAGTAGCGATGTGAATCCGGCGAGTGCAGTACTAGTCTATCTATTCGGGATATATCTAAATACCAAAGTTACCACACATGGTAGGCACTACAATGGTGATGTTGGCTGGAACGCGTGTACGTGGGCCAAACCGAGGGTAGGCCATGAGGGAGACAGTAACGACTGACACCAGAAGTGGAGTGGTTCTTCTTTTTTTACCAAGATGACAAAGACGGATCTGGCGCACTTCTTCTTCAAGCGGCTGTACGAAGACGGAATTGTGGTGTTACTCCATGACCACAGGGGCCAAGTACAGAACATTGACGAAGATGAGTTTATGTAGGACATCGTTAACATCCACGGTGTCAGAAGTGATTTGTTTGCATTACATTTTTTTTACACTACACTATAGGCGACATCGATTTTTGGCGCAATCGCGACTTTGACACACTTGCTCTAGACGATTGTTACGCAGTCTCCTTGTTATCGTTCTGTCACGAATCATACAACGACAGACAAATGCACATGCTGTAAAGTCATGGTGATGGGGTAAGAGTCGACCACCTTCTGACACGACCACCCTCGCACGAGTCGGTGGTACAGGATGATGATCACACACGGCCGACCTGTTGGCTTTCAGACGTCCCTGGGCGAGTATTCCCATTTCCCAGATCTTCGAGGCATTCTGCAAATTCTATTGCACAGTACCTAGGGGGTTCCCCAAAACTGTCGAATGAATCGGACGTACGGTCCGGTCCCCAGATCACCAGAGCTAACCAATGTTCGCCAGGTTGGTCGTTGCGTTCGTTATTGACAATGACAGGGTATGTTGACAGGGTATTGTGTTAACTTGTCCCAATACGGAAGGTGTTGCGTGAATACACTCCCTACCACGGGTTCTTGAGAAGTTGCGGTTGGGCTTTGGCGATGCTGTCCAGCTGGTGATCGCTCAAACTTTCAAACCGCGGGCGTCTTGGTTTGGAGTCATTTTTTTTTACCTCCAGGTGTCTAGTAGTTGTGACGTACAGAGACAATTTTGTTACCCCCAACCTCCACGACGTTTTCAAACTCTGGAAGGAAGATCACTTTGACGGTCTCGGCGGGAGGACTCTTGAACTTGATGAAACAGTTAATGATACCGTTGTTTCTGGCGTAGGTGTAGTCCTTCACTCCATCCCCGTCACGAGTCATATCCACTTGGAAGATGAAGTATCCTTTCTTGGTGTCTCCCCTTTTATGCCATTGCTCTCTCTATACCACAGGTTGGACGTCGCACGGTATATCATGGCCAGAGCTTCTGTCTTATCACCGGAAACGAAATCGATCCGATGCAAAGGTTCTTTACAGTTGTCTCGCGTGAATTGGATGCTGGCAATGTCATGATGTTTGAAGTTGCAGTATTATAATCCTGGTTGGTTGCGGCGAGCGTGTGGTCGATGGAGTGTCGTAGTACCGGCATAATTCTAGAGAGAGAGACCGCTTTTTTCTGAGCCCTGCCAAAGTAATTGCCTGTGATTTCTTCCACACTGACACCTCCCAATTCAAAGTTGATGGAGGCGATTTGAGCATGGGCGAAATTGTTCACAAGCGCTACTTTTTTTTGTTAGCCATGGCGGTTCTATCGATGGCTACCACTTTAAACCACATGTGGAATTCCGTTTGGGACAGGTCTTGTAACCCGTTTGATCCATCAACGTGGAAGGGCAGAGGAGTCCAAGTATCGTTCATAGGATTGTACACCGAATTCTTGTACGAGGTTTCTATAAGGTACTCATCAAACATTTCCGTCACTTGAGGAAGGTGAAAACAGTATGTCTTAATTGGTAGCATCGTCTACTCGGATGCGTGGAGTTTGGAGTACCTCCTCGTCATCGACGGTCATACTTCCTCCTTTTTGAGGCATGGTGGTGGTGGTGCATTCCTGAGGGTCGTACAGGAGACGTGGTAAAACTGGTGGTGATGGTCGTGCGTGGGCGGTATTTATACATTACTCGTCGTCGCTGTCGTCAAAGATGTCTAGAGGTAGAGGCGGAGGCCTTTTTTTTCGGGTTTCACTCTTAGACCGTCTCTTTTGTGGAGCACGGGTAGGTGATCTTTCATGACCGTTCTATCTTTTTTGTTCTTCTTTTTCTCGTTCTTTTTAGACCAGGGATAGATTTCTTCTTATTCTTCGCTTTCTTGGCGCTAGGATCATCACTAAGGCTGGCGATGGCCTTCCTCTTCAAACCGCGTACAAGCTGCCGTCTATTTACTGCTATCTAAAATTAATTACCATATATGCATTTATAATAAACATCCTAAAATATTTAATGTACATGCAATATTGCTCTCTTCTCAAGCATGTTGATACCTGGGTTATGGTTAACATAACCAAGAGGTCAAAAGAAAAACACTTTAACTCTATCAAGAGATTCAGTAGTAGTGACACAACTAATTATATGTATTAAGTAGTGGTCCGGTTAACAACGATAGCACTGAACGGCAAGGAATGTAAAAGGTGTTAATTTTCTATTCTTCTCTCTCGTAATTTCATTGGTTGATACTCATAAATTCAATAGAAAACCATCGAAATAATGCATTTTTATATGATATTTTATGAAGTTTCAATTTATTTTTGATCAAAATGACTATGGTTTAATTTCGAAGATTATCGACCGAGGGGAAAGTTATCAAATTTGCGATCGAAAGATCTTTTGTTTTCTCCCTTTCCCATTGGCTGAATGGTGGTTTCTTTGAGATTTCACAGTAAAAATAGCCCATAGCATACAAACTACTTTATTTTCTGGGTGTAGTTTGGACTGTAGACATCTCATACAGCACTTAAGTCATATTCACGCAAAATCGACCGTGAGGATGTGCTCATTGCCGCGGCTCTATTGTTTTTACTACAGTTCTTACGCGGACCATTACTTAATATTCTATTCAATATTTTAAAATCTTAATTAATTAATATAATTTAAGTAATTATAGATTAAGATATATACTTTTTCAATATGTAAGGGCACTGAGTCTTTATATAGTGCTCCGAAAACGTTATTATTATTATTATTATTATTAATATTAATTAGGTGCTAAATTAATGCGTTTCATTCGTTACTAGGTAATTTTTACTGCTAGAACAACCAAATTCGGTATTAGAAATTAAGGAGCTTGATGCCTAAAACAATTTTAAATGTTTATTTGATCTAGTAACCAGACTTAAGGGGGCACTGTAAACATTTTATTTTTCTCGTAATGAAAACACTAAGGTTAGCACAAATTCGTAACAATCAGATCCATCCGCAACTTTTTGTGCCCGGAATGGTTGTCCTTGAATCACGTGACCGTGGGATCCGTCACCATAGCAACAGACTGGATTATATATTATCTCGGCTAATACGTTAGGTGGATAACCATTCCGGGCAGAAACAAATATTGTCGTGGACATACTTCAAGAATGTATATAAATATTGCTGGGAAATATTCGTTGTAACAACACCATTTTCAATTAAACTCTCAAATGTTCGAAAATTAATTAGCACCCTTTAATTGGTTTCCATGATAACCAAGTATTCATATATTTTAAGGACCATGGTACCAACACACTTGCCGAGTTTTGTTTGCATGGGATGTTTATTTAACGAACGAGAAATGGGCAAAACATTGTTTTTCTGAACATTAGCCTCTGACCCAGAAATTAATATGCTTGAGTTGCTCTCTTAACAATAGTTAACAATGCTCATTGCTGCAAAAAGACGGTATCACTAAACATGTTCTGTCTGAGTTTTGATTTAAAAGCGCGAAAAAAGTTGTCAACGTTTACCTGATTTTTTTTACCATGACCTAATAATAATTATCCTAAATTTATGGTTGTACCCCTCTCCCATAAATAAAATAAAAAAACACTAAAAAAGGATCTAGAAAAAAGGCGCTAAAAGGTCGCTAGAAAAAAGGCGCTAGAAAAAAAGTCGCTAAATGGAAAAGTCGCGTTTTCTGTTGTAAATAATGTTTGCAGGAAAAATCACGTGACTAGACCGCGCATAGTGAGAGAGCTCGAGTTCAGATTCGTGAGAGAGGGAAGACGGAATTTCTCACGACTCGGAGTTTTGTATTGTTGAGTACGGAATCACATTAAACAACCAGTTTATTATTGAGTACAGATTATTACCTTTTCCACATGTCACTTCAGGGCCACCATACATGACAGTTGAATGGCTTCTACTATTTGTGGAGTGCAGTTTCGCCGTATTTTTTAGAATTACTGGCGAATTTGTTGTTGGGAAAAAAATATAAACGTTATTTATCGACCTTGGTCGGTCCGTTTAGAGAGAAACGTCTTGAAAACAGCCCAGGTCCCACATTTTACCCGGCCCGGGATATGTAAGACATTCGGGCTTCGAGTCAGACCTAGCTTCGGGTCTCAATTTCTAATGCACCTGGCGTTAATTGCTTGGGACATAATCCTAGTTAGCTTAGTTAGCATTCCGTATAATTTGATACAGAATACTAATAGGCCTTAGCCTGCGAAAACAGCCGTCCCTATTAGAGAGCTCGGTTAGCTACCTTATTCGGCTCATCGTAGATTACAGCAGTATTACACGATTTGGCACTTGTGTTTAGCATAAATACAGCTGCTCTCAGACAATGAAATTCGAGAACTTGTTGCATGTATATTATTACGAGCATAACACCTGCAGTCAAGCATAATAGTCCGTTTTCACGGGTGACGCCGAGAAGCATTATTCCCGGCCTAGTTTCCGAGCATAATCTAAGTAAGATTAATGGTGGCTTGGTTACGCTAAACAATTAGACTTCTCGTTCTTGGTTCATATCGACTTTGATAGTTGATGACAAAATTTTGGTGCGCGCTCACTGGCTAAAAGCGATCACGTGACGTGATAGTTGTCGTCCCCGGGCGATGGTGGGGAATTTAAGATTTGTACCGTAGCGAGTCCATGACAGTGTGAAGTTGGCGTGTTCAGTTCGTAGTCACCACAACAGAGTACGTTAGTCGGATTTAATGTAAGAAAGTCACCACTCTTTTGGATATTTCAATAGCTAACCTTTAAAATACACAATAAATTGCTTTATCTTCGAGTTTACAACGTTTCTGGGCATAGCTGATCACAGGCAGCCCAAGCTAATGATTTGTACAAGGAATGTATGGGAATTTTTAGAAAAATTAGAAACTGTACTTAAATGGTCAATAAAGTCATGAAATATTACCTGTGTGTTGTGAAGTTGATTGATCTTTGTTTTTTTTAGGTAGAGAAAGGGGAGATCTGAGAAAAATCGTCTAAACAGGCGAAAATCGTTAGAAAACCAAAGATCAATCAACTTCACAACACACAGGTAATATTTCATGACTTTATTGACCATTTAAGTACAGTTTCTGATTTTTCTAAAAATTCCCATACATTCCTTGTACAAATCATTAGCTTGGGCTGCCTGTGAGCTGATTTGGGAATTTTGGGTCAATTCGGTCGGCAACGCGATGACTTCGATCAGCTCAGTCTCGCCAAAATATTGAAATTTTCGCTGCATTCGTTGCGTACTCGGCCCAGTACTCTAGCCGACCACAAGGCACGCCAAACCATAGTCGTAGCCCGGGGGGGGGGGGGGGGGGGGTACTCCTGTTTGTGACGTATTATGTATGTGCCGCCCGGGTGGGTCAGGGTTTTGAGCTCAGTTTGGGCAGGTAGGGTCAGGGTTTTGACCTGATTTGGGCAGATCAGGGTCAGGATTTGAGTATAATTTGGGTGCAGTCAGGGTCGGGGTTCAGTATTTTTTAGGCAGTTCATTTTTTTTAGCTACTATGTCAAAAAGGACCTTCTGTTGCCGCATTTTTATCGCCTGCCCACATGCAAGCACTGAGGTTCCCATACATCGTGACGCCGCTAATTTTATCTATGTACTTCATCTGCTGATTTGTTTACCCAATGCCACGTCCCGACTTGAAATGTTCCGTATTTTGCATGAAATCCCGGTACGCGGTTTACCGGCCAGGATATATATCCGACCGTGTTTTGAAAACAATTTAAAGAAGGGGCAATCAGGGGTTTTTTTTTCCCAAAAGGGGGCAATCAGGGTTTTGGAGCTCGGATTGGGTCAAACAGGGTCAGGGTTTGAGCCTCTTGGCCTCACATACATACACATTTTTCATGTAAGTACCCCCCCGGGAGTCGTAGTCCGTAGTCGCCGTATCTTAAATTCGCTAGTGCCCTCTGAGAGCGGAAGACAATTTTGTGATGAAGAATAACGACAACTATTATACAAATATAGTGTGTCCGTCGAGGAACTATCAGCTGATAGTTGCGTGCCCGGCGCGGAAGTTTTAAAAACATCAAATTAAATTTCCAAGGGAAACTATCAGCCGATAGTTCCGAGACACACACACTTGTCGTTAATGTTCATGACAAAATTGTCTTCCTCTCTCAGCGGACACTATCGCCTAGTTTGCCTCCGCGCCAATGAGCGCGCGCCAAAATTTTGTGGTGAACTATAACGGCTGATAGTTTTCCTTGGACATTTTATAACTAGCATATGAAATATTTGTTTTAAGAACATCAAATTTCTGCGGCAACTATCAGCCGATAGTTCCTCGACGAACATACACTATACTCTATTTGTATATTATATGCCGATACTGAGAAACCTCGAGGTCGCCTTCTAATTGTTAAATATAACGGTCGAAACGTCAGCTGCTACTCCATTCGACTATTATACCAGTGTGTATTTTGTACGTGTTATGGACGATTTTTGCGATTAGTCATTACACAGGGAGCCCAGGCTCACAACATGAGGAAAATATAAGGATTTGTATGAAACTTTGTCGCTAGTATATATAGCTAGCTGATGGAAAATGCCAACAGCCATTAAAGTTTACATACCACATCAAATGTTGTCCATCTGTTGTTTCTTGACTGTCTTGTAGCCCTCAAGCCACATTTCGGCGAGAAATGACAACATTTGATGTGGTATGTAAACGTTAATGCCTATTTATTATCATTTTCCATCAGCTATATATACTAGCGATAGAATTTCATACAAATCCTTAGATTTTCCTCATGTTGTGTGCCTGGGCTCCCTGTAGGTTATAAAATGCGAACGAATTGCTTCATTACCGTGAGACTGGGAGCTAAATATTCCCAGTCCCCTGATCCTCGCTCGCGCTCGGCCGTTCAACCAAAATGGCGGACAAAGAATTGGAGAAATTGGAGGTTGAAAGGCAGAGGTTTCTGCAGTCTATCCGTAAGTAATACAAATGTTATGATCAAGGTTCATTTTAATAAGATATCTTTTAACACGTTATTGAAATTAGCTTATGTTTATGGTTGCTGCGATTGAGACTGAAACACATACATTGCAACGTTCGTGCCGTCAAATTATGTCAAGACTCACGGAGTCACGCGTGTTAAAATAAAGGCTATAGTACAGGCTAAGTCTTCTGAATGTTTCTACAAAACCTCGTAAATGTTTATTGTAATCGAACAGTATAAGACAAAAGTGATTATTTGGTAATAAGCCAACACTGCAACAGTTCATACTCATAGTCATACAGAAAGTATATTACAGTGACCACAGGAAGCCCAATGCCAGGGTGGTAATTTGTGAAGGACTTTGTAATGGCGAACTGAGTTTTATGTGTAAACTATCTCTATCATTAAATGTCTTACTATTAATGATGTATCCTTCATTGACCTTTTTTTTTTATGTGTTTGCAATGATTCAGGGCTGTTTTAGGACTTTCAAAAACCAATTCCTCGCCAAAGTCCACCAAAGTCCAATAAAAATGACAAGGAGTGAAAGTCATTCACTCAGCCCAACCACAACCAGCCATGAATTCTCCTAAAAATCACACTTCCCAGAGGTCTTTCATCTTTTAAATGCCATTTCCCTAGGGATACATTATCAGGCAATGAGTGAACTATAAATTTGGAGTACTACTCTAAATAAAACTACTATTTTGCGGCCATTTAAAACTACATTTCAGGTTTCTGTTTAACTGCTGAGACTATACATGTAGTTTGGCAGCCAAATGCCAAAATAGAGCAAAAAAAGTCCACCCATGCATCCCCTCCCAAAAAGAATGCCAATGACAACCGGAAGCAAGAGTTAACCAATCATATTTACATATTTAAGCAGTGTCATGACAAACTGGTATCAAGGGAGGGGAGAGTAAGTTGATATTTTGGTATTTGGCTGCCACACTATAGTGTCAGCAGTCTAGTAAGTTTTATTTAAAGTGGTACTCCAAATTTATAGTTCACTTGTGGCTTGATAATGTGTCCCTAGGGAAATGGCATTTAAAAGATGAAAGACCTGGGAAGTGTGATTTTTTAGGGAAATTCACGGTCAGTTGGGGTTGCCAAGCGAGTGACTTTCACTCCTTGTCATTTTTATTGTACTGTGGCGAGGAATCGGTTTTTGAAAGGCCTAAAATAGCCCTGAATCATCACAAACACACTCAAAAACAACAACACAAGGTCAGTGAAGGGTACATGTTTAATAGTAAGACGTTTAAAAATATGAATTAAGTTTGGGCCACATCAGGGGGGGGGGGGGGGGGGGGGTGGGGCAACACTCCCTATATTGAACTGACAGGGGTGCTCAGCGCTCCTTTTAGGGGTAAGAATTCTCATACCCGGACATGTACCTTTTAGGGGGTCCTGTTTACACAAGTTAGTTATGCAACCTGATTTGTACATTTTAGGGGTTCAGAATTACATGTACATGTAGAATGTTAAGGTTCTTTTACAGCATACACAATGGAATCACTATCAATTTTAATTTATGCATACCTTTTAGGGGTCAAAATCATTATGGTTTTTAAACCTCCTGAATTTGTGCATACTATTTAGGGGTCATTTTCAAAATGACAGCAGAGCACCCCCATCATTTAGTATTGGAGTGTGGGGTCGGGGGGAGGGGGGCATCGCTGTAAGTACCAATAAATTTGCTCTCTGCCAGCTAGGCCATGTCAATTGAATACTAAACCTTTCAGCCAATATGATGCTCCTTTGAACTTGGTAGAGTTGTCTGGAAGTCACCATCTATGTGGCCCTGGTACAATGTACAAGATAGTTTCCTTGCTAACAGACCTTCCTTTTCTTGCCTTTCTTTTTAAATCCCTAAACCCAAACCTTTCCCCCACCATTTCACGGGGAAAAGCCCCAATAATGCTGAAACTTCATCCCAATAACAAAAAAACTTGTCAGTCCGCAGTGACTAACAACCTGCCATGTTATTGGCTTGCTACCCCAACAAAACAACAATAGAACAATACAAACACAACAGATTTCTTTATAGTGCAGCCCAAAAGGGGTCAACAATAGTCCATGTACATGTAAGAAATTTAGACTTTATTTCCAATATTTCTTTGGTTATGATTTTACATGTACACTGTCAACAACATACATGTACATGTATTTCTGCTTTAAAAAAAACATGCTACAAATTTTATTTTGTAGACCGTTCTCATATTCCAGTAAAGTTTAGCTCTTCTCTCCTCCCCTTCCCTTCCCTCATCTCCTTCCCTATTGTTTTTACATGTTAACTTTTCATCCTCCCCTCCTCCCCTTCCCACCTCCCCTTTCCTCCTCCCCTCCCCTTCCCTTCTCTCCTCCCCTTCCCTCCTGCAAATGGCTAGACCTTCATGTCTTCTCAGATAAGGACGTAAAATCGTAGGTCCCATGTTGGCCTCAAGTACAATGTATATCAGTCTCACCAGACTGTCACGAGTTGCCAATGTTAAATAAAGTTGCTTTGCTTTACTTTACTTGTACTCAACACTGATTGGCACATACATGTACATGTATAACCAACAGTTGGAATGCTTTGTTTTCATTCTGCAGTGTTATTGGTTCTTGTTGTCTAAGTGGACCCACAGTAAAATTAACAGTGTTAATATGACGTTTAGTGAACAGAGGTCCAAACAAGCGACAGATCAAACCAGTGGAGAACAGTCCCTTACTGCAGTTTGCTCTTGGAGAAAGTGACGACAGTGAAGAGGATGAGGACTTTGATTTTAACGAACATGAAGATGGTAAGCAAACAGGTTTTAGAAAGGTTCTTGATTATTAGAATAAAATCTTTACCCAGGAGGCTTACATTGTACATCACCCTAGGTGGTTTACAGTAGGATCTTGCTAAAAATAATTATATAAAAAATGCATAAAAAGCTAAAATATGGCTAAGAGCTAACACTGATCTACATGTACATGTACATGATAATCTAAGCGGGACAGCTAATAACAGTATTAGAAAGTAGTTAACAAAATGTTAAAAACTAAGAACTTGTTAATCTATTCTTAAAAATTGTGACTGTTTCAGATTCACGTACATGACTACATGTATATATTAGTACTGTCAATGTTGTTCCAGTCCAATGCAGCCATATAGAGATGCAAGTCCATTGACCCCAACAGCATTCATGGGCACATGATCTGCAGTGAAACTCTTGGTTATGCACTATCTGCAAGTCATGGCCTATAAGATTTTTCATACACTCAACAAATACATAAAAATACTGTGATGGTATGACCTACGTACAGTACCTCCAAGAAACATACATGTATGTACATTTGATCGCGAGCAGATTGCGATTACGAAGTGCGATCTGCTTGCACCTTGCTCGCACCTTGCTCGCGATCTGCTCACACCTTGCTCGTGATCTGCTCGCACCTTGCTCACGATTTGCTTGTGATCACAAGCTGATCGTGAGCAAACGTCTGCAAGCAAAAGTCGCGGTAAAATATTTTTCTTTCTACCTTTACATGTGTAAGAATAAGAAGTGTATGAAACATGGTAAGTTGGACAGAAAGCGAAGCAATTCTGATTCCACGTTGCTTAACCATAACTTTGTGTATGATCTTGTGAGAATACAGCTTAATACAGTGCCTGTTATTCTGTCATTAAGGTCTACATTTGTAAAAGTGAAATTTCACTTTATACAGCAATGGAATATCACTTTTTGGGATATGGAATTTAACGTCTTATATTGGAAATCAAGCACAATCTTTTTGCAAACACTCAGGCGCTTGAGTTTTGTTCTTTATTGAGTCCCAGCACTGTTCGTGTATTATAGTTGACTAAGACACAAGCGCTTCCAAAAATTAAAACTTCTCGAGACAGCTAGTTGTCGAGACATCCGTCCAGAATTCCTCAATCATTTCACACTTCGGAAGAGTTGTGTTCTTTTATTCAACACTGCAGTTTGTTTGTCGGGGAAGGCACTTCTATCCATCCTGCTTCACAGCTTGCTTGTAATGCGTCCAAAGGTTACATTTCTTATGATAACCTTACTGAAAATCTATGCCAAATAATCTAGAACTACATGTACATTGTAGCATAAAATATGTAATCCTGAACTAGCAAAACAAAATAATCACAAAACAATGGCCACTCAATTATATTAATTAGTTCCCCGAACAGCGGTGCGGGACCCGCTTAAAGCACAAAGGAAAACACCAACTAAACTTTTGCTTCTGTAGTTTCAATCCTTGTGTTGTTAGAGGTTTTGGTTAAAATCATTGCAAATGTTTGCAGTGCTAAGGCATGTTTTCGAAATTAAAATCTCAACTTCTCGGAGTCTGAATTCCTATGTGCAATCAGTCAGGTGTGTTTGTCTTGATTTTTGACAAGCCTGTCAAAATAGCTGAAACTTTATGGGAACGTGAAGTTTGGAAGTGAGATTTGAAGTGAGTTTTGAAGCCAGGTTTCTAAAGCCATGTTTCTAATGAAAGACGCGCAAAAACGTCTATACTTGAATTATTTTAGCTTCCATTACTACATTGACAACAACTGGTGCGAAATTAGCATATTCCGTTCAACATTCATAATAATAAAGGACAAGACCACCAGAATTCATCCGCACAATTATTTTATTCACAATTCAAAGTTTATGGTAAATGAGGCATTTACACAGGCATTTATAAGAAAATGCTTAAAATATCACTGTCCCTTGTTCAGGCGTCGGAGATAAGAATCCATGGAATGAAGCCAACTGCTTCGAAGTAAACATTCTTTAAGACAGGTGGCCCGCTAACAATCTTTGACTAAACTTTTATTCTCGTTCACACTCGATGAGTTGTCTTTCTTACTCAACACCGCCGTTCGCATTCTTATTAACAAATGAAGCCAACTGCTTCGAAGTAAACATTTTGCTAAACGGTCAGAAATTGCAGTCAGATACATTAAGTTTTTTTCTGTTGAGAATCGATTCTGTGGCCACGATCACCAGTTGATCGCAATCATTTTGCGATGTGATTGCGAGCATATGGTGAGCACGATGCAAGCAGATCGCGAGCACGATGCAAGCAGATCGCGAGCAGGGTGCAAGCAGATCGCGAGCAGGGTGCGAGCAGATCGCAAGCACGGTGCGACCAGATCGCGAGCAGATCACACTTAGTGATATTTAAAATGTACATATGTTTCTTGGCGGTACTGTACATATTACTCAGTGTGTCGAAAGTAATTTGGTGACTGCTTTGGTTTTCTATTGGCTGTGGTAATCTTATTGTTTTGTTTTGATTGTTTTCTAATTATCAGTCAATCAAGTTGTAAACTAGAGCGGATTTCAATTGAGTGTCGGAAGTGTTTTGGTTTTGCGTTTACTAAGCTCTCCTATTGGCTGAGAAAGTAAACCAACCAATCAGAGTCCAAAGTAAAACCAAACGCAAATTGGTTTTGGTTTTGCTTTGGTTTGTCATTGGCTCACAGAGAAGCCATTTATGAGTTACTTGTGATTACTCGCTCCTATGATTGGCTGGCTGTGGGTAATTTGCGTTTGGTTTTACTACACTCAACATTGTTTTGGTCTGACATGCAATCAATTTTCATTTTAGCGAGAGTTATCCATGATTTTTTTTACTTTTTCTCTTGATTGCTTCAATAAAACCAATCACAGATTACATGTACAGTCCCGCTCAAAAACTTTGTAACCACCACTAAACACCAGACGGCGCTAATGGTTTTTGGCAGCATTAGTGCCACCTACATGTACATGTAGCATTTACCATTTGTGCCACCAAACCACTAGATGGCTTGAACCATTGGTGGCTAGCCACCAAATGTCTTGAGCTGTCAACAGCTAACCACCAAATGTCTTGAGCCATCAATGGCCACCTAGCATTTACTGTTAGTGCCACCAAACCACTAACACTCAGCTGCTAAAATTTTAGTGCTGCTGGTGGTGTCAACAGTTGCAAAGTTTTTGAGTGGGACTGTACAAGTACAGTACCGCCCAGAAGTATGTTAACATTTTGTGTGTGTAACGCGTACAAAATTCTGTGCGTGTTACTAGTACATGCAAATGCTTTCAGTGTAATACACGCACAAAACTACATGTACATGCATGTGAATATCTCATTAGAGAAATTAATTTCACATGGTGAATACAAGGTTACCATTTCGAACGATTGACTTTATTGTTTTGAAGTTTGACTAGTTTGCCAAGTTCATTCCCCTCCAGCTCACACTTCGATGTACAATGTATGTGCTGTCATGTTTTATTTGATCATTTTTGTGTGTTTTTATAATTGACTCATTGCATTTGTATGCTGCCATGATTGGCTCTACATTGTATCACTTTGGTTTTAGTTTTACAACATTCAATAGGACTTGAAGCATCCCTATATTTCCTATATTTAAAAATAATCCCTATATGTATGTCTCCCTACAATTATAGATTCAAATGCCCTATAATCCCTATATTTTTAACTAGATTAAAAGAGAGAAAAAAGGGAAAAAAAGTATTTTTATCGGTTATTATAATTGCACTGGTGGATGTAGCAAAGGCAAAGCGTGTCGCTTGTTGGAATTTACTCCTAACAGGGCCTCATTACATTTCTTCAATGAAGAGCTCTTCATGAATTTTCAGTAACTGTACTGATATTTATATTTGTGATTGTAAAAAAGTGACACAATCTGATCTACTCCATCCAAAGAGAGGAATTTGTATGTTGTGTTCCAACATTGTATTGATTAATAGAATAATAGACTTCCTTGAGTGATGGTTAGGAATGGCTATGGGGATGGAGGAGGCCAGTGCTTGCATTTTATATAAGTTACAGTTGTACATGTACATGTATGTTGTATGAGGAAAACGGTGTTAAACAATAGAAATATTGTTGTTTTACATCTGAGTATTGTGATTGCTTAAAATCCTAATATATTGTCCCTATAATGTTTGCATGTGCCCTATATTGGTCCTATATTTTTGTTCACAATTTTCCTATATTTATCTCTATATTTTTGCAAAAGGGCACTTGAAACCCTGCACTCAATAATGATTGAGGCAAAGTACATGACTGTGTGGTGCAATGGGTTAAGGCTGGTTTTCACTAGCGACGGAAGCGGAAGCATAAGGAGCCTTACGTTCTAGTGAAAATCAAGAAACGGAGACGTAAGCGAAGCGGAAGCTCGACGGAAGCGTAAGCGGAAGGAACAGAAGGTTTCCTTCTTCTTACGTCTCCGCTTCTGCTTCCGTCGCTTCCGTTCCAGTGAAAACTAGTCAAACGTAAGCAGAAGCAGAAGCAGATGAATTTAGCCAATCAGAATACTCATTCTCAGGCCCTTTGCAATGTAAATATAGCATGCAAGCGAGGTTTTCGCTTCTGAACGAGGCTTATGCTTCCGTCGTGTTGATTTTCACAAGAACATTAGTTTCTTATGCTTACGCTTACGCTTCCGTTTCTGCTTCCGTTGCTTCCGTCGCTAGTGAAAACCAGCCTTTAGTGTTCGACACATTGACCATGCGGTCTCGAGTTCGATTCCTTCTGCAGACCGCCACATCTGTACCGACTCTTCTTTAATGAACTGAATAGCTTGTATAGCATTGAATTCCCTTATTGGGAGCTCTGACATGGAAGGGGGTAAAGTTGAGTGCACCGCATCTGCCTCCTGGGAGAACAGTCTGCTAGACTGAAGAGGTTACCGATGTTAAATAAAGAGACTTTACTTTGCTTTACTTTTTATCTGCATCCTAACACAACTTTCTCAAATTCTTACCTTCCCCTTTTAGCCAATCAAATTGAAAAGTAAAATACAGTAATGTTATGTATTTGTATGGTGTCATCATTGTTTGACTGTGCTTAATTCTACCAATTTGCTTTATGTGAAAAGAAATCTTCTTCATACTTTACAAAATGTAAGTTCCAGTAACCAAAATAAATGGACACATACATGTACGCTGAAGATATTTACAATCATGCTTCAATTCCTTTTGTAATTTTAGGCTCTGGTAGTGAGGATGAGGATAATGAGCCAGATGGATCATTAATAGCTCCGTACAGAGGTAAAGAGGATGATGCTACAGATGATAGTGATGATAGTGATGATGATGTTCCAAGCGATAAAGGACCTACCCTTTCAGTGGGTTACCTCATAGCTGCTATGAGTGCTAAGGTAAAGAGTGCAGCTGCTTTTGGATATAGAATGACTCAAACTTAACTATACTAGTCTGGCCTATTGGTGGATTTCATTGTCATGACCCTCGGATCACAAAATTGGCTTGCATTGATGAAGTTCAATTATTATAAAACATTTTGGTCCTTATAGAACAACCAAAAATACTTTTATAACCTGAATTTTGGAACATTAGAATACTTGCTAACAGAGCTGTGGGGGGCCAATTACTGTTAGTATGACAATTTTACATACAAATGTAAATTTGTATGCAGCTGTCATCCTGTTGCCGCTCTTCAGGACACCAACATGGCAGCCATAAAACAGCAATACAAATAAAGCTCAATTTCCCGCCAAAATCATTGGGCTTCACTTCAAACCTCTTTGGATTTATCAAGTAAAAAAAAGAAAATTGCATTTGTGTACTTGGATTTTTATGCTGTTCGAAAAACATGCTGGACTGTTCTGTGATAAATTTTAACGTTTTGTTTACCATGGAACAAAACACCCTATCGACATGAAATTTGCAGTGTAAACTTTTATTATCACTCAATGTCTAGAATGTACATGTATATGTTGTAGGTCAAATTGAATTCCAGGTCAAATTGAATCAACCTAGGTTAAATTGAATCAACCTAGGTTAAATTGAATCAACCTAGGTTGGAATATCAATGAATTTAAAAAGAAACAAAATTCCACCCACCCCTCCCCTCAACTTTCCTCCCTACCTTTGCATCTCTCTTTTCCTTGTCCCCCCTGACACACCTGTACTACTTACCTTGATGGTCACCCATCCACTTACTAACCTTACCCGATCGGGCTTAACTTGAGATGATGACGAGGAATGCCTGGTAGATGTACTCGGTAATCCAGTGGTTTATCGCACTGCGCCACAGAAGCGCTTGTTGATTAATACCATCGTTTATTCTATAAGTGACTACTGGTCGAACCCAGTCCCTCTCGTTATATGCGCGCATGCGTACTGCTAACAAAATCGGACTTGGAAACATCTTTCGAACTTTAACACAGATGAAGTTTATGTTGACTCTGCGTTCTTTTATGAAAGCTGCAGCAACTCAAGAGAAATAGGGATGCTAAATCAAGAAAAATACATTTTTTGTAGACGATCAGATGTACTTTACGGCTACACTCGTACTTCGAAACAAGCTGTCCCAACCGAACCGAATTTTACAGAGTAATCGGAACGACTGCAGAATACCCCACCACAGCAAGCTGTATTGTAGAAATGTCAACGCGTCTATGCGTCTATGCGTCAACTTGTGTGGAATACACAATGAACGTAGAGAGTAGAGAATAATGTCGAGTCAACGCGTCATCGCGTAGACTGCAGTTGCCTGTAGAACGAAGGTAGTAATATATAGAGTACACTTTATTCATGTCAACGCGTCATTGTGTCAACGAGTAGACTGCGGTTCATTGTAGAACAAAATTATACTAGTAAGTAATATATAGAGTACACTTTATTCATGTCAACGCGTCAACGAGTAGACTGCGGTTGATTGTAGAACGAAGGTAGTAACTAATCACTAAATGACACAGAAATAGATTTACTTCTTAAATGTTCCTGTGCCACTGATCCAAACCCTAACCGGCTTACATTAAAAAATCCCTAACATCAATGAATGTACAACGTAAGTTCCATTTTTAGAATCTTGAACAACTTACCTAAGTTGAATCAATGTGACCTAGGTTGAATCAATTTGACCTACATGTAGGTTGAATTGATTTTGACCTGGAATTCAATTTGACCTACATGTACAACATATATACATGTATGTTGCAGGTCAAAACACATTTCAGGTTTAAAATGTCCAACCTAGTTAATTTTTTTCAACCTACAATGTACAGTAGTTTATTTTTTTCAACCTACATGTACATGTACAGTGGAACCTCGATTTAATGAAGTGCCAAGGGACTGGGGAAATTAGTTCGTTATATCGAGGGTTCGTTAAATCAAAAACCTCGTTATAACGAATTTGCGGAAAAACAACCAAAATGTTCGTTATATTGAGGTATAGTTAATAATTGTTTTGTAACGGTGTTACTTTGCACTACCCAGCATTTCCGGATGATCAATCAATGATCGGCGTGGGTCATGTGGCATTGACACTTCCACATGTGTTTCACTTATTTCTAAAGCACGGAGGACAAATCTCAGCGTAAGTCACTGGCAAACGGAGAAACAAGGGCATTGGACGAGAAATTCCGGCTACTTATACCTACATGTACATTGTACATGTATTACCACAAGAAGCCTTCTAATGTAACGAAGTTAATAGAACTAATAAGAGACAAAGTGGATAAAGTGGATCTGTAGATGTCTCGATAGTGCCAGTGTCTGTACTGTATATACACATCTAATGCCGGAGCTGTTGACTGAGAGGTTGTTCTATTGTTACAGGATTAAAGAATTTTCCTTGCTGTTGGTCTGTTCCGCATTCATCTTTTGTCGCATGTTGACATTTATTCGTTATATCGGGGTAGATTTTACGTTTGGGCTACTGGATTGTGTTCGTTATAACGAGGATTTCGTTATATCGAGGTTCGTTATATCGAGGTTCTGTTACATACATTTTACTTGTAATTTTGCCGGGCTGAAGAATATCGTTCGTTATACCGAGGACTTTGTTATATAGAGGTTCGTTAAATCGAGGTTCCACTGTAGTAGGTTATTTTGATTCAACCTAGGTTATTTTCATTAGATATCAAACATTCTAAGAAGGGATCCTATCTTTTTGGAGAGTCAAAAAATGTTTTTTTTTTTAGGGGGCACAAACTAAAAATATTTTAGTAGGTTTTTGTCTTCTACCTCCCCTCCCTTCTCTTTTCCTTGCCCCCCTGATCTTATACCTCCTCTCCTTGGCACTTCTCTGTCCCACCCCCTTTGCTTTACTCCATCCTGATTTTTATTTATTTTTTATTTAAACACATGTATTTAGATTCTTAGCATATTAGCTCATCTAGGAGGCTTATGCTAACATTATTTTACAATATTTAGGCATGGAAAGAGAACAATTGAACAAGTGTAATCAAGTGTGATGAAAAAGAAAATGATAAGCAGACAGGAAGCACTGTTATCAGTCATCCATTTGATTGAAACATCTAGAATGCTTTATATACAACTGTACAGTGTATGACTGTGCGTTACGAAAACAATTCACGGTTTTGGGCTGCAGTCAAAAGTGCTGAGCCATCCTGATCCCTCTACCCCACCCTGACACCCTTCACTATTACATTAATTAAGATTACGCACCGTTGTTACTTACTTTTTTTTTTATCCCTGAAGAGACTCGAACCCTGAAATGTTGGCTTGGAAGACAAGAACTTTAACACTTTACCACAGAGACATTCTACAATGTACAATGTATGACATGGTGGTCACTTACATTGTATTTGAATAATATGACTATGATGCCAGATCTTACGCAAATTTGTTTCACAGTCCCTTTTGGTCACTTAGATTTATTCACGCATGCACACTGCTAACATAATTGGACTTAGAAACATGGTGGAAAACCAGCAGGAAAGTACAAATTGTATGTGCAAGGAAAATCGTTTTGTTTTTAGAATTATAACTTAACGAAAACCAGAACAGAAGGTTTGTGTAGTACTTATGTTTGAAAACTTGCTATTCACTTCGTATGTATCCAAACATTCTCAAACTTTGTAAACTTACTAATTTGAGTGTGATCTTTCTTGTGATGGAGTTTATTTCTTAATCATAATTTATTAAGTTTTGACATCTCATCTCTGAAATGGCTAATGTAAGTGTACATTGAACTTTATAGAACGTTAATTTTTAAGTGGCAGACATTTATCATCTACCTTTCATATTTGGAAGGTATAATATTATTGTACCGAGCAGCTCTTTGTTTAATATGCAGTTCAAAATGTGTACATTTGTACATGCAAAGCTATGTAGTACATTCATGCACATTATCAATTTTATTCATTTTTTTAAGACTGAGAGGAAACCAGCACCATTAAAGCATTCAGCAGATGTTATTATCTGTGGCATCTGTATGGATGACATTAGGTAAGGCCCACATACATACAGTACAAAAGTTGTCTATTATGTGTATCTACATTGTATAGGCAGAACCTGCTTTCATGTAAAAGTTGTATTGTTCTCCCTAAAAACGCTTCTACATGTACACGTAGAATGGAGGCAATCCACTTCAATGTAATTGTTATTATTCATGTACATGTACATTTAGCATCCTTTTATTGTTGTCTATATTTTTATTACTTTACATACATGTAAAATTAATGTATAAATATCACTTTGGAACTTGTAATGTGCCTTTGCTCATTTTTAACTTGTGGATATTGTGTAGCAATCTCCATGAGTTATTGGTATGGAGGAAATGTGTCACTTGCATACTCATTCACTCACTCACTCACTTCGGAAGGTGTTAACAAATCTATATTATAGATTTTCTCATATGATTCCTCATTATTCAATTGAAATATTCCCCAACACTTCTCAGATTACATGTACATGGCTTCCACGCCGATGCATGAGACCTTGGTAATATATTTTCCTTTTGACTTCTTCCCAACCTTATTATTCTTGTAAAGGATCTTTAATTGACCCCCAAATATATCAATCATTTGATAATTTGCTGCAATTCCTGTTTTGTAAATAACAAAACAGTCTGAGCACGTTCAAACAGTGGCGACAACGGAAAGAACTGTTCTGCCCCAGCAGGTGTAATGTAGAAGTCAAAACAATGTCGCAAAATATGATGTCGGGGCTGCAGATTAAGATATGGGGTCAAAACTAGGAGAACTAGCTATTAAAATAAACGAAGTTTTTAAAGCTCTTCGATGTCATGTGGAAAACACATTAAGCCCCAGACAGATCTAATCAGAAGTCAACAGAAACAGGATATTGGGACAGATTTATGCAGACCGATTAAGATTTAACGTTATTAAAGCGTTTTAATGCATGTACATGTAAGTGTGAACATATTATGAGGCAAAAATATTTTCAAATCGGGTTACTATCAAATGTAACATGATTCATCATCAAACTTTCGGAGATGAACATTTGCATCCGAAATACCTTCCCATATGGATAATTCTCCAATCAACTCTAGCTATATTTTACCATCCTGAAAATAATACATTGTATAGGAACACCTGGTTTGAAGTTACATGTATGTCCATATTTGTTTATCATAAATATCCTCACAACTAGAGCATAACTTGGTATTTTGGTGCAAAAGTTCTTCTAGCACTGACCTTCAAACTTTGAAAGTTTGATGATGAATCATGTTACGTTTGATAGCATGTTTTTGCTTCACATGTTCACACGTACATTTTTTTGTAGATGCAAACAACGGTTAATCTTCCAGTTCAATCTGCTTCAGATTACATACTAAAAAGTCTGAATTTAAGTCTTTCTTTTGGAATTGAGAACTCAAACAGAGGTTGTCCCTGACTTGCTTGGTAAAAGGGCTTTTCTGACATGTATTTGCCTTATTTAATAAAAGTGCAATAAAACCATTGAATGGGATTTTTTTGAACTGACTGAACTACAGGGTTGAGAATGTACAGGACTGGCTGGTATCCAGTGTATGATTGTACTTTTAGGGTATAATGATGCTGTAGGAATAGCTGTGAAATTTTTATTTATAAAAACTCTGTCCATTTACATTTGTGCTAGTGATGAAGGAGATGAGATCGTAGAATGTGACAGCTGCGGCATCACTGTTCATGAAGGTATGTGGCTTTACCGAAATATAGTTATGTATATACACACATGTACATGTATGTTCAGTCCAGCTCAAAAAATTTGCAACCGTTGGTGGCACCAGAGCTGCTAAAATTTGACGGCTAAATGCCAGGCAGCAAGCGGTTGACGGCCTGGCAGCTAGCCGTCGACAGCTCAAGACATTTGGCGGCTTGCGCCTATAAAACTAACACGTTAGAAAATTTTATTTTCCCTTCTTTCAGAACTCAAATGGTGCGGGGCTGAAATGTACTCCTCAATAAAACTAACACTTTAGCATCTTTTATTTTCGCTGCTTTCAGACTTCAAACGGCGTGGGGTCGAGTTTAGAATCTTTTATTTTCACTGACTTCAGAACTCAAAGAGCAGGTAGAAACAAACTCGGCCGGGTTGTTTGGAGCAAGGTTAACTTTAACCCTAGGTTAGTGCTAGATCTGTAATTGCAATCTGTACAGTTTAACCCAGGGTTAGCGATTTAACCCTGGGTTAGCGCTTAACCTTGCTTCGAACAACCGGGCCTGGACAAAAAAACTACCACTTTAGTATCTTTTATTTTCACTGCTTTCAGAACTCACATGGCGTGGGTCGAATTTAGAATGTTTTATTTTTGCTTCATTCAGAACTCAAAGTGAAACAGCAGGTCATTTATTTTTGGTGGCTAGCCTTCGGCGGCTAAAGACGTTTGGCAGTAAGCCGTCGATGGCTGACGGCACTTGGCAGCTAGCCGTCAGCGGCAAGCCATCGATGGCTGATGCCGTCTGGCAGTTTGGTGCCACCACAGTAAACGCCAGTTGGCACCGACACCGCTGGGAAATGCCGACACGGTCTGGCGTTTCATGGCGGTTGCATGCAAAGTTTTTGAGCGGGACTTTACATTAAAGAATGTAAGATCTTCATGTATTTATAGGGGAGGAGGATAAGTTATGGGGATGTTCCACTTTTGACCCTTAAAAGCACAATAGCATGTACATAAATTATGCATGTAACTATGTAGAAATATATGTACATTGTATGTGTGAAGTACAATGTAATGAAATAAAATGGAAACTTTATTTAATTAGGGTGATACTAAATAGTGAGACACTAATAACCTTGTGGCCCTCCTAAACTACAATATTTGACAATGTGCAGCCTCACAGCTTGCTTTGCCTTGCTTCATTTACATGTAAAACAAACACAAAAACCAACACACTACATGTAAATTCCAATTTAATCTGTGGTTTAGCTGGGTCCTGGCTTTGATGAGTCCCTTTGGCTGTTTCAGGTTCCATTAGAAATTCAGAGTACATGTATAAATCATATATGATTCCTAGTGTTCCACTAGTGCATTTCCAGGTCCAGAATCAGTTAAATGTTTTTTTTTTTTTCATTAATATAATAATAATAATGTCTTTATTATAGTGGTAAAAATACATACCAATATTTACAAGAATAATAATAGTAAATGCTATATCTACTTACAAATTATATGATAGAAACATACATAAAAGTATTACTATTTACAGAGCTAAAATAATGATACTTAAAAAATACAATCGATTAATAAAACTGGCTTTGAAACACTCGGTGCTTAATCCAGGTAACTGGCTGCTTTGTGTTCTAAGTCTCTTGGATGACTTCTTTACTTTAGGTAAAAAATCATACATACAATGTAGGGTGGGTGGACTTCCTGCTTATTTTCCTGTAAAGGAATGGACCTGTCTGTTCTTTCTAATAAGTCATTATATCATTAGCGTAAGAAATATAGCGGCATTTGTGACAACAACGAAGAAACTGTTGCAATTATACTGTTACAGGTTGCTATGGGACTATTAATGAGGAAAGCAGTGATAGTGATAAGAGCAATGCTACTGATTCACCTACTGAACCATGGTTCTGTGATGCCTGTAAGGCTGATGCACAACCTGTAAGTATGTTGGCTATTGTTCACATCTCTAATAAACCAGTAGTCCAGGTTGTGCTGCAGATGTTGCAAAAGGCATTAAACATTGCTATCCATGTACATGTACTGTGATACATGTACATTGTACCTCTGCGTCCTGCGTATCTGATGCATTAAATTCCCCCAAAACAAAACACAAGTCATAACATATGCGTCCCTTTGGACCCAATGATTTTCTCTCTCTCCCTTCCTAATATTAGAATTCTTGTACTGAGGTACGCTTTACATAGAATTCGGCTAGTTTTTCTCCTGAAATAATCACATCAAATTCCATATTGGAATGCCAAATTAACAATATCATTTGCAGTGTCGCTCCGGCTTTTTAAATTTCTTACCAGGTAATGGATGGGACTCACTTGTGGATAGCGTGGTATTTTCTTGCTCATGGAGGGACTATAACCATTGAAGTAACAGGCCGACGACGACACTGCAACAAGCTTTGTGGTGGAATGGAGATCCCATGTGTTAATTTGAGTAAATTTACGGAACCTTCACCCCCGATTTAAAATAAAGATTTTGGGTAAAAAGGTGTGGCTTATCCGTGAGTGAATACAGTACATGTACATGTGTAGGCGAGATGTACAAATGTAAGTGAGGTTGTAACTGGTAAACATGTGCTAGATCACATGAACCCAAATACAACATGTGGGTTTATATTTTCCATATGAGGTAATTAATACAAATGGCTGTTTTTTCAGGACTGTGAACTCTGTCCCAATCTTGGTGGCATATTCAAACAAACAGACACTGAACAGTAAGCACAATTTTACACATTAAAGACTTGTCTTTCACTACTTCTTTTAACTTGATGTCAAGTTTTCTATGTTTATCACAGCCATGCATCTTGATGGCAGTGCTTTCTTTTAATTCCTTCATTTATGCTGTTAATACAATAATTGAAGGGCTGTGTACAACAAGGGGATAAGTGACTCCTGATCACATTTTAAATTCTCCTTCAAATTCTTTGTTTTCTAAGGGAGAATTTAGAACACGATCAGGAGTTACTTACCCACAGCCCTTCAGTTGATCATTATAATTATGTTATTATAGCAAGAGGGAACAACTGAAGATATGCTATTAAGCTAACTATATATAGACTGTATGATTTCTGGTTTGTAAGTTCAATTTAAGGTTGGTTCACAGCAGTTGGACATGTACATTGTACATGTAGTAGGAATTTAAACAAGCCTCTGGCTAAATCTGTGAAATCTGGGTAAATAAATTACTTCTACTACATGTAGCTATACTACTACAAATGTATGTTGCTATAAAACAGGTATTTAATGGTTAACTAAGAACCAAAGCACTACATTTTACATGTACGTGTAGTACCGTAAATTCTCCCCAGTATTTTAAGAAAGCCAAGGGGCATTAACTTGCTGAGTGTGCCATCTTGAAATTCCTGACCTTGTGGGTATAGCACCTGAATGCCCTCGGAACGAGGTTGGGAATGAGGTTGGAAATGCTCCTGCTGTACTCTGGCAGAATTTCAAGATGGTGTCAATGAACAAGGGAACACGAGTATGGGTACCCTGGGTGCCAGACGTTGCTGATCGTGTCTTTGCCCCTCTTAAGTAAACTTAGCGTGAAGGGCTTCTGGGACCCAGGGTAGAGTACAGGCAATATTGCAGCCATCAAGCAGTAGGGATATAAAGATTGCGAAAAATATTAAAGCCAGGTAGCATCATGTTTTGTTAACTCAAGCTACATGTAGATGGCCCAACTGGCTTAAAAGGGCTGGGGTAGTATGCTGGTATTTCATTACAAGTTGAGTAAATCATGTTAACTTTGGTTTTTACTAGGTGGGTCCACTTGTTATGTGCTTTATACACACCTGGTGTGGCCTTCGTCAAGCCTGAGACTCTTGAATGTGTGACACTATCAGAGCTACCAAACTACAAGTGGGGAGCAAGGGTTAGTATACATGACACTGCATGCATGTCTTACCTCATTCGTACTGTTAGTGACATTTAAAATGCCTACATGTATAAGCCCTGTAGCCAGAAATTATTGATTTGGGCACAGTAAAGTGTTTAAAATCTTGTTCAACCATTTTTGGGAGATTTATGGTCATAATATTGCTTTAAAATGCATTACAAATCCTTGAAATGACGTCATGTGGCATTATGCTAATGAGTTGAACATGAACAGAGTAACAACATTGAATTTGTGTATTTATACAATAATTGTATATTGTTATTTGGGTGTCAGGCATTTGATACTTACAATCATTCTGAGAGAGATCTTTTAATACAATCATGTCGAACCAGCCGCTGATACATGTAGTTTCCCTTGGAAATTTGATGTTCTTAAAACTAGCATACATGTAGCATGTCACATGATTGCTTTTGGCCAATGACCACATGCCAAAATCTTGTGGTGAACTATAACGGCTGATAGGTGGGAGGAGAACGCTTGTGAATCAACAATCAAAGTCAATAGAAACCCAGAGAGAGAACAAACAAAGAAAAATACAATGAATACCAGTCATACAGAGAAAGTAGTTGAACTACTTTGAATTCCGCATGCTGTCCCAGGTGAGCAGTTATTTGTAATTTGCTCCAATGAAGTTGCCCCAGACATTGGCAGGCTTTGAAAATTAGGCTTTGAAAATTGTCCATTTTCCACATTATCCGTGAGGGATGGGATTTCTTTCACATAAAGTAATTCATGGTGGAACTGTTCTTCATATTTGTGATACTTTTGAGTCAACTGCTTACGATCTAGCAGGATAATAATTATTGCTTTTGATTGATGAGCCATTCTAATCAAAATGATAATGGGCCATTCAAACATTTTTGTTTCATAATAAACTATGTTCATGAAAAGAATGTTCTAGAATTGTGGTGTAAAGCATAGAATGAGTTGTTAGTAGCTGTTTCTGTGCAAAAGTAACGTCACTAACATATGCAGTTGGAGTATGGTGAAATAAAGCAGGTCCCATAATGATGAGATGGTACAATTGTTCTCAAACAGGGCGTGAGTGAAAGTGTTGTATTTGAGCCATCTCATAAAATTATTGGGTCATAGACATTACATGACTGTCAGGTTGAGTGCAGAATCCTGAGGCTTGTTCAACTGTAGTATGCTCATTAGTATGCGATAAACAGTGGGTGATAACCACTTATCACATACTAATTAGTACTTATTGCATACTAATGAGTATGAGATAGTGGGATATAGGATTTACATGTATCTCATCAGTTTTAACAATGGATTTTGGGTGTGGCATATGACAATAATTATTAGTATAGTTAGTATGATTTACATGTTTATTTATCCTCCCTATGCTCATTTAACTTGTCAATAAGGATGGAGGGTAGGTGCCATTTGCAATGCAAGTACTAGCAACAGGCAAGCAATGCGCAACTAAGGAGGGAACCATGGCAACCAAGCCACGGATCAACCCCTGGCACCTGTCACACTGGTTTCACAGTAGAAAAAGATAAAAATACCTAGTACATGTAGGTCTTAGACCTTCCATAGTAGGGACTGGTGGGTGGGGCATTCGGGCAAGCAAATGCGAAGCAAGCAAGCTAGAACTGAGCATGAGGGCAAACTCGTTACGTTTGACGACCTCATTACACATGCGCCAAATGAGCACTGTCTGCTGGCCAATAGCTATTTGCAAAGTGATAACAAATCATGGGGCAAATTCGTCACACAAGACAACCACATTAAGCATGCAATTATGAGAACAACATGCTGGCCAATCTCCCAATTAACTATGATTATTAAATCTCATTTATTCTCACTGTTTTGTTAGGAATGCAGCCTGTGTGAGGATGAGAGATTCAGTCGAACAGGAGTATGTGTTGCTTGTGATGCTGGCATGTGCAAAACCTACTTCCATGTCACATGGTGAGATTGCAATCAGCCGAGCCAATTGTACCAACACTGTGATGATGATTTAACTGTTATAATAAGTATGGGGCTGGGTTACTCCCCAGAATTTCGGGTGGGAGTGTGCCACCCGGGTCTCAAAACCCTGACCGCATTTCAGACCAAACTATATTATTTTCCGTACCCTTTTTTTACATTTTTTTTAATTTAATACATTTTTTATTAAATGTTACTTTACAATAATAAATTGGAATTAACAGTAAAATTAATTACGTAACCCAATAATAACAACAATAACTACAAAAAGAAGAAAAAATATTACACAGATAACTAATTTATGAAGGAATAGGTACAGTTCACTTTGATTTTTCATTAACTTTTACACATTATACTAAACTAACTGATAACATTAAATTGTTCCATTTATCCAAGTGTTTCTTAAGTAAATCTTTCTCCGTTGCAATAATAAGTTCCGTTTTGTAAAGCAGCTTAATTTTGCCTATTTTTCGTACCCTTTTTCAGACCTGACCCCGAAAATCTTTACTTCATTTCATAGAGCCTTTAATCGCGTTCTCTATTCCAATGACAATTTTCTTCTTGTTTTGTTCTCTTTCTCAATTTATTTATTATATAATTTTTTTATCAATGTCAAAACAACGAGAAATCCATGAACATGTGCAGTCTCGTACTTCTATGTCAAAACACACCCTATTCCAGACTAAAAAGGCAACATTTATAACCCTACTTTTAGACAGCTCGCCACCTGTATACATGTAGCTGATGTATAACCACCTCTCGGTTAGCTCAGCAGTTAAAGGAGAACTGAAGCCTAAAATCAACTTTAGCTCACTGAAAAGATCAAAACATGAAAAGACTCGTACCAAATTTTATTTTACTGTGTTTTGCGTCAAAGGAAATAAAATCTGCAAATCTTCCTCCCAACCGCTGCGAAGTACAGACGGCTCAATTCCTGTAATCTGTGACGTACAATATGGGGAATAAATTAGTTTTGTCATGTTGTTCTCGGCTTTGAATAGATGGACTTACGACTCATAATTGCGCACTATTGTGCTTTCGTTGTGCTGAAAGTGGTTATTTTCCTTGGTATGTATGACGTACGGTACGGGGGAAACAGTGAATTGAGCCGCCACACAAACTAGCTTTATCAGCGGAGAATCGGCTATTTTTCGACCTTCAAAAACGTATTTCCTCTTTTTAGACGTGCACCACAAAGAAATAAAATAGCAGAACTTATTTCTCTTGAATACAAGTTTGTATAGTCGTTGGATTGATTTAGGGTTCAGCTCTCCTTTAAGCTCTGGTCAGTTGTGTGGAGTAGAAGGTGCTGCCTTTGTGAAACAATTTCGTTCTCGAACTGCAAATGGTTAGACCTCGGATAAGGATGATAAATCGTAGACCCTCGGAGACCTCCATAGAGGGGCTTTAAGCCGGGTGAGGTTCTCCGTCCACCTTGAGAGGTAACCACTCATTCCATGCTTACAAAACTACATAAATATATGCAGGGAGTACCCCTTCCCCCAGGGTATGTCAGATAGACCACATCCTTTACCGTTTAACTATCATGCATGAAGTAGTCATCTTGGTAATAACAATGCTGATCGTCACGGGTGAATTCCTTGTTGTCTTTCAGTGCACAGATGTATGGACTTCTTTCCGATGTACCCGAGGAATGTAACGAGGTGTGTTCTATAGTAGTGACATTATTGTTATTATTGTTTGACATCAGTGCAACCTTCAGTTAGCCGGACAGTACCACTTTAAACGACCCACAGTATTGACTAACCCAAGAATGCAAAACACCCTAACCCAAAGAACGATAGAGCTACAGTATAATGGGTCCAGTCAGAATACAGGTCTGGAAGTGGTATTGTATTACTCCCTTCAGTGATAAATATCGACATACTGGGTAGGGGATGGGAATCCTGATTTTTAAAATTCAAGATAACACAATCAGAGTTGATCAGATCAAATTCTACCATCACATGTACTGTAGGACATTATGTTTGCAGGTTTTAACATGTTTTTTCGATATCATACTTTTCTTGGTTTTATGTGCTTGCTTTACTTTTGAAAGAAAGATCACAAAGGTATTGGCCAAGTCCCTCGTGTCATTAATTTTCTGTAAAAGTTCCTTGATAGCCATAATTGTTATTACAGGACGTGGCAGACCCTCTGTACGCACACTGCAAACAACATGCCGACAACGAGACCACTAAGAGTAGAGTGAGTGTGCCTTAAATGCTAGAGCTGATTTCGTATGAGTGGGACGAACTACAGCAGACTACAGCACGGTTACCGTACGGCATGCCGTGACGTTGAAATGGTTTCCCATTGTTTTTGTCCAGCTGATCCAATCAAATCACAGAGTTACAGTACAGATACGGTTACAGCACGGTTACGGACATGCCGTAGTTTGTCCCACTCATACGAAATCTTCTCTATGAAACCTCAACATGGCGTACGTGGAATGGAGCGGTTTTTGATTGAGTACTGCCAACCCCCGATTGATAAACGTTTTCATGACAAAAGACAAAAATAACTATCGAGATTAGCAGAGTATGCTTTCCAGCCATACTGGAAAAAGAATCTAATACCATTTTGATGAAGGATTGCAAAGATTCGAGTGGATTAAAATACTGCTTTTATGAGAAATGTAGAGCAACTTGAAATCAGTTCACTGTTACCGAAATCAAGTTTCTAGAATAAGCTTTTGTAATCCACTTTAATCTTTGCCATCCTTTATCGAAGAAGTTTGCAAAGCATATCAGGACATCGCTTAGCATTTCTCTTCTATCTCAGGGTATGATATTTATCTTTGGATGAAAAGAAAAGAGAAATAAGTTCATTTTCCAAAAGCTCTGGATACATTCCATATATGGACAAATTTTCATCCTCTATTTATCTATGTTAATTAGTTGACTGCACGTACTCATTGTAAACGAGCTTATGCTCATTATTGACTACATGATTAAATAAATTACTACTACTGCAAGCAGAAGCGTAGGCTCGAAGGAAGCATAAGCGTAGGCTCGAAGGAAGCATAAGCAGAAGGAACGGAAGATCAGCTTCTTCTTATCTTCCATCGCTTCCGTTCCAGTGAAAACTAGTTAACCGTAAGCGGAATCAGAAGCAAAATAATTTAGCCAATTAGAATGGTCATTCTCAGGTCCGTAGCAATGTAAATATAGCATGCAAGCGAGGTTTCTGCTTCTGAACGAGGCTTATGCTTACGTCGTGTTCATTCAGTTCCACAAGAACATATTTTTTTTACGCTTCTTCGCTTACGCTTCTACTTCCGTCGCTCGTGAAAACCACCGCTAAGGAAGCGCAAAACCAACGCAAACACCGAATCACTTGGTTATTCAATCGAAAATTGCTCTACTACTTCTCTTGGCACACTAATTGCTGTTTGTCTCCACAGCGTCGAGCCTGGCTGGCTTACAATGCGCGTTATAGGATGTTTAACGAGAGGAGAGCACCGGCTGATAAGGTGAGAAGAGGCGGATTAGTACAGGTTTGATTCAATGAAGAAATCTGCTACGTCTGCAAGAAATATTCCCATTTCATCGATTTCGTATGAACGTGAAAAACTGTTGTCCGCAGTATGAGTACCGTTACGGTGCGATGTGAAGTAATCCAATGTACGACGCGATCCAATCAAATGCCAGAATCATGGTACGGCCAAATAACGGTATGGTTACGGTACAGTAGTTTGCCGTAGTACAAAATCCGTTGTTGCTTATTGAGTAGCACGATCTCAGTCGCTAACACCATCCGCAAGATTTCAACTTATCAGCGTGCGTGTCGCGCCTGGTACACCATGCAGGTGGTATGGAAAAGAATCAATGCACACAGCAATGCACACAGTAGCCAGTAGTATTCGCTCGTTCACCGAATCTTAATATCCCATTCACACCAACTAAACCTGTTTAATTAAGGACGGTGCCTACTATTGTCAGCGCGCACGTCGTTCTGCGCATCTTGCGTCCCGCGGGTCATCCCGCGAGACAGGCCATTTGCAGAACTATTTTGAAAAAGCTGTGTTAATTGTGTAATTTTACAGACAGAAAGATGAAGGATTTTAAAATACGGTCGAAAGATATGCTTGAGAAATGAACGATTTGGGAAATCTTTAAATTCCACTACACGGCCACGAAAGACAATTTTCAGCTGAAATGGTATTAAAACAGCCGACCATTTCAATGATTTATCGTGGGAAGATGGTCGAAGAATCGTAGATTTAGGAGATTTACCCGACCAATTGAATGAAGGTTGTTTGGACTGCCATGAATCACCGCTATCTTTTCGCCCAGCGCCTTGTGCTTTAGGCCTGTCGATGCTTTCGAGTTGCGTCAGTTTCTCCAAACATGGACTCGGCCGAGTATAAACAATGTGTGAATACGGTCAAATAAGCTTCGTGAAAACGGGTAAACCTCTTGGAAATCCAAAGAAGAATGAAGAAGGAAGGACTGTATGGGGTTTGAGTACAAAGGAAGCAGTAACAGCTTTGATTTTCAATGAAGAAAGTCGAAAGACGGGACTGACTCTTTTCCCCACCGCCATCTTGAAAATCTCCCAGAATGCAATAAAAGAAACCAATTTTCAGACTTACTAGGGAGGCCTTGATAAACAATGTCAATTTTTGAAAATAAAATTAGCGATAAAGAGGCTTACCATCCACATAACTTTTTAAAACGCGTGGATACCCCCATTTTTTCTTTTTGTAATCTATAATATAGAAGCTAAACAACGTTTACATAATTTTTTTGTCTTTATAAAATTGAAACTTAATGTCCATTTCGGCAAAAAATATGTGTGTGTTCATGGTCACTAATGAGGCTTACAAAGATAAATAGTTTGATTGGCATCCTTTGTGAAGAACGCTATGTCTAACGTTTTTTGTCCTAATATTTTGCCAGATGACCCAAAATATTAATTGAATTAAAAATAGTTTCTCGGACAAAGAAAAATGCTGAGTCAGCACTTTTTTCTATTTTCATCCTTAATTATCTCTCTTAAACGTATGGGTACCCCATAAATTTTTTTCTGATTTCAAAAGCTCCTTAGGGGGTTCAAACAATCCATATAGATTTTTAGAAAACAAATTGGTTTGCAATTAGTAGGCACCGTCCTTAAACTGAGTTTACCGAGCTCCTATCTTGAATGTATTTAGTTACACAGGGTTAAAACTACCGCAAGCAGGTCGTGTACTTAAGAAATGTCAATATGAAACTAGTTTAACGCCACAGAGCATGCAGTGTGAACAGGTATTAATTTAACCTTGTTTAATTAAACAGCTCTTAGACATGTTTAAGCTTTGGTGTGAATGGGGTATTAGGCAGGTTTTTTCAAAATATCATTGCATATTAATTAAAATCAAAAACAAGCTCCGGGATAAGAAAAAAAGCTAATAGGATATCAGTGTGACAGGAACATTCAAAATGTAGTTGCATATTAATTAAAATCAAAAACAAGCTCCGGGATAAGAAAAAAAGCTAGTAGGATATCAGTGTGACAGGAACATTCAAAATGTAGTTGATGGTTTTTGAAGAGAGTGACGGTTATTTTACAGGACCGGGTAGAGGAATACCTGAAGGCCACCCAGAAGAGGATACAAGAAGAACGAAGTAAAGGACCTTTTAAACCTTACAGTGAGTACGAGGTTTCATCGTTAATACTTAACAATTATTCACCGAAGTGGAGGTGAATAGTGCTGGATATTTACCGAGCCGCTTATATACCACACTGCAGGTGAATAGCCAGCACCAAATAGTTATTTTATTTTCTGTCAAATGGACATAAACTCGCACGAGGTGATCGCTGCTTCGCTCGGAGGTGAATATGAAATCATATTCACTGTTTGAGTAGCCAATCAGAACGTGCGAAAAGTGATATTCACTGGTGAGGTATATACTAATGTGATATAGCTCTTTATTGTTCAGAACTTAATCGTAAAGGCTTCTAAGTGATACCAGGTGTCGATGGCGGAAAATAACGTTACATTTCTTATGACACAAAAGAACACAATAGTGCTGTACGACAGACACTAAGAAATGTCAGACTGTCTCCAGTTTTGTGATCTTTGGGACAACTGGGCTCGTTCTGATACCATTGTTACCAAACTTTGCGGAGGTGAGATATGAATAAGGTCTACATGTATATGGCTGGATATTTTTAGGAGTCATATATATGTGCAAATGCTGGAGTAAAAATCCACTGCACACTAACGACAGGTCTGTAAAATGTGCGCATGTCCAGTCAGTGGTAGAAATCGCGGGAGCAGTCCTAAATGGTTTCAGTGTTCAGATAATCTTCATAAACTCGACACATCGGAAAAAAGACCAGGGTTAAGGAGAAAATCGCAAGAGTTTAGTTTTATTAGTTTAGTCATCAAGGCAATTAAATTTGGGACTGGTCCATGAAAGGACTTAAAAATCGAAGTCGCAATGTGAGTGAACATTTAACTAAAATGATGCACTCGAGCGTGATTTCCGCGTTTTTCAGGCCTGTCCATAACAACCGGAAAGTTATTTTAACGTTACAACCCAATAGCGAAGATTTCGTATGAGTGGCACTGACTACAGCAAGGTTACCGTATGTCATGCTGTGACATTGAAATGGTTTCCATTGTTTTTGTCCTGCTGATCCAATCAAATTACAGAGTTACAGTACATGCCAAATCTGCATATTGTGCGCATTCTTTGCACTGAGATTTATATCGTAAGACTATGTTTTTATATGAATTTTAAGTGTTTCTAAAAACATGTTTATCTGAAAAATTTAATTTTAAATATTCTGCCTCTAAAATATGGGAAACCATTCCTACAAACTTAAAACACCTTTCAATAAATAACTTAAAAACACACACAATAAAAAGCCGACTTTCTTCTCTATCAAACATAGTAAGCACTATTAATCTTCCTCTGTACTAATAACTTCTCACTGCTTTCTCCTCTTTTCCCTCTTCTTTTCCCCCCCATTCTCTCCTTTTTTCCCATTCTCTTCAACTTTAACTTAACCCTTTCATGCCCACATACAGAATTTTCCATATTTTACTGGTTACTTGATTTGGGAGTTTCAGTCTGACAAAGTTTAAAGAGCTAGGCCCTGAGATTTCCACAAACCATAATGTATAGACAAGTGATCCTAGTGAACTGCATTGGGCATGTTAACAAAGAATAATTTCATCTATATCCTCCTTTCTTTGCATAAGTTAACTACAGGTTACATTATTTCATTTCAGAACAAAAGACTAAAATAGCACTTACAAAAATAATTATTTCTCCTCAGATTCTACATTTTCTCTCAAAAATGCATATTTCACATCACATTTAGAGTTTCATGTTTGCACTAACCTCACTTTCTGTCTCCCAACACCTAAACTTGCCCAGATCCAAGCCATTCTGTCCACAAGCACTTCACAGCTACAGAAATACCTCTCATAATTTTTGTGTTGATTTCAGCACCATTAGAGAAAGTGCCTCGATTGCTGTCCACTTGTCCTGGAGGTAAGAGTTACAACAACAACAATGACAACAACAGTGACAAAAACAACAATAACAAAACAACAACAACAGCAACAATGGCAACAATAACAATTACAAAACAACAATGATGACAACAACAACATTGACAACAACAACAATAATAACAATGACAACAACAACAACACCAATGACGACAACAACAATGACAAAAACAACATTGACAACAACAATGACAAAAGCAACAATGACGACAACAACAATGACAAAACAACATTGACAACAACAATGACAAAAGCAACAATGACGACAACAACAATGACAAAAACAACATTGACAACAACAATGACAAAAGCAACAATGACGACAACAACAATGACAAAACAACATTGACAACAACAATGACAAAAGCAACAATGACGACAACAACAATGACAAAAACAATATTGACAACAACAATGACAAAAGCAACAATGACGACAACAACAATGACAAAACAACATTGACAACAACAATGACAAAAGCAACAATGACGACAACAACAATGACAAAACAACATTGACAACAACAATGACAAAAGCAACAATGACGACAACAACAATGACAAAAACAACATTGACAACAACAATGACAAAAGCAACAATGACGACAACAACAATGACAAAAACAACATTGACAACAACAATGACAAAAACAACATTGACAACAACAATGACAAAACAACATTGACAACAACAATGACAAAAGCAACAATGACGACAACAACAATGACGACAACAACAATGACAAAACAACATTGACAACAACAATGACAAAAACAACATTGACAACAACAATGACAAAAACAACATTGACAACAACAATGACAAAACAACATTGACAACAACAATGACAAAAGCAACAATGACGACAACAACAATGACAAAAACAACATTGACAACAACAATGACAAAAGCAACAATGACGACAACAACAATGACAAAAGCAACAATGACGACAACAACAATGACAAAAACAACATTGACAACAACAATGACAAAAACAACATTGACAACAACAATGACAAAACAACATTGACAACAACAATGACAAAAGCAACAATGACGACAACAACAATGACAAAAACAACATTGACAACAACAATGACAAAAGCAACAATGACGACAACAACAATGACAAAAACAACATTGACAACAACAATGACAAAAGCAATAATGACGACAACAACAATGACAAAACAACATTGACAACAACAATGACAAAAGCAACAATGACGACAACAACAATGACAAAAACAACATTGACAACAACAATGACAAAAGCAACAATGACGACAACAACAATGACAAAAACAACATTGACAACAACAATGACAAAAGCAACAATGACGACAACAACAATGACAAAACAACATTGACAACAACAATGACAAAAACAACATTGACAACAACAATGACAAAACAACATTGACAACAACAATGACAAAAGCAACAATGACGACAACAACAATGACAAAAACAACATTGACAACAACAATGACAAAAACAACATTGACAACAACAATGACAAAACAACATTGACAACAACAATGACAAAAGCAACAATGACGACAACAACAATGACAAAAACAACATTGACAACAACAATGACAAAAGCAACAATGACGACAACAACAATGACAAAAACAACATTGACAACAACAATGACAAAAACAACATTGACAACAACAATGACAAAACAACATTGACAACAACAATGACAAAAGCAACAATGACGACAACAACAATGACGACAACAACAATGACAAAACAACATTGACAACAACAATGACAAAAACAACATTGACAACAACAATGACAAAAACAACATTGACAACAACAATGACAAAACAACATTGACAACAACAATGACAAAAGCAACAATGACGACAACATTGACAACAACAATGACAAAAGCAACAATGACGACAACAACAATGACAAAAACAACATTGACAACAACAATGACAAAACAACATTGACAACAACAATGACAAAAGCAACATTGACAACAACAATGACAAAAGCAACAATGACGACAACAACAATGACAAAACAACATTGACAACAACAATGACAAAAGCAACAATGACGACAACAACAATGACAAAACAACATTGACAACAACAATGACAAAAGCAACAATGACGACAACAACAATGACAAAAACAACATTGACAACAACAATGACAAAAGCAACAATGACGACAACAACAATGACAAAAGCAACATTGACAACAACAATGACAAAAGCAACAATGACGACAACAACAATGACAAAACAACATTGACAACAACAATGACAAAAGCAACAATGACGACAACAACAATGACAAAACAACAATGATGACAAGAAGAACATTTACAACAACAAGAACATTTACAACAATAACAATGACAAAAACAATGACAATAACAACAAGTTTATTCATACTTAAGTTACATATTTAGCAAAAGGAAGGAAACTGGCATAAGTACACAACTGTTTATTTTTCGGTATCTTAGCCAATGCTTTTTTATCTCTTCAGTGGTAGATCTAATACAGGTGTTGCAGAACACTTGAGGTTTCCAATATGTAATATTGGTGTGTGTACAACTCAATTGAAATACACATGTTTTACTTCAGCCTGTCGTCAACTTTTCAAGAAGGCGCAACTCCTGGGATTCACCACAGAGCAGGTGAGATCAAAACATACACGAAAGCCGAGAATGAGGGTGTTTTCGATTGACCGTATTCCGGAATAGGAATACACAGAATGATCATTACAAATCGCTTATACTGGATTCTTTTAGCTACTGGAATACTAATTGTATCCTGAATATCATATGTCTGCAAGCATTTGTAGCTTACAGTGTAAATTGTACCTCAACTAGTGATTTCCTGAGACTATTCCATCTATTCCTATTCCGGAATACGGTCAATCGAACGCACCCTTAGTTTATATTGTTATTAGACAGTATAGTGTGATGTTTTTACGAGTCATGCTTTGGGCGAGTTCAAATACAAATTGGCACGGTTACCGACATGCTGTAGTTTGTCCGACTCATACGAAATCTGCTCTAATAACTTAACATATTTAGCACCATTAGCTTTTAAGAAGATTTTGTTCAAGACTGCTTCGCCTGTTCTATTTAACCCTGACCCTGCATCAAACCCTTTACGCTGTACATTTATGTATGTTCCATACTTGTGAAGACATCTGTTAAGACTGGACACCTCATTATTTTGATTCCGTTTTTTTTAGTTAAAAGCGCTGTGTCATGGTTTTGCGCATGTCTGGAATCAATGTTCGATTGGTTGCTGTTAATTGGCTTCAAACAGTTAAACTCTCCTCCCTTAACGCTTGATTGAAAGGAAATACAATACACGAATACTAGATCTCCGCAAAGTTTGTTAATCATTTTTGCACATTTACTTTGATTTCATCCATCCCACACGTGTGCTAGGATAGTCAGTGAAAACTACTGAAAATAATCTTGTTCCAGCCCGGAACATGAAGGCGTATCCCTCACCGTGACACAGCTCCTGTCAAAATATTACTTTCCGCAACATTCCATCTTTGTCAGTCATTGTATGTTCATCAGAATGTACAGTTTAATTTATTGTTGTTTTTACAGACACAGAATGTCGTTAGTACTCGGCGGAAGTGGTTTGTGCCTCCCGCAATGACCTGCGAGTTTGTCAACTATTATAACGGTACGAAATGTATAAAAAGTAGTTGTGCTTTGAAATATTTAAGGTGATTAGTCAGTGTTAAGTGCTGGTTAGCGATTTGTGGTCTCTCCGAACTGAAACTTCCAAACGTTTGTGGCACTAAGATGTGATAACAATATGACATTGAAGTGCTCTGATAAGCCCAATTTTTTATTCATTAATTTCGATTCTACATTAAATAGATAGGTCAATAGTAAAATATGTCTTGATTTGAGTGTTGGGTCTAGGAGTTATAGAGGCTTCTATTTCCAATATGCTAATTATGTGGTATCACTGGCACAGATAAATATTTTTTTCTACACATCCATGTTATAAAAATTATTTGTGGCTTATATCAGTGATTTTACCAAATATTTTGTATAAATGAGAAAGAGTTTCATTCACAAGGAGAACGAAAATACCTTTTGTTGGCCTCCTGTAACATCACATCATTGGCATATTGGAAATAGAAACCTCTATATCCAATACTCAAATCAAGAAATATTTTACTGTTCACCTATTTACTTGATGTAGAATAGATTTTAATGATTAAAAATATCGGGTACACTAAACATTCAAATTAATTACCAAAGATAAAATATATGTATAGGGCATATTCACCTTAGAGCTAATTCCCTCTTTTGACCTGGTAGCCATCTTGGATTCAAAGCGAGGCAATCTTTGTGTTTGCAAGGTTAGCCTCGCACTGAGGGAATATCAGAACGAGTTTAGCCATTCAAAAACAGAGGATTGCCTCACTTTGAATCCAAGATGGACACCGGGTGAAAGAGGGGTTTCTGGGAAACCGCCACCCCTCCCCCACACTTCACCCTAACCTTTAATGGTTAATCATTAATAGAATGCTGCATATCTAAGGGAGGGGTGGGTGGGTAGTTTCCCAGAAACCGGGATTGAGCCTGAAAGAGTGAATAAGGTGTGCTTACATATCATTTTCATTATAGGTCTCTTGCTTTTTACTTTTGCCACGAGGCAGAGAAGTATACATGTACATGCATAATCACGAGTACATTACCTTCTGTGTTCACATACAAACCGACAGAGGTGATAATTCATCCCCTGTCCTGCTGCTCTTTAGATCGTGATACCCGTGCGAGGGAGATGCAAGAGCGACAAGTGAGGCTGGAGACCAACAATAAACAGCTACAGGAAGAGGAAGAAGTTCTCCGGGTCAAAGTAGATAAGGTGACATTGTTTGCAACACAGCAACGTTTTACAAATAAAGGGGCACTTTCAAACCCCAAATGATTAAAATAACTACTCAGATTAATAGTGTGTGCTTTCCAGGTATACTGGAGAACATTTGGGACAACTTTGCTGAAGGATGGCAAACATTCGAGTGGATGAAAAATACTGCTGTTAAAGTGCCTATAACCCCAACATACTATTGTTTACATCGATTCTGTATAGAGCTCTGACTAAGAATTCGAAAAAATAAAAGTGTAAAACCAAACTTCAACGAATTTAGTGGCGTCAAAGTTAGAGAAACATCCGTTTTGGGCCCCCTGCTTCCGGTTGGAAATCGGCGCGAGTCTTATTGAGGGCCTGGAGCTGTGACGTCAATCGGACACAACTTTTTACTACAACTACCAGAATCCTTTGCACGGTTTCTTTTGTTCTTCTAATTTAGACCATTGTCTTGCTATCCTCAAAGGAGTTGGAAAATCTGAATAAGAAAAATAATTCAAATAGGAAAAATGTCCTATTATAGTCTAATCAGTAGGAAATAAACTCCATCACAAGAAAGAGCACATCGAAATTAGTAAATTTACCAAGTTTGGTGACATTTCATTGGATATTTGCTATGTGGTGAGCTTTCAAGAGTCGCAGAAATAAGAGATGTTTGTATGGAATTGGAAGGACGCCTTACTACATACACGTCACAGGTCACTAGTCTCCAGGCCCCCAAAGTGAATTGACGGCCACATGTTCTGGTTCTCAACTTTGAAAGACCGTGAAAAAATTACAGTTGAGTTTTAGCTTTAACTTCTAAAGAATAGTTTAAAGTTTCAACAAAAAAAATTAAAAAATGGGGTTATAGGCACTTTAAGAGAAATTTGAGTAGCACAGAACCTCTCGAGACCTGTATTCTGATTGCACCCATAATACTATACTTCTATTGTTTTGTACTGCACTTTCTAAAGGTTAGGGTGTTTTCTATTGTTGGGTAGGCCAACACTGTCGCTCGTTTCGAGAAGTTCCACCCAACCCAGAAATTTAGAGCAACTTGAAATTGGTTCAATGTAAAACGAAATCAAGTTTCTAAAATAAGATTTTGTAATCGAAAAAGTTTGAAAAGCATCAGGACAGTCACGTTTCTATTTGATCTCAGGGTGTTATTGTTGTAGTTTAAAGAAACTTGAAGATTCCATTCAGTCGACAGTGCCCCTTGAAATAATGTCCGTAAAAACATCCAATGGACCACAGCAGTACCTCAATCATATACTCTTATTTTTCAGCTGACGAGAAATCTACAAAGTCTTACCAGTACTCTAAAGAAACGCAGAGAAGAGGGCGTGCTGCTTCACCGATTCCTGAGCGAGCTTGCAGAAAAGGTATTAGTGTCTGCTAAAGCAATTGACAGTTTCGACAGCTGCAAAATGAGCTCTTCCCCGCTTAGTTACTGTTTCTGCGTCCCACAAACCGAGAAAATTCAAAATCAATATGGCAAAGAAGGCTGAGTTCGGTGTTGGTCTTCGTAACAGTCCGAATGATTTATCGATTTCCTACCTTTTGCTGAATTTCTAAAATCTTTGTGAAGAAATCAAGCCATGTGATTTTTTTAAATCACCTTTTGATTGTACATAAGGTATTAACACCTACTATCAGACAGTTTACTTTGATCGCTTCCAGTCGTATAACGAAGAAGGCTATTGGCTATAGGTTTCTTCCTTCGTGATCTTTAATATTTGTGACTATGTTAATTTGCAGATTTTTTTTCGAATTTCAATATTCTCCCTGAAAATCGACTTAAGATATCCGTTGACAAACCTACTATCGGACAGGCAAGACATATCATCGGACACGCGATGTTTCTGCTCTTTGTAACTATGAAAAACCTTTAAAAGATGTTTGGATTAAGGCTAGAGTTATTCAGCGACTATTTAGACCTGTAAAACGTACTTCATTTCGGGCAAGCGTGGCGGGAATAAGTAAGGGATATTTTTAGGGTTTGAAATCGGCGATTTAGTATTTTTTGGGGGTTGTCCAAGCGAAATCCATTTTTCAGTGTGATTTTTATACCATGAGGTACATTTTTGGGTGGGAAATTTTCCAAGGTTTGGTATTTTTTAAGGTATTTTTCGAGGTTTTCCGACGGTCACCCCTACCCTTTTTACCTTGAAGAACCCCCCCCCCTGGGGCAAGGAAGGAATAAATCCCATACCCCCGAGCGGAAGGCCAATATAATGCTTATTTGCACAATGGCGAGGTTTTCTCATGCGACAAAATAATAATATCTCTTTTCATAAATCATTAGGATCATTGTTTTCCTAGTGCATAGTTCCATAGGGCAGTAAGACTATGGAACGAGCTGCCGGACAACATTAGAGGTATCGACAGTATCAAGAATTGTTAGGTTGATTTTAAGAGTATGTTCCAACTTAGGCATATCTTTATATTCGCATATTTTTACTATGTTGTTATCATTAGGATAATTCTATATATTTACATATCTGCATGTTTTCACAAAAGGGGGTCTTAGGTTCTAAGGCTCCTTTTGTGAAAACATGGCAGATCTTGTGTGCCTTTAGCTTTAAAAGCCAGTCACTCGTGTTTTTGCCGTTTTCTTGAAAGGGCAAATGACAGTTTAAGACTTTTCCGGCCTTTCTATCCCATAATTGATCTCTAGGTATTTTATGTGGGGGGGGGGGGGGGGGGGGGGAGTGGTTGGTGAGGGGTGGGGAGGACTAGTTCAAACATTTTCGCGAATAACTCGAGCTTTTAATGGATTTCGATGCACTATACGGCAATACAACGTTCTCTTAAATGTAGATTGAGTTTAATCGATGGAATTTTGCTGTATTTTGAGTAAAAATACCAGAAAATGGCCTTTTTCTAACCTAACCCCAACCTCTAGCTCTCAAATAAAGAAATTATGGGATAGATCTAACACAAGTAAATGATGGGATAGAAAGGCCAGAGAAGTCTTAACTCTTTGTCGTCCGATTGTGTGTGAGCTCAATTGGTGAAATCCTGAGTGCTAACTCAACCCTTCCCCCTCAGTTCAAGTTTGTCTAGCCCGGGGTAGTTAAATACTGCTGACTTTTTAAGCCGAGGGCTCAAACTTTCTCCACAATGCCATTCGGGAGAATTCTACGAACTCATCGACGGTAGGTATTGCAACTTCTGTAGGGTTTCCAATGAAATGTGCTCTAATTTTGGAGAAAAATGCCACTGTCAGAGAGCTTGAGGACATCATTAAGTCTGAGGACGGCTGAAAAGTACTTGGTTTGCTTCTAGTAGGCTTTGTGAGGGGATTTCACAGGGTTTTCCTGTTGTGTTTGTGCTTTCAGACACAGGAGAAAATTCTTCACTGAAATCCTTGAAATCCTGCAGTTGGCAGTCTTTTCCCCCTGCTCAACCTATTAGGATGTTTTTTTGTCACTTTAAAGCAACGGCTTGAGTCCAAATCACCGCTCTTGGTCGTTGGGGTAAAAGACTTATAAAAAAAAAACTACCGGAGTCCCAGAGGAGGAGAGCTCTTGTCGATTTTTTTGTCCATTACCCAGCATGCAATTGGAGGTGGGTACAGGAGAACGTGGTGAAGAGAAATGCAGTGACAAGAATAGCGCGGTTTACAGTCGCTTGGTGTGGTTTGTGCCAAAAAAAACTGGTGGTTGGAAAGATTAAAGAAGGTACTGTAACGACTGAGTGCGGATTTTGTGTTTGCTTTTGATTTCAAGTGCGAATGGGAAGGGTGTTTTGAGCCGATTTTTAGCTTCTTAAAATTCGTGAAAATCGAAGAAACAAAACGATCGCCAAAACAAATGAGCTTTTCTCCATAGTGAAAGAGTCGAGCGATCGATGTTATAGCTCTGACTTTGAAGCCATTCATCCCTTCGCATAATATCGCAACATCGTCTTTCCAGCATGTCTAGATGTGATGCAGTAATTTTTCTAGTATCGGACTAGCGTCTTATATTTACAGGCTCGGACGGTAAAGAGTTAAAGCAACATAAAATACCTAGAGATCAACTATGGGATAGAAAGGCCAGAAAAGTCTTAAACTGTCATTTGCCCTTTCAAGAAAACGGCAAAAACACGAGTTACTGGCTTTTAAAGCTAAAGACACACAAGATCTGCCATGTTTTCACAAAAGGGGGTATTAGGTTCTAAGGCTCCTTTTGTGAAAACATGGCAGATATACATATATATTCGTATTTTAAGTATTTTAATATTTGTAATTCCTTAATGAAAAGCCGTTTTTGGAGTGCTTAATAAAGTATTATTATTATTATTATAAAATTACTTTTCACAAGGGTTCGTATTGTTTTTTGTCTCCGTTCTTTCAACCCACGTAGCTTGTAGTGTAGTGGATAGGACAGAGAACTAGAAACCAAGAGAGCGAGGGTTCGATTCCGGGTCGTAACAAATTCTGTTTTTTTTCTATCTTCTTTCATGTTACTTCTTAGTTGGTAAAAAGTAAGTCAGTAAGTTCTAAGTTGTACTCTTAGAAGATGCATGAGGGATTAAGTCGAGGGGAGTATACATTAAAATGCAATAGAATATGTGGTAAAGCATTGATAATATGCAAGGGGAATATGTGGTAAAGCATTGATAATATGCAAGGGGAATATGTGGTAAAGCATTGATAATATGCAAGGGGAATATGTGGTAAAGCATTGATAATATGCAAGGGGAATATGTGGTAAAGCATTGATAATATGCAAGGGGAATATGTGGTAAAGCATTGATAATATGCAAGGGGAATATGTGGTAAAGCATTGATAATATGCAAGGAGAATATGTGGTAAAGCATTGATAATATGCAAGGGAATATATAGGACAAAGAAAGTGAGGGGATATGGGATATATTGGTCTTAGTAGAACAAAGGGAACAGAGCCAAAGTAACAATAAGCGTTGTTGTTGCCTCGTTGATTTAGTTATTTTATAGCTTCTTCACGTGCTATAAAGTGTCCCCCGAGTTTTCACATTCTTATAATAAACCGTTTCTTTGCGATAACTTACCCTCCCTTTGCCTTTTTCACTATAAATTTGTTCGTTCGGCAAAAAGGAATTCCCGCCAAAAGGAATTCCCGCCGCGCAGCCGCACTCGCGTGCCAGTTCGTCATGTATCATCCACAGGGTGTTGTATGTGCGGCGGAGTTCCGTTTAGAATTTACTCGGCAGTGGAAAATCGCCACAGCACGCGATGAAGTATATTCACGAGGTTGACCGTGAAAGTGTTCTGGTGGAGTTGTGCTGCTTTCGGGTTAGATTTTACTCATTTTTGGGGATCGCGTGATCGCTGCAATGAAGTACAGCACGAGGAAGGAGCGCCATTTCTGTAACAGGTTAACAGAAAGTCTTCACTGAATTAACGAATTTTGAGAGTCAAGAAACAAGATGATGGGGTTAGTATCGATATAAAGTGAAGAGTTTCGGACAGGCGTGAAAACATTTTGGTGTGCCTCCTCTAGGGAGATATTTATTTGTTTACATGCGTGCCTGGGAATTCTTTCTGTCCGACAGTAGGTGGTAATACTTAAAATTTTAATACTTTTACCAATAGCTTTTAGATTTTTACAGTTTCTTTTTTACATGATACACATTGATAACAACAATTATATAGTGTTGAAGTGTTTCTATCCTGTATAAATATTCGTATTATTATTATTGTTGTCGTTGTCGTTGTTGTTGTTGTTGTTGTTGTTGTTGTTCATCTCCTTCTGAAGAGCTTGTGGGACAATAAGGCGGTCGTATTTTCCCGGGGGAACATTCACTGGACAATCTGGACCTCTTCCATTGGTTGGAAATATGTTGGAAATAAGTTCGAGGTTGGAATTTCCAAGGTTTTGCACACTTCCAATGGATGGGAAGTTCATTTCCACGGGTTGGAAATATGCTGGAAATACATGTATTTTGGAAATTTGTTGGAAATTCTTATGTCCAACATAGTTCCAGTCGACTGCTCCAATCTTCAGTAACTGCACCAATCACTGGAAAATCTGGACCTCTTCCATGGGTTACTGCATTCTGATTGGTCTAAACTGATTTTTGATTGACATGTTCGGGACTATGCATGAATTGTTATTCAAGCCAATACGGTTGCCTTTGGTGAAACATAATTATGTCCGTAGATTTTAAAATGGCCGTGTTATTTCCATGCTGTGGAGGGTAATCACTGTATATTATATACCAATCATTTTATATTTCTCTCTTAGGAATTTAGTTTGCCCGAGATCTTGGAAACAAAGAAATCCAAGCGAAAGACTTCAGAATCCACGTCGAAACACATCCAGATTCACACGTAAGAGGAACTTTACTCTACTAGTCTCCATGCTAAACAAGTAAAATACACAGTATCAACATAGGAATTCTCTAAGCTGCGTGGCGCTTGACTTCGAGAAAATAAATCAATAAAAAAGGTTATTAGTCGGCTGAGTATCTAATACGGCTGTTATTATATGGCACGCCTATCCATCATGAAATGGAGCAATCAGATTGGTTCCCTGAGCGGTTGGAATCCTGCCGCCAGTCAGGACCGCTCAGTGAGACCGCTACAAGATTGAGCTTATTGACTGATTTTTTTTTCACCACGAAACTTGTACAAAGTAGCGAAAATACGAGTTTCTAACTGATAAAGGCTACGGAAACAGTAATGTCAGAAGATAAATAAAATAATAAAAACTATTGTCAAAAAAGCAATGTATACGTAAGCACCACCGGCAAATTTCATGAATTCATTTCTCTGAAGGCTGAACACCAGCTGAAAAACACCAAAGATAAGACAAAGGGCAACTTAAACTCATGCATTTGGAAACGATTTTCCGGAATCAAAACTACACTGGAAAACATACCTGAAATTTTAGCGAGACACGGATAGATGATATTTAGCGATAGCCGAGTTTAATAATTATTTTATCATTCGACAAAATATAGCATTACCGGAATTTAGAAACTGGAAATTTGGGCTACCAACAGCTCTGCAAATCGATCTGTCGTCTTTACAAAACGGATCAGTCACTAGTGCACATTCTCAAAAAATCCTTTGCAGCAGTTATTTGCAGTCAGTTATTAGGTGAATCAACCAATCAGAATTCGGGATGGAGAGAGCCGAAGGATAATACGCAATATTTTCCACAGTTTGTTAGTCATTTTTGCATAGTTGCTTTAATTTTAACAATCCCACATGTGCGCGAGATTCGTCAGTTCACGACACACCGCGACACACCGCGACACAGCCCCGTTAATAAGTTCCTTCTTGTAAGTCTTGCTGTAAAATGTATCATTTTAATTCCATTCAGATGTGCTACATGTCAGAAGACCAACAACCAGCACCTCATGGCTGAGTGTGACACATGCCACAACTTCTATCATCTGGCTTGTGTAGACCCGCCCTTATCACGCATGCCCAGGAAATCTGCCAAATGTTTATGGTACGTAACCCTTGGCGAGATGTTACTTGACATGAAGTGGCTGATGTTATGGCCTCCACTAGATTAGCTTTTGTAGCATGTTAGCAGGACACAAGAGAGAGTCTTAAGCTGAAAAACAGTCTGACGGACGCTGTCGTTTATAATAGAGATGCATACTGAATTTACAAACTTATAACAATGGCAGTGACGACGATGATTAGTTATTCTTGTGCATGGTGTTTTGCGAGGAATTCTAACATAAAGGCATCATTTTCTCGATGGTGCATCTTTATGAAAGTGTAGAGTCCTGGAAAACGACCAGACTCAGACAATAAGTACATAGTGTACCAGATGCCATGCTCTTCAATCAACGTTATTATCAAGTATCCAAGGAGAAGGTTGATTACTTTTGTGTTGCACTGTAGGCAGTGCTCCGAGTGTGATCCGAGCGACAGCGAAGAGGACATGGAGGTTAATGTCGAGGATAACACACCCATTTCTCAAAGTAGACAAAGGCGAGTCATAAAGGAGCCTACGAAGTTCACACCCGATAAGGGCGAGGTGAGTGAACTCTTTATTACTACAATCATTACAAAATCCCCACGTTAGTTTCTAAGCCTTTTCTTCTTAGTGCATTTCAGAAACCGAAATGGGTTTGATAAAATAGGATTGGTTGATAAAGATGACGTCTGTAAATAGAATTCAGCTGGTAGATAAGCCAATTTCGTCTCGGTTAAAGGGAACCTCCACTAAATATTGTTTACCCTCAAATGCGCCTTATGGATTCCTAAATATATTACGTTTTACAACAACTACCCAGTTTCTCGTTTTCTGATTGGGTGATTGCCATTGGAAATAAGAGGATATACCATGGTAGACTACGTGATCGCTCGTGCAATATTGATTGCGTGATAGCGCGCGCTAGAATCAATTTTCCCAGCAATTTTCCATAGTAATAATAGTGATATTGCTTTATTTACCGAGTATATTATCTGTCTGATATGAAGTGTTACCCACGTGGCCCTCAATATAAAGAAAATAAATGAATAGATAATTAATAACAGTAACAACTAAAGCACTCATAAAGACAGTTTCAAATTACAACAACAGTCATTGGAAACAGTGAGGCTAATCTGCCTAGTATGAGTTTAACTTGAATGAGAATGGAGCTCTAGAGGCTGCTTGTTTTAGTTCAGTAGGTAGTTTGTTCCATAGAGAAGCAACGCGGAAACTGAAAGTTTTCTTGCCAAAGGTGTGTTTAACCTTTGGTAGCATAAAGTTGTGCGCAGCGTTCCTTGTGTTAAGAGAGTGTGTGTCTTTCAGCAATTTGAATTTATTTCGGACATTTTCATGCAGGCGTTTTGCCATTAAGGGCCGTATACAACATCATTAGTTGGAGGCGTTTTACTCGTTCAGGAAAAGGAATTCCTTGGCTCTGCTCGCTTCACTATTTTTAGTTTGTTGTTGTAAAAAAACAAATTTTCGCTAGTTTACTGTGGTATACCCTCTTATTTATCACGTTTTGCGTCATCTCATGGTCAACATTTGTTGTAGATTCGCTTGGCCAGCGCCTCGTTAAATCCACTGAGAACAATGTTGACCATGCGATGACAAAATCCGTGGTAAATATTAAGAGGATATACCATGGTAAACTATCGTAAATTGGCCAAGTGTTTGTTTCTTGTAAATTGTGTACTAGATGTCACTTACTGGCTGATTTTCCTGGCCATAAACTCATTTGAATCTACCAGGTTCAAAGCAAAAGAGCTATTGTTTTCTGACATTTGTGTGACGTCATAGAATCCAAGATGGCGGCACCCGGGGAGTTCAAACGAGTTTCATGGCCAGTACGTGTGTACAGTTCACAAGAAACAAACAGTAATATATTTAGGCATCCATAAGGAGCATTTGAGAGCAAATGAAGGGCTGTGTGCAAAAAGGGCGTAAGTGTTTCCTGATCAGATTCTAAATTCTCCTTTAATTTCTTTGTTTTCTAAGGGAGAATTTAGAATGTGATCAAGAGTCACTTACGCCCTTTTTGCACACAGCCCTTCAAATATTGTTTATCAGTGGAGGTTCCTTTAATACGTACCGTAACAGCGGTCTTCTCTTTTTTTTCCTGCAGCCCAAAAAACTTAAAGGGAGCAGAAAACGTAAGATGTCCTTAGATGTGACAAGCAGTGCAGAAGTACAAGGAGAGACTGTGGCCAAGAAGCCGGTGTGTCATATAATACTGATATGAAATTAGATGAGGGAATTTGGAACGAACGTGGAAGGAGATTTTACACTGTCATGTTCTTGTTGTAATCTTGTTGTATTGCACACCGCGGCAAAACGTTACGCTCCGCTGCCCAAAAGAACGAAGGCTCGAGTTGAAATACAAGAATCCGAGGTCTTAAACTTTTTTAGTGAATGATTTTATAACTTAGTAAACTCACAGTGAAATACAAATTAAGAAAACTTCAACCTGTTAAAGTCTTAGGCTTAGCTGTTAAGTAGTTTTCTTGGTTTTCGCAAAATATTTCACGTATTAGGTACTTATTGACTGAGTGGGAGGGCCGGACGGGAAAATATTTGGCTCGAGGTCATGACGTACGGACCGAGCGCAGCGAGCTCCGTACAAAATGACCGAGAGGCAAATATTTTCCCGTCCGGCCCGACCTAACTCAGTCAATAGGTTTTTTATCATATGACCATATTTTTTTGTAGAACAAACCGCAAAACAGCAAGAAAAAATTGTGCAGGGCCGGACGGCTTTTTCCGGCCCGCTCACGCCATACACGTCCGGCCCTCATCACATGACTTCTGTAAATGGTTTTAAATGGAAAGCGCGCGTGGGGCCGTACGGCTCATATGATAAATACGCGCACGTACCTAAAATTAGAAACAGGGGTGATTGTCTCTGTTTTCTTTTCGTTTCGGCGGGAAACTGGGGAGACGCGTGCGCGACCGGCTCATCATACGCGCATGCGCGAGACGTTTTGCCGCGGCGTTGTTGTACTGTAACTATGTAATTATTAAGAGGAAAATGAGGTTATTGGGGAGGATGTTTGTGTGTCATGGACATGTCACCCAGGACCACTCAACCCGAGAAATATACCATTCTGTAGATCGATAGTCACATTCAGTAACTCTCGCAAGTGTGACAGCAGTAAATTGAATATGTATTGAGAAATCTGGAAACATTTACAGACGTTTGTACGGCTGTGGCAAGGCTCGCTACAACATGAATGCCTCCTAAAAATACACAGCTGTATTAGATGCTTTGCAACCGACTTATGACCTCTATTTATTATACATTTTACTCAATTCTGATTGGCTGTGAACACACAGCTAATTCTCGATACGACGATAGCCAATCTCGTTCCGAGAGCCCGCGCGTTTTTCCGCCAGCTATTATCTGTAGGTAGCGCTCGATGATAAGCAAGACAGTATGACCATTTTGCGCTAGAAAGTAGATAAATTATTTCGCTTTCTTGTGCCATTTTGCTATTTTAAGCTCTGGGCTATGTTTCCAGTCTTTAATTACCCCTAAAGTTGTAAATAAAAGCAATTTGTAGCTAGAAAAAGAAACAAAACATCTTGAAATTCAATCGTAAACAAACCAATTGACGGCGTTTCATTTAGCTTCGTTTTCACCAGCTTTCTTTTTGCTTAAACGTTTGCTTAAAATGTATAATAAAACAATTAAATTATTGAATTCGGTTTTCGCATGATAGTGAAAATTATCAAGACCTCGGTCTGTGTAATCAGCCTCAGCCTTCAGCAGATAACACAGACCTCTGTCTTGATAATTTTCGCTATCATGCTCAACCTCATCCAACAATTGCTTATTTACAAATAATGACGTTAGCGAAAATCTGTTGATATGAACGAGGGAAAAAACGACGAAAAGGTGGGGATATTTTTTAAATAGTTAATGATGTAGTAATCGTATGGTTGCCTTTATTTACTTGACGATAAACGGCAGGCGAAGAGAGCTTTTGAATCAGGAATGGATAAGTATAATGAACTGAGTAGTGTGTAATGGCACTGAAAAGGTATCTCAATAAGAAAGAGCCTTCTTATTTACAACAGAAAGTTGAAAGACCAAAGAAAAGGAAGCAGTACGTCCGGAAAGAAAGAAAAGAAAAAGTTCAGGACTCGCGGACTCAATGTGCTCAGTGTACAAAGGAGGGCGATAATAGTTCTCTCGTCAGGTAAGGAAACAACAGTACACTACTCCATGAAGTTAGGATAATTCATTTAACTTTCTTACAATGTGCTCGTCTCCTTCGTATAGCCGTTCTTGATTTGATTTGAGACATTTGGATCAGAGCCTGATAAGAGGCTGATCACAGGAGTACAAACAATAGGACTCAAGGTCCCTTCTAGGCCTGCCTCCGTCAGTGTACCTACGATTTTACGTCCTTATCCGAGAGGACGTGAAGGTCTAACTTAAGACCCTGAGTGTTGCTCCGACCGGGGTTTGAACCCGCGACCTCCCGCTCGACAGACCGGAGCTTCAAGTGAGCTAACTGGGAGGTTAGGGTCATCACGCAAAAGCTAGCCCACCAACGGCTGCTTACCACAGCTACACATTCCATTCCAAGGTACTGCCCAATCAGCATTCATTTTTCAGAATTCACGAACCACTCGGCACTCGCGCCAGAACTCTGGTCTGGCGGGAAATCAATACTGGAAATATAGAGGCTAAACCTGAAAATATGGATGCAGAATCGGTTCAAATAGCTTCACAATATTCTGTTCTTAGTTTTTATCCATAAAGTAGAAGTAGTTTGGGATAACTCGTTTATTTTGATGCTGTACTGGCAAGCTTGAAATGTTGACATAAGCGAGTCGTTGCTAATTGAATCATTTCATGTTACGTTATAATCGGGTTTGATTGGCTGCGATAAGCAGCCGTTATTAATGGACTAGCGTTTGCATGACTACCGTAAGAACGGCTGCCGGCGAAGGAGACAAACAATGTGCTGGACATTGAGAGAAAAGCTAAAAATACTAGCTCATATTCTTCAGATTGGTAAGAAAAAGTTGTGGAAAGCGTCAACAATTTTGAGCGTGCCATCGTTGCGTCGGCTTTTTTCTCCTTCGATTTTTACAAAACATGGTTTTGACAAATTAGAGAGCGCGTTACGAAATATATAGAGGATATTACATGGCCGCACGGAGATAGGGATTTTATCTTAGAGTATTGATGAAATATCTTACGAGTGAGCGCATCGAACGAGTAAAAGATTTCATCAACACGAGAAGATAAAATCCGTATTTCGATGCAGCCATTTAATGTTCTGTTTAATATATAATTATCGATAAAATACCAGTTTAAATCTCTTACTAAAAAGGCTAGAAATCTTTGAAAGCAAGTCATATTTTCAAAAGTGATAACTTGAAGATATCATTTATATCTTCACACGTGAAGATATCACTTTTTAGAAAAAAATATACACTGGTATTTCATCGAAAATTATATATTAAATATTTGTAATAATATTAACTTGTCCAATTACTTTTTATTAGGTGTGATAACTGTAAACTGTGTTATCATTTCGGCTGTTTGGATCCTCCCGTGAAGGTGAGTCAATAAAATTTAACAGCTCGCAGGCTAGGGTGCAGAGAAGACTTGGTGGACCTAATGTAGTGGACACTACAGAGCAGTTAGACTACGAGCTCTAAGATTTTTAGGTGGGGCTGATAGTTAACGATGAGCGAAGACTTTTTAGCAGAAACCAACAAGTGGTCATTCATATTTCTAGTAAGTTCGTTATTTTTCACTTCCAGTATTTTCTTCCTCACTTTGTTTACATTTTAAAGAGAAACTGAGAAGCCAGTTCACTGTTCACGGCGCATGCGCGACCCTTTTATGGGGAAACAAGTATTCATAAATGACTGCATCAGTTACTGATCGTATAGGTTAGCTAGGCATTTTGCAGAGTTCGCAGTAGAACGCTCACTGGTTTAGCCTACTAAGAAATAATTAACTACTAGCAGTTTTGTTTTGTAAACGCATAAGTGACTTCAGAACACTTGTCTACCGATCAGTTTTCCTTCGAGGTATGTTTTGTTTATTTTATTGTTGTTGAGCAGAGTTGTGTTGTTTTATGTCAAGTTCATAGAGCATCTTCCCGTTTGAAACCGCTTTCACCCGGCATGTTAACCGATATTTGTTATGTGAATATTCCATTTTTTTGTAGGGTAACCCCAAGAAACGTGGCTATATGTGGTATTGTACGGAATGCGACGAGTCGGTAAGTAAATACGTGTCTGTAAGCCCGTGAAGGCAGGTGTGTTGATCATAGGTCTGCAACGATACACCGGTGCTTCGTAATATTCCTGACCACGATACGAATATCGTATCTCGAACAAGATAACGCGATGCTTACGATACAGTTACACATGGATCAACAAACCTGGGAAAATTCTGTATTCTATTAGTGTTCAGTCTTCTCACTTTTTAGAGCGGATTTTGTATGAGTGGGATAATAAATACGGCATGTCCGTAGCCGTACCGTAACTTACTGTACCGTAACTCTGTAATTTGATTGGATCAGAAAGACAAAAAACAATGGGAAACCGTCTCAACGTTACGACCAATAGGGGTTTGCGTTGAAAATTTAGACGCAGATATTCAAATTTGTATAGCGTCTGTACAGGCTCTCCTTCCTCCTCCTCCTCTCACGTCCATGAGCCTGTTCTCTGACTATTCCAAGTAATACTTTATATATTATTAGACGCAGTTATTCAAATTTGTATTGCGTCCGTGCAGGCTCTCGGTATATACTTCATGGTAGTGTTTCGTTCCATATAGTCTCCCTGCATGATCATTTCCTCTACTGTTTTACAGTATTATGCAGGGAGACTATATGGAACGAAACACTACCATGAAGTATATACCAGGCTCTCCTTTCCCCTTCTCTCCCTCCCATGAGCCTGTTCGCAGGCTGTAAGACATTGCCATTGGCACAGCGATTTTCAGAACAAAATGATGAAAGACCAAAAGATCGCGGGCCCTGGGAACGAGGTTGAAACAACACATTCACTTTACAACGTGAACGCCACCTACAGAAGAAAGTCACATACAAAACTACAAAAAGCCTGTTCATATGTAATGTGTCAGCTGTACTTTTATTTATGTTTAATTGCTTTGCATTTCAAAGATTTACAGTGTGACATGTAGAACTAAACACCGACATTGCAAAACGAAAATAAATCATTCCTAAATACAAATACAAGCATATCCACGCGATTTTCTTCATTCAAAAGACACCAATTAAATTTGCCTTTTGCCGGATCGAAGCTCGAGCAAGTTGAAATACTATTGTCTTGTACTCGACACTGATTGGCTCAAGTAACCATAAGTTGGAATGCTTTGTTTTCGTTCTGCAATGTGATTGGTTCTCGTTTTCTGAGTTGCCCTGGTTACAGTAGCCGCACTCTAATAAATAGGTATTTTGACGATGTTGCGCGCGTAACTAGAACAATGGCTATCTGTTTTAAAAAACGAAAGGCTGGTGAACCAGAACGAGTCTTAGCAGCTTTTACCGATGCGTGCGCAACATCATAAGAATGGCCTATTTGTTGCTGTTAAACTTATCGAGAGAGTTTGTTGTCGTAGGATGAGGACGACGAGGGAGAGGAAGAAGACAAGGCTGAAGTCGACGAGGAAGCTGAAAAGAAAGTTACAGTGGAAAAAGAGTAATATCGAGAAACGCCTTCGCAAATTTAAAGATTCCAAGTGCTCACATTGTGCAACGTATATCGAGCTTGTGTGGTGCTTGATGCCAGCAGATAGCGTGTGCGGATTCTAATTTACAGTTATAGCCTATCGGTGGACTACCTGACCTTGGATAGCATTATGTCACTTTTTCTATCAAGTAAACATCCTGCGGTAACTACCGAACAACTGGTGTCCTAGATCACCATGTGGTCCTGAATCATTGGAGTGATTCTTTGACATTGTCCATCACTGCAAGCTCACAAGTTTCTGTTATTTTAAACTGATAAAGACCCTATATAGGCATTGCCATGTTGTGTGTTCATTTTCCTGTATCTCATCAGATGGCGTGGACGGGTTCAATTTTAGCATCCGTTGACGGTAACTTCAGTAACTGAAGCCAACAGATAGAATTGTGGTTGATTGAAGTAAAGGCATCTTTCAACAGGAAGTTCTATGGAAATCAGTTGTGATTTTTCAAGCCTCTAAAAAGGCAAGAAAGGCTTTTGATTGCATCGCGTAATTGTAAAGCAGATAGTGATCCAGCTATCATTTGTACAGGAACAACATCTCCGTTTCAGGGGACAGTGTCACTCCGCTAACTGAGCAACATTGTCACTCTTTGGGCTGATATAATTTGTTTACTTGTAGTACTCGTAAACCTTCGGGTTTTTATATTTTATTTTCTTATCGGTGGATGTAACAAAATATAATGTTGCTCTGTGTCTGTCGGGATAATAAAAACGTTCAACGAAGCGCCAGCTGGAGCAGATTTCATATGAGTGGGACAAACTACAGCACTGACTACAGCACGGTTACTGTAGTCTTTTCTTCGACGAGCTTTCTAATTATGCGCAAAATTGTACATTTCATCAGTGTTCTCAAATTCCTCATGTATATTCAGTCACCTGTCCAATAGCACTGAATGTATTTTTCAATTGAGTTATAGTCTAGGCTCGGTTTCAGCCGTTGGGGTGTCGTTTCTCCAAAGCCTCCCCCCACTAACGGCTGGGCGCGCGGTCAACACGTCGTGTCCGTGACGTCATCTGATTAACTTCAATATTATTCATTTATGGTTCGATTCCGCGTAAACTTTCAAAACACATTGGAATTCTTTAAACTAAGTCCAAGTGTGAAATTAATTCGACGTAGGTAAAGGTTTATTTTAATACCTGTTATTATTAGCCCTCATGTTCACAGTACAAGTTTTAAAGGAAACCCCGGCTGTTGAGACACTCGCTGACAGAAATTAAAAGCCGAAATTTATACGGGGATAAAAATTAAGTTCAGATGTTTTAATATCTCAGAACTCTGAGCTAGAGTCGAGTATTCCCGCTTAGTACTTGTGTAGAGTATGTCTTGGAGACATAAATTGTACAAACTTAGTACATAGGACTTGAAGAATTGTAAAACTCATTTGATGCAGCGATTTTCAAGTGAATCGGTGATTGCAGAGTTAAACGCGTTAAACATGGCCTGCGTCAGACGTGATTTCCTCTCTTCTATAAACTCTTTTAATATGGAGTCGTCAGTCTTTTCTTCACCGATAAAGGCAGCACTAATTTTCTTTGAAGTAAGAATAGCCGGGCTACCTTGGTCTTGCATCGGTAAAGTTAAATGAGAAATGACTCAACATTACGAGCTGCGACCTTTGAGCTGACGGTTTCCCAAGTGACTTCCAGAGCCAGTGCGTTTACTGACAAAGTGTCTTCACCCGAAAACTAACTCTCTTACTGCTTCTTTGTGTGAATCCTTGAATTCCTTGAAACCAAACTTTTCCAGAGCAAATTTAAACGCATTTTGGAACAGCAATCGAAAGTCTTTGGTCCGGCTTTCAAAAGTTTACAATGTAAATTATGCAAATCAATTCAGCGACAGGATTTGAGTGGCAAGTTTGTGATTGGCTAAAACCAACAATGTCTTAGCTCGCGCGCCCAGCCGTGAGTGGGGAGAGGATCGCGGGCTCACCGAAACCCCCACGGCTGGAAACCGAGCCTAGTTATAGTCACGATGATGGAAAACAGTCAAGTTGAACTGTTTTGTTTTGTTTTTAAAAGCTTTTTACTTTGTTTTTAAATTTGTAACAAAGGCGGAAAAAGGCCCCCCAAAATACCCTTCCAATATGCTAATTTTTGTTTTCTTCATGTATGGGTGACTGAGTAATTATTATTGAGTTTGAGAAGAAATGAGGAAACACTTTTTTTACGAATCTTAATTAATTTTTACTCCTGCCAAACTGATCCAAAACATTCTTTCAAAAAGTATTCAAACAGGAGCTACCAATTATGTATACCATGTCATCTTATGTACAGAAATAATTTATTTGCAATAACCAATTAAGTGTGCAAGAACGTAATTGCAAAATGTATCGAAAAAAGTATCTAAAGGAAATGGAATTCTATCTAAGATTAGGCATTTTGTACCCCTTGACACCTTAGTTAAAATTTATTATTCACTTGTGTATCCCTTTTTTACGTATGGTCTATTGGCTTGGGGTAGTACTTATCAGACCTCTCTTAAACCCCTTGTTATTTTACAAGAAAAAGCACTACGTATAATGACCTTTTCCTCTTTTAATGCTCATACTAATCTCTTGTTTAAAGATCTTGACATACTGAAATTCTCTGATTTAATATTCCTGTACATTTCAGTGTTTATGTTTCAATATAACCATAATGATCTCCCCTCATCTTTTGATAATTTCTTTATACGCGTCACTAATGTTCACCATCATAATACTCGTTTGGCTTCCAAAGCAGCATACTATGCACCTAAAATTAGAACAAATTATGGGAAATTTAGAATAAGATATACTGGTGTACAGATTTGGAACCAAATTAAAGGTGATTTAAAGCAACTATCATCACATAAATGTTTCAGCAAAAATCTAAAGCAGGAGTTTCTATCAAAATACTAATTCTTTTTTCCCTTTTTTTTATGGAACTTGATCAATTATACTTAGAGTCTTTACCTTTTTGTTATTTATGTGTGTGTGTATATGTGTTGTGTGTGTATCTAGCTTAACCACCGTAACTATTTAATTTTCTTTTTTTAAAGGTAGCCCTGACTAGATTGATATTTTATCATTTCGGGCTACCTGACACTTGTATTGCACTTATGTTATTATTCATTGTAATGTTGCAATTTGGTGTGAATAAAGTTTGTTGTTGTTGTTGTTGCAAGTATAATAGTTATTGTTCTTCATCCAACCCCATTGTTCTCTGTGCACTATATCGATTCAGATATTGCAGTCAACACACTGCAATTTTATTGTTATTGCAGCCAGAACTTGCCGACTATGGCTGCAGTAGACTGTATACCTTTACCACGTGGCGGCCATCTTGGAATAAATCTATTGTTTAATGCTTACCCAGCCTCGGTTAAATACGTTTGAGACCGAGGCTGGGTAAGCATTAACAATAGGTTTATTTCAAGATGGCCGCCGCGTGGGAAAGGTATATAGCGATACTTACTGCACGTCACCATTTCCATTAATGTACAACCAGAGATCCATTGGTTCCTGACACAAAGCAGCCGTTTGAAATCATGGTTGACATATTAGCGTAACAATTGTAATGTTTATCAACGCGAAGTATCGCTATTATTAATATCAGTTGCTGCCAGAAATCTAAGTACCGGGGGCATCAAAGGCATATACTGGCTTTACATTAAGAGAAGCTAAGGAAACCGGCGATGGACATAAAACAGCGTACCGAGAGTGAACCTTATATGAACACTACACTATTAGAAGAGTTTGTTGAAATGTGGAAGAAAAAATAACAATGGAAACCTTGACAAACAATACTTCCTAATGACCCAAGAAAACATATTGGTTCTCACCTTACATGATAAATAATACGTGGTAATTTCATTGTTTTGTGTATGCAAGAACAATATAGAAGAGGAGACTTTAATCTCTGATATGTACATCAGGCACGGATCCAGGAAAAATGTGACCGTTTTCCAATGTTGCGAGGGTCCGGAAATTTTTTGAGATTAGACTCTAAAATGCCATTCCTGCGGTTCTTGAGATTGAAATTCGGCTTGGGATTAGAACACCCTCGACGATAAATATTGCACGTTATACAAGTTAACACGCATCAGTATCAAAATTGCACAAATCATTTATGATGTGACAGTATTTCGTAAATGGAGGGAGCGCTATTCATCAAATCTGCTTCACATTCCTGAATTAAGCCTGTGGCATAACTTATTTGTCAAGCTTAAGCAATAAACTCGGGCCAATTTACCTTAATTCTCAAGAAAAGAAAAATTCCCTCACGTCCTACGAGATTTTTTTTTATCTGACCGTTTTCCGTAAAACGGTGGAGACCAGTCTGGATCTGCGCCTGTGCACGGAGAAGGAAATATGGGACTTTTATGTTACTTCGGCGAGCCAGACAGTACCGCTCGAAACGAGCCACAGTACTGGGTTACCCAACAATACAAAACACCCTAACCTTTAGAACGAGCAGTACAAAAACAATAGAGCTACAGTATAATGGGTCCAATGAGAATACAGGTCTCGAGCGGTAGTGTGTTACTCACTTCGGCCGACAGCAATGCGTCCTCCGCTGACTGCAATAGTTTTAATATTGCTGTAGGACACGGGCCGGTAACTAAGTGGTACTGAGGTGTTGTCACCAGCAAGCGATTATTAGTAATGAAGGTGTTTCTGGTAGTTATTCTCTTCTCCTTGGCTGCTTCTAGCTTACAAGAATATTCAGCCAAGAGGTAAGAACTGAAGTAGCCTGGTTCTAGGGGTTTTCTCCCTTTCTTTGGGAGCCGCGAAGCGGTGATCAGCGAGCCGCGGCCGACCAAGTGGTAGGCACGAATCTCGCTATCATGGCTAACGATAGGTGCAATTAACATCGCAAGATAAATTAAGCAAATCACAACACTTCCAACGTGATGTTTTGGTTTTGGGGTAGTAGGAAAGGAAAAGTAGTAGTCGTAAAATAATACTTAACCAGGGAGTAGAAAGGAATATTTTGAATACGTGCGTCGCACAACGGAAACGATTTCTTCAACACTAGACTTTCTCAAAGTCCTTCTTATTCCCCCGCACGAAGGACTTTTCCCACTTGCAGCGCGCCAAATGTACCGGTTGATTTTTCAACCGGAGGCGTGGCTTATGACGTACTAAGATTTGCCCAATCACAAATCGTCAATTCTTAAGGCATTGTATGTTGACGTGTCAAGTCAGTCGACCGTGGATGTGGTATTTACAATTTGATTGTACTCGGAAAGAGTTTGTCAAAGGCGCGAAATGTAAGCTCCGCCCCTGAAACATGTTTTCACGTCAATACATAATCCCCCAATTCAATTTCCTGCAAGTGAAACAAGTCGAACTCGCTTCGATTCTCGCGCTCGATTTTTGACCCAGTAATCGCTTACCCAGTGACTCGGCGAGTTCGACTTGGAGCAAGTCTACTTCAACACCAACAAGCGCTTCAAAATGTTTCATTTCTGCTCTTTGACCCAAATATATTCACGGACGATCTTCTGCAG